>CM046044.1:34716542-35081518 GCA_025215565.1 Flaveria ramosissima | reverse complement strand
AAGTTGGTTTGAATGGTCAATCCCAACGCTCGTGCACGTAGTGGTTTCACACGTTCTTTACGGCTTAAGGCATCAGCCACCACGTTAGCTTTCCCGGATGATACCGGATTTCACAATCGTAGTCGCTAAGAAGCTCTACCCAACGTCGTTGGCGCATGTTGAGTTCCTTCTGATCCAGAATATGTTGAAGGCTCTTATGATCGGTGAAGATGATGCATTTGGTGCCATACAAGTAATGCCTCCAAATTTTGAGTGCAAATACTACAGCGCCCAACTCAAGATCATGAGTGGTGTAGTTCTTTTCGTGCACTTTAAGTTGTCGCGAAGCGTAGGCAATCACCTTGTCCTTCTGCATCAATACACATCCCAATCCTTGATGTGACGCATCGCAGTAGACCACAAAATCATCTGTTCCGTCTGGGAGAGACAGTATCGGCGCGTTGCACAACTTCTCTTTCAACGTTTGGAACGCTTGCTCTTGTGCAAATCCCCAGTCAAACTTCTTGTCTTTCTGAGTAAGCAGGGTCAACGGTTGCGCGATCTTTGAGAAATTCGCGATGAAGCGACGATAATAACCGGCCAATCCTAAGAATTGCCGTATCTCTGATGGTGTCTGGGGCGTATCCCATTTCTTCACCGCTTCGATCTTGCCGGGATCTACGTGAATCCCGTCCTCATTAACCACATGACCCAAAAACTTCACTTCCCGCAGCCAAAACTCACACTTTGAAAACTTGGCGAAAAGTTTCTTTTCGCGTAGCAGCTCCAGAATAGCCCGAAGATGTTCTACATGATCCTCTTTGATCGGGAATAGATAAGTATATCGTCTATGAACACGATCACGAACTTATCCAAGTAAGGTTTGCACACCCGATTCATTAGATCCATGAACACAGCTGGTGCGTTGGTCAACCCGAACGGCATGACCAAGAACTCATAGTGCCCATAACGAGTTCTGAACGCAGTCTTCGGTATGTCGTCCTCGAAAACCCTTAGCTGATGATAACCAGAACGAAGATCGATCTTTGAAAAATACGAAGCTCCTTGCAGCTGATCAATAAATCGTCGATCTGGGGAGAGGATATCGGTTCTTCACCGTCAACTTGTTCAGTTCACGGTAATCGATGCACATACGGAACGATCCGTCCTTCTTCTTGACAAATAGTACCGCGCTCCCCACGGTGAATGACTCGGTCGAATAAAACCTTCTCCAGTAGTTCCTGTAACTGACTAGACAACTCTTGCATCTCGGATGGCGCTAGTCGATATGGCGTTTTCGCTACCGGTGTAGCTCCAGGAACCAACTCAATACGGAATTCCACCTGTCGTGGAGGAGGTAAACCAGACAAGTCATCTGGAAATACTTCTGGGTAATCCCGTACCACTGGAATATCCACCAGTTTCCTTTCCTCGTCTTCTTTTCAACTACATGAGCCAGAAAAGCGTAGCACTGCTTTCGTAGACTCTGGCGTGCTTTCATGCAGGAAATAAGCTTTAAGCTCTTACCCGGTCGTTCTCCCTGAACCTTGAGTACTTCCCCGTTTGGCATAGGGATACGTACTACTTTGTCTCGACAGACAATCTCTGCTCCATTCTGCGACAACCAATCCATACCCACAATCACATCGAAGCTTCCTAACTCGAAGGGTATCAAATCTATCTCAAAGGTATGATCCTCCAGCGTCAACGAACACTTCCTAATAATCTCATCGGCCTGAGCAACCTACCATTGGCCATTTCTACAGAGTAGCTAGTTTCTAGCCTACTAGGACTCAAATCAAGCAATTGCACAAACTCAGAAGAAATGAAACTATTGTCTGCTCCAGTATCAAATAATATAGATGCGAAGTGATGATTGAGTAAGTGCGTACCCGTGACAACATTCGGGTCCTGACGAGCATCATTAGCTCCAATGACGAATGCACGTCCCCGAGCTGCATTCCCTGAGTAGCCGGGCCTTGATTCCCAGCGATAGCCAACACCTGCTGCTGGTTGTTCCCCTGTTGACCCGGTGCCCGATTCAGCCTGGGGCACATATTCCTGTAGTGATCGGGGCTCCCACACTCAAAGCAAGCCCTTGCATTCCCGGCGGGGTTAACCGCGTTGACGGGTGCTACAAGATTCGGTGCAGTTCTGCAATCTCTTGCCAAATGACCCGGGCGCTTACAGTTAGCGCACACCCGGCACTGCGTCCCTGGGGGATGATGATAATTGCACCTTCACATTTGGGGTGCGGCCCCACATACTCTCTTCTGGCCTGAGACACGGCCACAAAATTCCTGGTCGGCTTAGACCTCTTCTCAAACCTTCCGGCACTCGACCGGCTCGATTCCCCAACATCCTTCCTCTTCTCGGCCCCTCGGCCCAAAACCCCTGTTCTAACCATCTCATCAGTCAAAGCGCCAGCTTTCAGAATTGCGCTCTGAATAGTAGGAGGAGCGGCTGCTGTGACCATAGCTCTAATTTGAGGCGCGAGTCCCCAAATGTACCTCTCAATCCTCTTTGATTCCGGCGTACCAGATGCGGAACCAACCTTGCCAGCTCATGAAAACGATCAGTATAAGCTGCATGCCCTGCCCCCACCATAGCATGATTCCAGAACTCATGCTCCAGTTTCTGCATCTCGTTGAGAGGGCAGTATTCCTCGGTGATCAAGGCTTTGAACTCGTCCCACGACATCTGCATCGCAGACTCTCTTCCTCTTGCTTGAATCTGGGTGTTCCACCAGGTTAGGGCTTTACCCTGTAGAGAACAAGTAGCATACTTGATCCTCTGGCTGTCGAGGCACTCACTGATGTCGATCACTGCCTCCATCTTTTCCAACCACCTGGTTAGGGCTATCGCCCCACCTTTCCCATCGAATTCCCTTGGCTTACAAGCCACGAACTCCTTGTACGAACATCCCCGACGAGCATTGACCACTCCAGTCTCGATACCGGCAGTACCACCATTTCCGGTTTCCTGGTTGCTCTCGTTTCCAGTCGGGTTCCCGTTTCCCGTTTCAGTTTCAATCCCACCTTGGGCTCCATCATCGTTGCCACCATCCCCGTGAGGGTGGTGTTGTTGAAGTGCGTCGCTCACTTGGGCCACGATAGTAGGAATCAGTGCGGCCAATTGCTGAGCGATCAGGGCTGCCATGTCGGCGTTCCCTGTTCCTTGACTGTTACTGGCAGGAGCATCGTTTGTTCTTGGTGCTCTGCCTCTGCCTCGGCCTCTGCCCCTTGGGGCTTCACTCCCGCCACTACTGCTACGGGTGACTCTTCGAGGCGGCATGTTCTAATCATAAAAGAGGTAACATATCAGCTTTAGTCACCATAAGATACAAATGTATTCCACTTATCAAATTCCAATGTTCATGTTCCGGTCAGCCAGACCACCATGCAGCCCATTTCAAGCATATTCTCGGTATACCGGTGATGTTTATATATAGGGTTCCCCGCAGCGTTCCCACCACACCCACGATGTACCGAGAATGATGCCTGATCCGGTTACATGACATCCGACTTTCCTTTACATCATATCCATAATAATCCATCATAACAGTTGTAAGTCCATGTATACAATCACGTTTAGTCTAGCGGAGGTTGTCTATTTCCTCATCTTTCGAGGTTTCAGACATATACCTCCTCAGAGTTAATCTCAATGTCCAAGGTCAAGCGCAATAACATGATCTGTGATGATCTCTTCGGGTTAATACCCGGATCTGATAAACTAACTCGGCGCGCAGAGGGAACGGAAGATCCAATAGAAGCATCCCATAAAAGAGTGAGCACAAGGGCTCTCTCATAGGGTAGAAGATCACATAACAAATAGATGAACAAATCAAGCAGCGAGGAACACATACACGAGATATAATATGCATACAGAGTCCTAGCATGCAAATCTACATGAAGGTTCCTAGGTTATAGTCTAGGTCAAGCGTATTGCCTAATTCTCTATAACCAATGGCTCTGATACCAATCTGTCACACCCCCGCTAAAAGCGGAAACACGGGGATGTAACGAGACCGGGATCGTCATAACACATGGTAAGCGATAGAGAGCAATATAAATAAATGATGACATGCGTGTCATGACGACACCCGACAACAAGGGGACTTGTGTCGTGTTTAGTCAATGTCCACGACACATAGCCATAAGCAACATGATAATGATAACACATATACACATATGATGAAAATGTAAATGTTAATTCCCACAACCCGGGAACAAGTTTCAAAAGTTGATAATTGTTTACATGCGATAACATTGTTCAAAAAGATTGTTTATCAAACATGAGCTAAGTCCCAAAAATGCATCCTAGGGTCTCCACTAAGGCAGCACACCTAGATTCCTGGACTTGCATGATCACCTGAAAAGATATGCTTAAAACGGTCAACAAAATTGTTGGTGAGCTCGCAGGTTTATGTAATAAAAATGTAAGTGATGCTGTAATAAATAGCGCGTCGGAATACCGTGAATACAGTTATTACACAAGTAAATATCACATGACATGAGCTTTGCAACCAAACCTAGCGACGTACACAAAGAAATTGTCGGCATATATTCACCCAAGGGCCCGTTCCTGGCCACTGATGGTACCAACTAGTATACCATCGAACGAGGGTGGGGGTGTCAACCCAGTAGTACTACCAATACCTAACCGTCGGTTCCCACACTGGAATTAAATAGTTGCAAAGATAGAACCACACAGCAGACCCAAGCATGTATCAAATAGTACTTGCAACACAGTATCACGTTGATTCCTTGTATGTAAAATGTATGTAAGTTGTACAGCATAAAAATTGTGTAAGCATACTTTTCCCCCAATTTGTAAATGATTGAAATATTGTATAAGCGTAAAAAGGGGCCACGAAACTCACTTGTTAAGTGGTAAGTATGTATGAGCGATGTATCCCAAATGTTGAATGCAAATAAACAGTCAAACACCTATTGACAGTTATTGTATAGCATTAATGATATGATATATGTATAAGCGCGCAATAATGATGGGTCGGTTCGGGTCGTATCGGATGGGTCACGCACAACACACACAGACTGACACACGTACTAGACCTTATGTAGATCCAAGTACAAGACATTGTCGCCACTAATGATGATGATTAAGTAAAAGTATCGTTGTTATTGAAGAATTTGAATAAGTGTCAATAGTTATAAGTCAATTTGATCGTTGTAAAGCGTTAGTTAAATTTGCTCAAAATAGTTTCTGTGCCCTTTCTCGCGTTGACTTTAATTTTGTGGCCAAACAATGGCATTATTGTGTTAGTGTTACCTCGACACCACACGACATACTCACGCCACGCACAAGGGGTCAAACACAACAATTTCAGTCGCATACAAGGCCAGACGCACGACTCAACCTCCATTCGTGCGAATCAACCCTCAATCGTGCGAATCAGCTTCATTCGTACGATTGAGCCTTCATTCGTATGATTGGCCTTCAGTCGTACCACACAACACCCAATCGCACGACTCAACTTCCATGCGCACGAATCAACCTTCAATCGTGCGAATTAGCTACTTTCGTACGACTGAACCTTCATTCGTGCGATTGGACCCCAGTCGTGCGAATCACATTCATTCGCACACATTCAGTCGGTCACCTGACTCAATCGCACACAAACACTCAATCGCATGACTCATTCGCATACACTCATTCGCACGCATGACTCAATCGCACACAGACACTCAGTCGCACAACTCAGTCGCACGACATGCCTAGTCGCACAACTCAGTCGCGCGATTGACTCAGACGCATGATCCAGTCGCACGACCCACTCAGTCGCACGGCTCAATCGCATGGATGACCCAGTCGCCTGATCTGCAGAATCGCGACTGTGGTCGGGAGGAGCAGCCCCCGAGCTGCTCTAAACACGGGTTTTACACCACAAGGACCTCCAGAAACACTCAACAAACATACACAAGCATAAAACACAAGCAAAGAGACCTCACACGCACCCATACGACCTTGTGTGTTCGGGTTGAACCCGAACACCCGAAACCCTAGTTTGGACAGCCGTGAAAAGGCTAAAAATGGACAACCAAAGACAACTACCTGCTAAGGAGGGGTAGTCTAAGCTGTAGACGGTGTCAAGACGAAGAAAACGAGACCTCTCGGGTCGGATTTGGTGCTAAATGGAGTTTTTGTGTGTGAAGAGGATGAAGATGAAGAAGATGGATGAAATGGGGATTAGGGCTGGAAATGGGTATTTATACCCAGCCCAAGTTTCCAAAATTACAAGTTTAGTCCCTGCACTTAACCCCCGAGTTTTCCCAAATTTGTTCGGTTGAAAAACGACTTCGTTAGGTGTTTTATATTAATTGTAAAAGTTCATTTAATGTTGTCATGACTTAAGAAATGGTTATATTAAAACATTTATTATATTTATAAAATGATATATTTAACGTTTTCAAAAATGAAAGTTTTAAAGGTCTTTTTAAGGTTCACACACGGTTTAAACGAATGCACACACAACGATAATATGCACACATGATATCCACATAAAGAGTCAAATAATGATGAGGAATGACCAAACATAGAATAGATGACGGACAAACACGTCAATTGACGGACCTTAAAGTGACGGATGTCACAGTATGTGGATAGGAGTCTCTTTGAAGTTAAATCCATAGTCCAGCATCTGATTTTGAATCCAAAGCACTTGAGCACAGCAGCTTGCAGCAGCAATGTATTCAGCCTCAGCAGTTGATGCAGACACACAGGATTGTTTCTTGCATTGCCATGAGACCACCCTTCCACCAAGGAATTGACATCCCCCAGATGTAGACTTTGCAGTCATATTGCAACCACCATAATCACTATCTGTATAGGCATACAGATTGAAATTTGGATTCTTTGGATACCATAGACCAAGTGTTGAAGCACCTTTGAGGTATCTTAAAATCCTTTTCACAGTGATTAAGTGAGACATCTTAGGGTTGGCTTGATATCTTGCACAAATACATGTAGCAAACATGATATCAGGCCTGCTAGCTGTAAGATACATAAGAGACCCAATCATAGCCCTGTATAAGTGCTCATCTACACACTCCCCCTCAAGATCTGGACCAAGGGAGTGGTTTCTGGCTATGGGTGTCTTAGCAATCTTACAATCAGTCATGTTGAACCTCTTGAGTATGTCTTGAACATACTTTGACTGACTTATGAAGATGCCATCTTCAACCTGCTTCACTTGAATTCCCAGAAAGAAGTTGAGTTCTCCCATTGAACTCATCTCAAATCTGTCTTTCATCAGCTTCTCAAAGTCTTTGCAGAGCTTTGGATTAGTTGAACCAAAGATGATGTCATCTACATATACTTGAACCAGCATAGTCATTTCATTCCCTGTCCTTTGATGAAGAGAGTTCCATCTATAGTACCTCTCCTGTATCCATGTTTACAAAGATACTCAGATAGTGTCTCATACCACTTCCTGGGTGCCTGATGCAGCCCATAAAGAGCTTTGTCAAGCTTGCAGACATAATCAGGATGATCAGGGTCTACAAAACCAGGTGGCTGTTTGACATAAACCTCCTCATCAATCACTCCATATAAGAAAGCACACTTTACATCAAGTTGGTAGACCTTGAAGTTCTTGGATGCAGCAAATGCCAGGAATATCCTAACAGCTTCTAGTCTTGCTACAGGAGCAAAGACATCAGTGTAGTCAATCCCTTCTTCTTGTGTGTATCCTTGAACAACTAGTCTTGCCTTGTTCTTGATGATGATTCCTCTATCATCCTTCTTATTTCTAAAAACCCATTTGGTTCCAATGGTAGTCTTCCCATGAGGAAGAGGACAAAGGTTCCAAACTTTCTGCCTTTTGAATTGAAGCAGCTCTTGTTGCATAGCTTCAACCCAACTTCCATCCTTTAGAGCTTCATCAACTTTCTTAGGCTCTATCTGAGATAAGAAACAAGAGTGAAGACAAACATTTGCTTCATGGGTTTGTCCTCTTGTTCTTACCCCTGTGACAACATCTCCAATGATGTTTGTGGTGGGGTGAGACTTGTGGATCCTTAGCTGAGGGATCACAGCAAGTTGTTGAGAAAGATCCAAATTTGAGAAATTTAGATCTGGTCTGGAAGATTCACCCTCCACATTATCACACTTATCAAGATTAACTTGATCCAATGAGTGTGAGACATCATTGATGTTGTCATCTATGGTATGGTTATTAGCATCAAGAAATTCCTGATCACTATCACCATCACCATTGTTGTCTTCTACAAGTGAGGTGTCTTTATCTGGTTGAGAGGCCTCTGAGCTGGAATTTGAAGGCATGCCAGATGTATCAGCTGAATTTGTCATTGTTGTGCTGATAGAACCTCATTTGCTGAAGTAGTTCCAACTGGAGCTGAAGATGTATGAGTTGAGGTCTTCCTAGCTCAAATCTTGGATCAGGATCACCTGTATTTAGATTTTCTGCAGATCCTGAAACATGCTCACAAGATTTGTTAAAACAGTTGGTAACTAAATCAAGATCAAACAGCCAATCCGGACCAGAACCAGCCACACAAGGGTGTGCTCATTGAAAGTCACATTGGCTGACTCCTCAACAATTCTAGTTCTGAGATTGTATACTCTATAAGCTTTAGCTTGGAAGAGTATCCAATGAAATGTCCATCATCTGATTTCTCAGCAAACTTGGCAATTTGATCTTTGGTATTCAGATGGTGCAGGGACATCCAAATGACCTGAGAAAACCAATGAAAGGTTTCCTCTTGTGCCAAAGTTCATAAGGAGTCTTACCATGTGTCTTAACTACTAAAACTCTGTTTTGCACATAGCAAGCAGTATTACTGCCTCTGCCCAGAAGGTGATAGGCAGTTTAGAGTCAGACAACATAGTTCTTGCAGCTTCAATAAGTGTCCTGTTTCTCCTCTCAGCAACTCCGTTTTGCTGAGGAGTCCTGGGAGCACTATATTGTCTTGTAATACCTTTTCATCACAAAATGTATCAAGGATTTGGTTCTTGAATTCAGTTCCTTGATCACATCTTATGGTTTTGACCTTGTGATCACATTGATTCTCAACTTTTAAGATGAAATTCTTCAGAATCTCAGGGGTTTCATCCTTAGTTCTAAGGAAGAAGACCCAAGTGAATCTTGTAAAATCATCTGTGATCACCAGACAGTAAGAGGTCCTTCCTAAACTCATTACACTGGTGGGGCCAAAGAGATCCATATGTAACAAGTGTAGGGGAGTAGTGATGGAGTTCTTTTCCTTAGGCTTGTGAGATACCTTGTGTTGCTTCCCTTTCAGGCATGCAACACAATGATCATCACTTGTAAACTCTTTCTTTGGCATTCCAGTTACCAGATCATGTTTAATTAATTTATTCATGTTCTTAAAGTTTACATGGCACATTCTTTTATGCCATAGGAAACTCATCACTATTTGCTTTAGATAGAAAGCATGAAACTTCTCCAGAGGGAGATGTTTCTTGCAAATCCATCTTGTACATGTTCCCTTTCCTGGGGGCTCTGAGCAGGATATGCTCATGAGGAATGACCACACCAGGCTTGAGAACAATGCACTCATGCTCAGTAAAGAGCATGTTATGACTCTGATCACAAAATTGGGATACACTCAGAAGATTGTACCCAAGCTCCTTAACAAAGTTTACCTTCTCAATGCTGAGCTTACCATTTGTGACCTTGCCCCTTCCAGAAATGTAACCACCTTCATCTCCTCCAAAAGCAACTGGTCCTCCATCAATTCTCTCAAAATTATGAGTAGAGACCTATTGCCTGTCATGTGCCTGGAACAGCCACTGTCAATTATCCAGACATTCCTGTTTGTCTTGAGCTGTTCCTGCACAAGAAAATGATTAGTTACATTTGGAAACCCAAGCCTTACTTGTCTTGGGCTCATTAAGAGTAATAGAAGGTAATGCAACAGTAATAGATCCTATGGTTGTACTATGAGGATCTTCAGCTGTTGTTGATGGAGAAACTTCAGTCATTTGGTCTTTCTTAGACTTCCACACCACCTTTGGAGTCTTGGACTTGACCTTCAAAACCTTAGAGGCTTTTGGAACTTCACAAGTTTTGATGACTGATCCTTCGGAAGAATCTACAGTCACTGCAGCAGACTTCAGTGCTTCGGAAGAACTCCTTTCTTCCGAGACCAACTTTGCTTCCGAAGGTAATTTTCCATTTACCTTCTTCTTTGATTTGGAGCTTCCGAAGGAAACAGATTTCCTTCCGAAGCTTGAGACTTCTTGAGACTCTTTGAAGTCTTTGTTTTGGTCATGTGGACAGTACTTTTAGGATTGTATGGGCAATCCTTGGCAATGTGAGAAGTACTTTCACACATAACACACAACATTTTCTTCTTCAAAGAAGTCTCCTTTTGAGAGCAAGACTGGCTTTGGTCACATCCCTTCTCCACCTTCATCTTGGTAGATGCTGAGACAGTTCCTTTGGGCTGTGAACTGTTCTTGGAGTTTGATGGTCCAGGCTGTGCAGCAGTGGTACACAGCAACTCAGTCTTCTTCTTGTACTGAGATGATTTGAACAAGAACCATGACTCTTAGCTGAGGAGTCTTGGTTGATGTCTTCAGTCCTTACTACTTTGAAACCTGCAGAGATAAAACTTGTTTCTGCTTAGCATCAAAAGTAGCCTTGATTTCTTGAGCCTTCTTTGCTTTCCTTTTGCTCTTCCTGATCAAGTTCTTTCTCTTGGACTTGGTCATCACAGTTGATTTCTTCTCCTCAGAAGGATAGTGGCCCTTGGAAGAATCCTCTTCTTCACTCTTCTCAGAGGAATTCTTCACTATCACTTCTTCATCATCCTCACTTACAGGATCTATGAGAGGAAGCTCATCTTCACAAGTTCCACACCTAGGAGATCTTACAGACAAGATTGTGTGTGGAGGAGCTATCTCATTTGATCCCAGTCCCTGTCTATTTTGATAACAAACCTTGTTGTGTAGGGATGAGGATATCATGTTCTTGAAGGTCTCTTCTTCAAGAAACTCTTCTCTCTCTGCCTTGGCTTTGCTGATCACAAGCTCAGCCTGGCACTCAGTCAACTTAGTGATGAGATCTTGGATCTGAGTTCTAAAATCTGTATGTTCATGTTTTAGTACTGAAATGGTTTTCTCCAAGTCCTCTATCTTTAACTTGTAATCATTTTCAGACTTTCTAAAATCAGATTTTAATATGTTTAATGACTCAAGATCAGATCTCATCTCTAGGTTGTAGGACCTGTATCTATTTACTTTAGCAATGCATTCAGGGGAGCAAAGATGTTTCAATACCTTGGCTTCATCATGGTCAGCCATCAGTGCTTGGTTTGGAGAAGCATCCTCCACCTGAAAACTCCAGTCAAAGCCTCCCTCTTCAACAGCAACAAGCAGCATGTTGCTTTGTCTTCTCAGCCTGAGGGGCTTTGTCAGTGTAGTTTTGGTCTGGGTTGTGTTTGACCCCCATTTGCTTTAGGTGCCTTACACTCCCTAGCAAAGTGACCCATAAGGTTACAGTTGTAACACTTAACTTTGCTTTTATCCAGCCCAAACTTACCACTGGTAGCATTGCTTGGAAATTTTCTTCCTGTCCTCTTGTAGAACTTCTTGGCTCTGTGAGTGAGGAGAGCCATCTGCTGAACTATCTCCATGTATTCCAGGTCATCTGGATGGATACAGTCCAGGTCTTCAAGAGTGAGAAGATAATTCCCACTTTCACATCTTCATCATCTGCAGACACAAAGGCTTGAGAAGAACTTGTCTCTTGGAATGGGCTTCCTTGAGTAAAGTTCTCCCTTGGTGTCTCCGGGAAGGTGATGAAAGGACCCTTTTGTGAGTTGTCAGGGTAGCATATGAGATGATGTTGGGGTTCTATGCTGTCCCTTTCAACCACATGAAGGGCTGAACCCATTTGATTGTTGGAGTTGCCAGATGAACCTTGCATGTTCATCTCCATCTGGTATCCACTGAGAATCCCATACAACTCTGTAAGAGTAAGAGTCTTAAGGTTCTCAGTCCTCTTGATCACCACACAATAGTGTGTCCATTGCCTAGGAAGTGAGGACATGAACTTCCTTACAATGTCCCTGTTCTCAAGAGGAACTCCTCCATCCACTAGGGTATCCACAATCTCAACATACCTGAAGTATTGTTGAGTCATGGTTTCACCTGCTTTGAAGGTGAAATTCTCAAACTGCTGCTTCAGAAGATCTTTCTTGTTCTCCTTGGCTTCAGAGGAGCCTTCATACATCAGCTTCAGTGCATCCCACAGCTGTTTGGCTGTCTTGCACTTCTTAAAACCTCTGTATACAGAGTTTGGGAGAGCAGTCTGAAGAGCAGTCATGGCCTTCCTGTCAATCTCTACTCTTTTTCTATCTTCATCTGAGTAGTTGGCCACATCTTTAGGAATCATACCAGCACCAGTAGCAGAGGGGGTGCTGGGTATGAAAGGTCCATTCTCAACAGATTCCCACATTCTTGAATCAAGAGACCTGATGAAGCCTTCCATCCTCATGCACCAGGTGTCAAAATCATCAAGAGTGATCAGTGGGGATTTGTTCATGGTTCCAGTCTCCATATCAGTCTTTGAGATGGAAGCCATTTGAAGAGTTTAGCTTTTGTGTGTGTGAGGGATCTTAAGATGGTTAGATCTTATATCAAGAGCCTGGAAAGCTCTGATACCAATTGCAGGACCGTTTAAGGGCTTAACACAATTACAACACACAACACACAATGAGGAGATTAACTAAACTTTAATCAAACAGTGAACTGGGTAACCAAAGTGATACAAAGAACACAAGTAAAGCAAAGACAGAACAAGAGAGTATGGGTTTCAAGGAGGTAGTATATTGCTTTCTCAAGTTCTTTTACAAGTGTTTACAAAGCATAAAGAAAGATACAAGAACTTGAAATACTTATACTACAACCTACCCGGCTATACTTTGAAAGCCAGCTGGATACAATTGACTAGACACTAACAAAAATCAATTGTAGGATCAAAAGGCATATCTGCCTTTTGACCTTGTGACTATGACATGCCATAGCTCACATCCTTATACATTACAACAAGGATAAAGTACATGAAGTGGAAAGTTACAGACTCAAGACCTCAATGTACAGTTACCAAAAGCAAGGCCCTTTTCACCAACTCATGTAAGTTGGTGACTTTACAGAGATGCAGCGGAAAAGGTGCTTTATGGACAGTACATCAGATAAAGCATGTGTACTAAAAGTCTTCGGAAGAAATCTGTCTACATAGGTTGAAGCTTCGGAAGACTTTGTCTCTGAAGCTTCGGAAGACTTCATGTTTGGCTTCGGAAGATATTGGTCTTGGCTTCGGAAGATTTTACACTTAGAGTATTTTCTAATGCTTTGTGTAAAACTTCCGAAGCATTCTTCACTTCAGTACTTAGTGCATGTTGCTGAGACACTTAGACTGTTTTGGGTTGCATCAGACTTCAGGAATCCTTACAAAGGTGTTTCTCAGCCTCTCTCTGGCCAGAGCATGGATGCTACACCAAGAAATGAAGGCCAAGCCTCTATCCACCCTGAGTCACAAAAGTCTGTTGGTAACAAAGAAAAAGGATTTGACTCCTGAGGAAATTGAGGAGGAAGAGAGAGAGGAAAAGAAGCTAAGGGAAGAAAGTTTCTCTGGGTCTTCAAGCTTTATGCAAGCTGCAATCAGGCTGCCCCCAGACCAAATACTCAAGATGATGAGTTGAGGGCAGTCAGGATTACTTATTTACAGACCAGGAACTATGATATTGATGAAATCATCTCCCTCCCCTTAGAAGAACTGAATGAACTGGCTGACATGGAAGTGTCAAGAGAGATGAAAGAAAAAGAGGATGCAAGGCTACTTCTCCAATTCAAAGAGGAGAAGAGACAGAAAAGACTCTACAAGCATGCTCCCACTCTCTCCCCAGTTCAAGAAAGCCCTGTACAAGAAGATATGGCTCCACAAGAACCTCAGGTAGACAAAGAAGAAGATAGGATCAAAATGATCAACTACCTGAGTGCCACAGGCTTCTATCAGGCAGATGCACTTCTTCCCCTGTCCTATGACTTCATTGAGTTTGAGTACTTAAACAACTTGAACTTGAGCTAGTCAAAGAAAGAAAGACAACTAAAAGGAAGCTAAGGAAGAAGCTGCAAAGTCAAGAGCCATCATCCAAAAGAGTATGAAGAAGTCTGCTGATAGACAAAGGATGATGAGCTTCTTGAAGCTATATGGATTCTCCGGAAGGAGACTTGGCCCTATGTCTCTATCCACAATGGATGAGCATATAAGGGTAATCAAGCAGAAGATTAAGAGTGGTGAACTGATTGACTTACACTCTCTTCCAAGTCAAGTCCCACCTGAAGTGGAGGTTAAGTTTGAACAACCTGAGACACCTTAACCCGGACCTCCTGCTGGGCCTCAGCAAACTTCATCTTCTGATCCAAAGCAGGGTCAAACTCCCTCTCCTTCTGAACCTATGAGGGAGGAACACCCAACTGAGAAAGACAAGGATGATAACAAGGTGCTGCAGACCAGTCTTCTCAGTTAAAGTCATCTAAGAGGAAGAAGAGAATGGCTTCTAAACCAAAGTCAAAGAAGAAGAAGCCTAAGTCATCTACCTCTACACCTCAGGCTGAGTCAGATCAACCTGAGGAAGTGCATGATGAGGCAGCCCAATCAACTCCAATGCAAGTGGCTTCTCTGACAACTGAGACACCCATCTTGTCCTTGACTTATTCTACCAATCCAGAAAGATGGCATGTAATCAGAGATCAAGGTGTTGAGAATGTCTATACTTGGCAAGACATAATCAACTTACCTCTACATGATCTCTTTAAAATGAGAAGATAATATGAAGGTCTTAATGATCCTGACCATCTAATGAAGAAGGGTATGGTCATGATTGTGCTGAAGACTACTAACATCTGAAGATCTTCTAAATGTTTTGGTAGCATCAGCCTAGGGGGAGTTTGTAAGGATTCCTTTAAGTTTGATGCAAACCAAAACATCCAATGTCTCTCTGCAACAAATGCACTAAGTACTGAAGTAAGAAATGCTTCGGAAGTTTTACACCATACACTAGAAAATACTCTAAGTGTAAAATCTTCCGAAGCCAAGACCAATATCTTCCGAAGCCAAACATGAAGTCTTCCGAAGCCTCAGAGACAAAGTCTTCCGAAGCTTCACTCTATGAAGACAGATTTCTTCCGAAGACTTTTAGTAACATGCTTTATCTGATGTACTGTTTCATAAAGCTGGACACCTTTCCGCTGCATCTCTGTAAAGTCACCAACTTACATGAGTTGGTAAAAGGTCCATGCTTTTGGTAACTGTACATTGAGGTCTTGAGTCTGTAACTTTCTACTTTATGTACTTTATCCTTTTTGTAATAGATAAGGATTGAGCTATGGCATGTCATAGTCACAAGGTCAAAAGGCAGATATGCCTTTTGATCCTACAACTGATTTTGTTTGTGTCTAGTGGCTTTCAAAGTATAGCCGGCTGTAGGTTGTAGTATAAGTATTCCAAGTTCTTGTATCTTTCTTTATGCTTTGTAACACTTGTAAAAGAACTTGAGAAAGCAATATACTGCCTCCTTGAAACCCAACTCTCTTGTTCTGTCTCTTTTACTTTACTTGTGTTCTTTGTATCAATATATTGGTTTATCCAGTTCACTGTTTGATCAAGTTTAGTTATTCTCCTCTTTGTGTTGTTGTGTTGTAATTGTTCAAGCCCTTAACCGGTCCTGCATAATTTATAAGTTATAACAAACTTAAACAATTAAAACTTACATTCAATCAATTTATGATAACTTACATTCAAACTTTAATCAGCCAAAGTAAACCAACAGCAGTAGCAAGCGATTAGCGATGAAGAGGACAAGAGTTCGAGATTGTGAATGCACTCACCAGCGGCCAGAGTTCGCGAAGCAGGCAGCAGCGAGCAGCAACAAGCGGCCAGGCGGCCAACAGGCAAGGCCGCAGGCGGTAGCAGCAACAAGCGAACAACAAAAATCCGAAGCAGGAGCAGGCCGAGCAGCAGCAAGCGAACAACGGCTGGGTTTTTTTTTGTTCCATTATTGGACTAATATGTGTGTGTCAATGTGTGTTGGGCTTTTGCATTGCATCCATGTCACATAAGCCCATTTTTAAATAACTAAATAAATTAAGCCCAATTTGTTAAATATAAATAGTTTTCTTATTATTATTTTTTTAAATTTAATAGATGTAAATTTTTATATCTTTACCGGACTTATATATTTTTTTAACATGTGTATATTTTGTTGGGGGGGGGGGGGGGCAAATATAACATATGTAAATTTTTTAGGGGGGGGGGGGCGAATTTATTATATAATTTTTTTATATACGAACCGGATAATTAACACTACGGACGAAAAAAGTAGGGGGGCGGTCCCCCCCCCCCGGCCCTACTTATACTTCGCCCTTGAACACGAGCATATTAGAATTGAAACTACACAATTATGTATATAACATCTAGAACGGTTACACTGGGCTGGAATTAATAAATAAAGGATGCAAATCTCTTGTTGAGAACGACAACATACTATGAGTTTGTGAGTAACAACGGATACGATGCACTCATTTTTCTTAGAAAGTAAATATCAATCTCAATATGCTTTATACGTTGAATTTTATTGATTGTTGAGAGATACACAACACTAATATTCTCAATATAGGTGATAATGACACGAAGTAGGGGCGATGAAGCTCGACTAGAATATTTTAGCCATCTCGTTACTCTATCCCATTTGCTAATACTTGCTATTTTGACGACTAATATCGTAAGTTATCAGCCAATAAAACACAATGATCTAAAGTTGACCGGTGGGTGTTTGAGCATCCCCTAATCTATATCTAATATGTTATGCGATGAAAATTAGTCAGGAGATATAACCGGATTCAATGATCTAACATGTTAGGAAAAGGAAGAATATTCTTAGTCGTGTGTATTATCTATTAAAGATATTCATGTTTGATTATCATTTATATATAAGTTTATTTGTTAGCTCTTATATTCTTTTAGTTTAGATATTAGAACAGTTGTTGATAGTGTAACATTATCATTAGTTAGTTTGTTCTATCGTTGTTCTTTCTATGAAAACTAAAAAGAGGTTTTATTTTCAGTTATATAATACAACGAATTATTACTGATTAATATTATTTTGATTCATTTTTTGAACTTTTTCATAGTTTCCAGGCCATGTTGCTCTTCCAGACCAAATTCTTCTGTTTTTCCGTTTGAATTCCTTTCCTTTTAAAAGTAGACGCCATGGTATGATCCGAATCTTGTGATTCGGTTTTTATTAAGTTGTCGATCTCAAATTAAAACCACATTTTACACTATACGACACGACTCACATGCCTTGGATATGATCTACAAGATACTAGTTTTTAAAAGACATCAAGAGTTTAGTAACCCAAATCATACCCTCGATTTATTGGGGATTAGAAATGAAGGTTGTGTTTGCTTTTTAGATGAAAACATGATATCCTATCTTTCTCTCTTTTGGTTATTCAAAATTATCAATTAAATCTTATTAATAATTCCAATCCTAACTAAAACCAACAAATTTCTAAATCGTACATTTTTAATTCACATTTTCATTCAAATCTATAAATATTTACAAATCAAGCTCATCCTAATGTCATGGGTACTAAAATTTATTATGTTACAACCAACAAACCGTGAGACTTGGATAGTGTAACATCATCAACCGGGGAAATTTTAATCATCTTTAAAAAAGCACCTTTAACCTTCAAAATTAAGCTAACAAAATCACAACTCTACAAATGTGTAATAAAATTTTCACAATCAATAATTCCATATATGTTAATCTTAAAATTAAAGAAACTCAAATCGAAAAATAGCAAAAAGAATGTGTATTTGACTAGATTGTAAAACTCAAAATTCATAAATTATAAATCTCATATACTTCTATAACATAATAGCAACAAACACACTGTAATTTAACAATCTAACTTAGGGGTTGTTTGTTTTTAGGTTGATCCGGCTGACCGGGCTTACCCAGCTAACCGGCTGACTCGGTCAGCGGATCAACCCATTTGATTTCGGCTTCGGGCCCGGCTGACCGGGTCTCCATTACTGACCCAAACCTTGAAAAAAAATTTGCTGACCAGCTGACTCGCGCCCCCTCGCGACCCGCAGCCCGCTGCCCCATCGCGTCTCGCAGCCCATTGCCCCCTCGCGACCCGCAGCCCGCCACCCCCTCGCGACCCGCAGGCACCGCTTTCGCCTTCGGCTTCGGCCTCGCTATCCGCAGGCACTGTCTTCGGCACCACTTTTGTGTACGATGGATTGCGGTGGTGGTCGGAATGTGTACGGTGATAGTGGTGGTGGTGTGGTGGTTCCGACCGGTGGTGTGACTCCGGTGGCTTTTGTTACTTAAATACTGAATCGATTTGGTTCTAGTCAGATACTGAATCAAACAGCCAAGTTTCAGTCAGATGCATACCTAGTAAAAACTTCTATCTGGGTCAGCTTCTGACTCAATCAGATTTTACTGAGTTAGTGTAATCAAACCGCCCCTTAAACTTTAGCTAAAAAGAATTTGGCCCAAGTTAACTTGGGCCGAGGCATTGTCGTATCATGTGGGTTTAAAAGGGTATTAAAGTTACAAAAAGGTTCGCATTAAGAATTTGGGCCCCAAGAGGCCTTACTGCTTACTTCATTGACTTACTACAAGCCCGGTTAGTAAATCATTCTAATTTTTAACGTGAAATCTTTGAATTCTTAAGTTTCAATTTCACTTTTGACTAAAGGAGCGGGTTACAAAACGGTCATAAAACAATGGTTTGGTTTTATACGAGTATCTAATCTAGCACTTCACCGAAGTAAAAAGCCTTTGGGTGAGGCGGATGCTCCTATTTGAACCTACAAATATCACACAAATTACCCTTGCCGCTTGCAACGATGTTCCCACTGAACCTCAAATACCTGCATGGTGAACCCGTGAGTGCCCCCTCCCCCCTCATATCTATAATGAATTAGCAAACTGCGCAACATTTTGTTTTATCATCATTTTGCTATTTTCTTCCACCCGACCCATTTTGGCCTCACGCAAATTCTTGTTTATAGGCGCATTTTTAAGGGTGAAAATTATTACGGTAGGCATGTCTTACACTTACAACAAATGTTGTTGTGTTAGAGAAGAAACCACATATATGATATGCGATCCCCAACATTGTAAAGTTGCTTTTGCTCTCACACGATACTTCATACCCATGAACTCGTGCATAATTTCATGTTCTACACATATCCATCACTCGTGTATCATTAGAAAAATTACATCAATATTAGAATGACTGCATTTCATATTTTTTTATTATTATATTTAATATAAACTGTTTATTTTTATCATTTAATATAACAAACTTTTCACAACCATTCGATGCAATTGCATGCTTATAACCAAAAAATTGTCATCCCACATGTTTATAGTGTCACTTCCAATTTTCCTTTGTTATACACCAAGTCAATTTCATCAAATAGTAACTACACATAAGTTTGTTACATAAAATATAATAACAAAAACATAAAAGTTCATTACATTTTATGATACAAATAAGTTTGATCCAACGTTTAATACTGTACACATGTAGATTCATAATGTAAATTATAGCAAGTTTGTAATATTCATTCAACAATTCAAACATAAAACTCTAAGTAGTTGTAGAAACCACAGCTGAAACCATGGTATCCATACCACACAAATTGTAACCACTGCAAAGCTTATAATATCCATCCTCTCCCCAGTCTGGTCCCCATGAGTTCTTGATGATCCAATACGGCTTCTCCTTGAATCTGCTCGGTGCATAACCCGCTGACCCGTATCCAACAAGAAGAACACCATGATCCAAACGCTTCTTCGAGCAAATATACGGGCATGAAACTTTACCAATGTATGTTTGCATCCATGCTGCATTGATTCCAACTGCAACAATGATAGATAAACAGGTGTTTTAAGCTAAAATCATGAATGAAGGTTTTATATAAACATATGTGTGTATGTATGATGATGATTACTTGCAAGAGGGCCGTATTTAACTAGGTTGGCAGCGATTTGATCCTCGTCTGTGCCAATGACGCTGAAATTGGATACGGATGCAGCAATCTTGGTTTTGTCAAACTGACATTTACCGTCTTTTCCTGTGTAAGGGTAATCTGATTCCTTCATGACTCCACCAGCTTTGAGTATGTACTCGAACGCATTGTTCATGAGCCCACCATTGCAGCCCGAGTCACATGAGTTCTTTTCAGCTGGATCGCACTGCAAAAAGCTCAGAAAGAAACACTCTTAGGACATACACAAGCAGACACACATTCTTTTTACTGTCATGGTTAACATGACACAAAATTAATCAGGTTTTGTGTTGTCTTTTTAACCCTTTTAGTTTAGTAAACAGGTCGTCTCTGACTAACCATCTTAACCCGTTTAATTAGAAGGGTCGACCCATGAACCAGTTTAAGATTACAATAAAACTTAAAAACATATCTGTCTATAACCCGTCAACCCGTTTGACTTGTTTAGATGAATTGGAGTTTATGCTTTTGACACGAATAGATATTTGGGTCTTGTTCAGATTCATCAATCCAATACGCCAACACGGCACGATTGCCCCACTACTATCTTTATCATTTTAAAGAATTTGTTCTTATTCATTATCTTCAAACAGCCTACTAGATCCACAAAATTGACATGTATGGCTGCAATTCCCATAGGAGGATTAACAGACCAAAATTCTAAACATCTACTGAACTTAGTCTAATCACTAGTCTTAACAAGACCCAAAAATCTCAAGAAACAAAGTGACAATTAACACATACAGAAGTCAAAGAGAAGCCACAAACCTCATGATCACAATCAACAAGTTGCTGTTCACTGAGACTAACCAACTCCCCTGTTTGAAGAAAGTGAGACCCTTCCAAAGCTCCAGTAGTGCTAAACGACCAACACGATCCACATGAGCCCTTCAACAACATCCCACAAATTAATCACTCACAACACCATAACATAATAACAAGATGAATAGATGATTCAATTGATTCTCTATATAACGCCACAACATAATTATTAGATCTCAAAAGCAACTTTCTGTTCCGATCTTCACACGAATTGACCGATCAAGACTAATTGATCAACAACTACAAACAAATTAACCTAAAATTGATCAAACATGAAGTTTCGAAACCTTATCACACCGATTCATACCTGATTCTTAACAGGAGTAACAGCGCCATGATCACGCCAATCAAACTCCTCCGGCAGATCACTGGTAGGCAGAATTGGGGCATTATTGGCATCAGAAGGAAACTGAAGAGGCTTCTTCAACCCAAGGTACGTCTTCCTGAACTCCGACGGCGTCAAATCGGAGAACTTCGTAACACCGTGTTCGGCGGTGGGATCGAGGAGCTGGTGGCGCTTAGCACGGCGCAAGTTAGCCTTGAACACCGACAGACGGTAATCGTGCTCCTCTGGAGTGGCGTACGATTTGCCGAACTTGGTTTTGAAGAGGTTGAAGTGGTGGTCGGCGTTGAGGAGGTGATCGGAGGAGGTTTCGTCCTCCGGGATGACTTGCCGGATCAGTGGATCGGCGGTGGAGTCTTCGCCGGCGACGGCGACGGCGACGGTGACGGAGATGAGGAGGAGGAGGAGGAGAGAAGAGGGGGAATCGTTCCATTGTGGGATGAGATATTATTGTGTGTGGGGTTCCTCCAGTTATATGGTTTCCAACATCATCGGTGGGTGAGATTTAACCATTGGGATCTTTACACGTGGTGCTGGATGACAATATCTTTCCGAAATAATGGTCTAACGATTAATTATTGGAGTATTTGTTTTTTAAAGAGCATAGACTATTTGGTAATTGTATTAACCGAATAAAATTAATCAAATAGATAAATTAACTGACGGTTTGGTTAAAGGATAACTGATTAACCGCACATTGTATTTATTTCGGTTTTAATGCATAAATTAACCGAATTAACCTCACTAAACTGAATGTCATTAATGTACAGTAAATTTAAAATACTAATGTTTTTACTAGAATTTCGTATGTTCTCAGTTTTAATTCACATTTGTAAATATATATATTTATATAGTGGGATTACGTTGTTTATTAAAGGAACCCCCTAAACAAAAAGAAGCAATGTAAAACGCACAACACACATTGTTGTATGCACATCCCGACTTCGGTTTATGCTTTTGTAGAACCTTAAAAACGAACTATATCATGCACACCCTTATAAAGATGGTCCAAACCAAGCCTAATAAAATTTATTAGTTAAAATTTTGGTTAAAAAGCCTATGTTAAATATATTAGTTAAAATTTTGGTTGAAAAGCCTATGTTAAATATATTGGTTAATTAACCAAAATTAACTATAATCAGCGGTTAACCGAAGTATCAATTGTAGCTTTGGTTTTAAAAATGGTATTAACCGAAATAATGTTTTCGGTTTCGAAATTGGTCTTAACCACAATGAACCGCACACCCTTAACTAACGGGTAATAAAACTTTGATGTCGCGGTACAGGCGTAAAATCTTAAATAAAATTAATGTTTAAACGTTGACATGAACTAGCGCGTTGAACCAATGTTTAGTTGTGTTGCGATTGAATTTTTTTCAAAAATTGGTTACATTTTGTCATGGTACCAGCAAACACTCAATATAGTTCACAGTACAAAAATGTATCTAGTTTAGTACAATTTCATTTTTAATAAAATTTTATACCATAACATTTAGGAATAAATAAACACAGCCGCGAATTTCTTTTAATTAACGGTTATGTATTTATTAGAGAAAAATAAAATTACTAAAAAGGTAAATGAGTTTAACATGTATATTACATATAAAATAAGTGGTGAAATTGAAACTTTGTAAAATATGGCATATCAAATGCGTCATTCGAAAACGACAATATTAGGTGTGCACTATGCTTGCATAAAGTCAATCTCTAAGATAAAATTAAATTAAAAACATCATAGTGATATTTTAATTTCTATGGGCGAGTGAGAGGTTTAATATTTAAAATTTGAGGTGGACCCAATGGTATAATTATATGCTATATTATTAGGCTTGGATTAGGCCCACCGGCCAGACCGGGATTAGGTTGGACCATCAGTCCGATCCACCTCAACTTGTTTTCTTTTTTAAGAACCGGTCGGTATGAATTGGTTCGGTGGTTGGATCAGGAACCGGGAACTGGGTAGGTCGTATGATAAATTTCAGTGTCAGATGTATAATTATTATTTAGTTTTATATTTATAATCTTATATTACTACTCTAATAAAAGGGCAAATGAGGGTGCCACGTGTTAGCACCATAATCACCCTCACCAATTTTTTCCCGCCTCTCTCTCCTATTAAATAATTACCTTAATTACTAATAATATTGTTTTAATACTTTTTAATATTTAATAAATTAAGAAAGAAATCTATTTATTAAGGTTATTTCTAAATAAATTGGTATTTTTAAAAAGTCAATTTTTTAAAAACAAAAAATAATCACATTTGGGAGTTGTAATAAGAAGATTTTTAATAATGACATTTTTATACAGTTTGTTTTAGAATAAAATGTTTATTTTAAAAAAAATAAAATAAAATTTTAAAAAGTTGATACCACTATTTAATTATTTATAGTTATTTCTCATACGTAATTTCAATCATATCATATCTTATAATATTATTCTATAAATAATAATTGCATATTGAATCTATTGTAGATTATTGTGAGTTATAAGATCTTATTATTATATTACTTTTATTTTATTCAACCCGTGTAATAACGTAGTTTACTATCTAATAAAATTATATTTTTTATTGTCATCTTCTTAAACATCTTTTTAACACTTGTCATTCTTCTAAACATCCTAACTTTATTTTCCCTCTAAAAGAGTATTATAGTAATTTAAACACTTAACATTATTTCTCTCTCTTCATAAAAATTAATTTGATCAATTGATACATTTCTCTCTCATCTATATTTTTTAAAATCAAACTATGTTTTTAAAAATTAATTTTATTAAGAAAATTAATATCTTTTCTAAAACATTAAACCTTTTGAAACAAAATATTTTAAATGGGTCCTTTTTTAAAATAATTATAAAAAATATGGAATTTTTTAAAAGCAGTTTTATTAAAACAACCAGAATAATTAAAAATTAGAGTTTTTAATAAACAAGATTTTTATAAACAATAAACTTTTTGCAAGAAAATTTTAAAACAAATATTTAAAAAGAAAACTATTTAGATAAGAGAGTTAAAAAATAGTATAATTCTTTTATCTCTTGAACAATTACGTATATATAATTTTATTCATATCTTATATTATGTAACTTTTCGTGTTTATTTCAGTTACTGTAATTTACCAAATGTTGTTATTCTCATCCACTGTAAAACCGTTAAAAATTTTAATCTTTTTCAACACCCTAATTATCCAATTAAAACAAATTAATCAATTAATATTCAATTACAACTAAAAAACATATGAAGCAAATAGTGAAACCAGGCACTTCGATTAACTCTGACCCATGCTGTTTAATTGAGATCTACTGTGGGATTTCAACTAATCTTCATGTTTTTTTTTCCGAATATATACTGTTGTTCGATTGAGTTCTGATATAGTCACATTTGTCACACTTTGAGGTCTGATATAGTCACATTTGTTCGAACGTGACGACACCAGACCTCAATCAAATAAAACGTGACAACAGTATATCTCAATCGAACAACAATACACGTTCGAACAAAACGTGAATATTAACTGAAATCACACAGCAGATCTCAATTAAATAAACTCATCAACGAACGTATAAGAATCTACGAATAACCCTCTTAATCTTCTAGCACTTGCTCGAGGACTAAATTTCGTTGATTAATTAAAATCTCATCCTAAAGATTCAACCTTTAAAGATTCATTTCAATTATTGTTGATAGTTTTTATCAAAAAGAACTTTCTTGCAAAATACTTTAACGTGACTTATGGTTTTTTTATTGTGCACGTCTCATATTATATTAATACATTCATGAATGATGATTGTGATGCTAATTAAGATGTTTGTCTAGAAAATTATCGATCACTACGATTATGTCTAGGGCTGACTTAATCTTTCTGAGAGACTAAAAGCGAACTTAAAAACAAAAGTTTTCAATTAAAAAAGATATCGAATCCATGAAAAAAGTGACATCTTCGATAAATGCAACTTGAAACGGAAACTTAACGGCTTTGAGTGAAGCTATTGTGGCTGTTGCTTTAGGGAATACAATTTCTTCCATCACACTCAAAGAAACAACACACAGAATAACTTTTATACCAAACTTAATAGAGTGCAAATATCTCGATTTAAAACTTATGCTATGGGAAAACTTATTTAAGTTCCTAAGCATGTTCTTTAATTTAGTAAAACTGCTCAATTTTCCCTTATATTTGAAGGGCAAGAGCTCAATCTCCTCTGAATTATTTAAAATTTTTTAGTTCACAAAAATGGAAAAATGACACCCATCCAAGAAATTGCATAGCGCCAAGATTAAGAGCGAAGAGTTGTACAACAATCACTAATTTTGTCTCAACAGTTTAATCAATAAATTATTTTAATGAGACAAAAGGAAAACACCTTGTTTGTATTCCGAGGACGTAGAATTCAATTTATTCCTATGCTATACTCAGGGGTGTTCAAAAATATTCGAATCCGAGAATTCGATCCGAAAATCCGAAATATCCGAATATTTGGATATCCGAAAATCCGGATATTCGAATTTCGGATATCCGAAAATTCGGATTCGGATTCGGATAGTGATTTTCAAAGGTTTCAGATATTCGGATATCTGATTATACGTAACTAAAAATATTATTTTTATTTTTTTAAATTAGATATATTTTTACTTTAGATTGAGACTTTTTAGTGTATATTGTGACTTTTATGATATGAGTTGGTTATTTATATTATTTTTATAATATTATATGTCTAATTATTGTAAAAAATCAAAAAAAAAAAAAATAAAAAAATGAATTTCGGATATCCGAATCACTATCCGTATCCGTATCCGAAATTTCGGATATCCGAAATTTCGAATACGGATACGGATAGTGATTTCCACTATCCGCAATTTTCGGATATCTGAAATTTCGGATATCCGACTTTGAACACTCCTAGCTGTACCAAGACTCCTTCCTACCCCTAAGATAATTGTTTACTATCCGGTTCAAGATCCATTCCGTTAAACATTCTTAGCGACATACATTACAGGCTAAAGGCCGATGAACTCCTATGTGCTTTAGTGTTAGTTTTCTTTACCGGTGTTTGGAACTATCCCCAATAAACGAGTGAGTCTTTTTGAGACAAGATGTCAAACGTACATACTAGTTTTGACACTTCACGCCTATCTCTCGTATGAATACCATTAAAGAGGAAACCCACCACTAGGAAAACTTACTTGAGTAAGGTTTAAACTTGAGATTTTAAATATTGCAACTCCAAACCATCAGCTCATATCATTAGACCAAAAGGCCTTTGACGTGCTTTAGGGTTTACTAATTTGTTTTCTAAGTTATACATGTCTTATATGTAAGTTGTAATTATGCATCTTTATTTACTATATTCATAATACAATAACAATAACTACTATAATAATTACAATGTACGTATAAACATACTCCCTAATACAACCAAACGTTACAAAAATGTTACAAAAATTCATACAAATTCCGATAAACTAAATTAGATCACAAGCCAACAAAAATACAACATTTAACTTGATTAATACACACACATGTGCGTGAGTGATATTAGGAAAGTACTTCATTAAAATGGTTTCTATACAATATAATAGAAAAACACAGTGTATGTTAGTCAAGACTTGAGGGATACAATTTGAAGAATGTTTACAACTCGTTAAAAATAAAGTACACGCATATATGCAAATGGATTGCACGTAACCTATAAGGTTCAAGCAAGTCCTAGACGATTCTTCAAATTGGTTACATATGAACAATCTTTGTCTTGATTCCAAGAAAAACAATAGACATACTTTAATTTTTAGAAATCAAGTCTTTGTTACGTGTCGTGATCGACGATTAAGAGTTTAATTCAAAGGTGTTCATAAGATGTTCAAAGGTATATCGAGCTTCTTTATGTAAATTACATGTATTATTGAGTTATTTAAGAATTTTAATAATTGTGAAACGATTTAGTTCAAATTATTACTTAAAGCAGATTGTGAGACAATCACCATTGGTTTATTTTTACGGATGACTGTTAGACAAAAAGAATTTGATCGAATAGAATTTTGAGTGAGTCATGATTTCTAATTCTCATCTTGGATCGTACGTCAACATAACCACTATTTGTGTTGGTGGTTATAGTGCTATTTTGGTCTAAAATGTCGATCATTTGGTCGTTATTTTGAAAGTTTAGGGCTTCATTGGAAGACCCACATATTCAAAGACTATTCCATATCATTTTGAAATTTACATTATTATAACAAGTCCTATTTTTTCAATTCAAAACATAGCGAACAAAAATGTTTTTAAGAAAATATATAGTAAGCATATACTTTTAAGACATAACTAGTTTACGAGTTGGGTGTGTCCGTGGGCAATATAAATTTGCAATAATAGAAATGACCTATAACTAATAAAAACGTATGTTTGAAAACAACGGATGAAACAAATCAAATAGATTAGGAATGATTACAATTTATTGTTTTGATAATGACTTGAGATTATGATTTGTGGCCTTAAGTTGTCAATTGAGAATGACCATATATCATATAAAAATCCCTAAACACTTACTTGGTCATCAAGTGTGAAGAATAAGTCCAATTCAATTACAATAATCATGAATATTCATTCAAATGTAAAATCCTCATCAACTTGGAAGATCAAGGTGAATGAATATATGTGGAACGATGATAGATATAAAAACAAAGTTTTTAAACAATTAACTATTTTCTTGAAAACTAAGTTTCATATTAAGATAATGTGTTTTCCAAAAATCATTTCTACAAAACAAGATTTATATAAAGGTAAATGTAAATTATTTTGGTAAATAATAGGAGTTTGAATTTGAAAATGGCTAGTAAATGAAATCTATCAAGCCGGGAAAGCCTTAAAAATATGTATTGCATAAAAGACACCAACAATCTATAAAAGACATAATCTTACCATAGAGAGGAGCATCTTGGGTACTTTAAAGATAGTATTATACCAAGTAAGCAACCCCTTTCAAATCGTGTTACTTATCAAAACATAACTGATAAATGGGTAACTTTCTAGAAACGTGTTACTTATCAACCCAGACAACCATCCATCCATAGTGAAAACATAGTATTATACCAAGTAAGCAACCCCTTTCAAATCGTTTTATATATAATTAAAAATCAGAAGTTGGACTTGGAGTACCGGTACGCCCATGCAAAACTCATTTTGGTGTACAAAAATCATATTACAGAAACCTTTTCCAGCAGTTCATTCTACACCGTAGAGGTGCTGTACGGGTACACTCCTTGCGCTATTGTAACATATTTTCCTACTCCACTTTCTTTTCACAAGGAATTCGTTCAAAACTTTCTATGTACATTAGTATCTCTGTATACCATAATTTCAATGTGTATGGGCCTTTCGACCATGGGTTCATAATTATACCATTAATACTTTGTCAAATCTTATTGGTTTCAAGGTATTGAGAGTTATTCATCACAGTATAACGTATCAAGGTACAAATCAATATACGTGAAACATATGATTAAAATCACATTCAATCCTTCCCATCTGTGTGCTATTCAATGATACCGATGATAGTGAACTTTATTCGATTTACAACATCATAAAACAAAAATTATGGTACGGACAAATTGTTTCTCACTGAAATTATGTATTCCAACTTACTTTATCAATCTTTAACATGTTATAATTCTCTCCCACTAAAATAAGGTTTCATCCCCACAACTTACTTACATACAAAAAATGTGAGGTAATACCTCTTTAACATATCGTTGTTGGCTTTCACATGAAGTCACATCCATTTTGATGATTCCATTGGACTTTGACTTAATTCATTATCTTCTTGTGTAGCAATTAAATCTTTTAATCAAGATACAAGTTCTTCTATGTAGATTAACTTATTATATATCATAAAGACGTTCAATGGAACAAAAACGATTACGTCCACTAAACCCTTTCATATATATTATTTATGAGACTTGAAAAGTGTTGTTCCCTAGGTAAATCTACACGGTATGCCACCTTCCCACATAGAAATGATCCTGAATAGAGTAATAAACCATGAGCTTAACTTTTTGTATTTCTGTAAACAAATTACCCCTTTTCATAAGGAGACTTTCGACATCACGTAGTATTTAACTTGAAATTAAATTAGTCTCTTTGTTGACAGATTTTATTCGATATGCATGAACGAGTTGATGTTTTTCTATGGTAACTTTCAGAATATTCTAGCTATTAATTCACGTTGACCAATTTCATCTTAACAAACTAAAGTTCTAGACCTTCTATCATACAACATTTCATTGGATGATATTTCTATGCTTGAATTGCAATTATTGTTGTAAGAAAATTTTGCAAAAGGTAAACACATATCCACGGAAGTTAACAATAATTGCATGAAACATATCTTTAAGGGTAAAATTTGAATTCTCCTACATTTTGACTAACGGTCAGTGGGAGATAAGTAATACTAATGAGCAACTTAGGGTCCAACTCTTCCTAAAATTTCCTCTAAATTTGAAAGTTAAACATAGATCTGTCTCGATCAAACACTATTGAAACATTAAAGCGTCGGCTCAACCAACAAACCCACAAATCCGTTTGGGTAAGTGTTTTACAGGAATTAGGTCTAAAAAGGCAAGCAAAACAAAGGTTGGATGTATAATCTTTCCAGTCTAGTTTAACAATTAAAACATCACCAAGGGTTTGTGGTTGTCCATGAGGTGCGACTTGAGGTGGGCGGGTTGCATGAGAAAGTCACCATTGTTGGACCTTGAATTTTAGGTCTGGTAGTGTAGTTTGAAGAAGCGTCATTTATTTAAAAGGGAAAAAGGTTTAATGAAACAGATTCATTCGAACAACCTAAAATGATTAAATGCCTCTCATGTGAGGGGCATATGGGACTGACTAACATAAACAAATGGATGGCTTTAAAGGAATCGAATGTAAACAGCAAGATCCTGAAACACACACAACGCCTCAGGCAAAATGAAAAATAAATGTAAATGACAATTTAGGGGCAAACCATAAGGACTTGAGACTTCAATGATTACTCATATAACATTCTTTTTCAGTAAACACATAGCCATGTTTGAGAAACTAACTTTTAGATTAACTTTTAATTTATTAACTTTTGAAAAGTCAATAAGTTAATAAGTATGTTTGGGAAAAAAGTTAATAACTTGTTTTTAAGGGAGATTACACTTTGATTATTTATGCCAAAATCATGTCATATATGATTTTAGTCTAAAACCATGTCAACGATATGCACTTGTCCATGTGATTTATTTTAATTTAGGTATTTGTTCATGTAGTTATTTGTAACGTCAGATGATTATACATATATATTTTTTTATAGATTTAATTAAACGTACGACTGTTTAGATAAAATGTTTATTTTCATGATTTTACCAATTATTTTTAATGAACAGAAGGAAGAAACAAGCAGCATTGGAGTTAAGGTTCAGAATCACAAAAATATTTTACAAAAATAACAAACATCATTAACGATAAATGCAATTCGGGGCATTTTTTGTTAGGAGATTACCCATAGATACAAGAATATAAGATACAACTAAAAGCAAAATCAGTTTATAAAACCATAAGGTTTGGTGAAAACCTTCAAATGACCGGTCTAAGCAGTGGTGGAAACAGAAAATTTTTCCTAAAAGGTTATCATTTTTTGACGATTAGGTTTATAAAAAAAACATCAAACTTTTGGATCGTCTAAGAGTCGGGAAAATCCTATGATTATTTGTCATAATGTTTGACCTATAATGAGAATATTATACATATTTTACGGCCCTTGTAACCTTATACGGATCCAATGTTATATATGTTTTAGATTGGACCCTTTTTAACTCAATTACTTTTATAATTTGGTTAATTCTTTAATCAGCTTCATGTTGGATGAGATTGAAGGCACCAGAAAAACAATCTTTTAAGACAAAATTAATGTCCTGTGTCCAAGAGAATAAATATAAATAACAACAAATAAAATAATTCTTTTCAATAGTGAATTTCTATATTGTTGAGGATTTGAACCTTAGAACTTTAAACGTACGTATTTCAAGATATTTTGTTCATGTCACTGGCTATCAACTCTAATGATAAAAACAAGTCTACGAAATATATATTTGGATTTTAACATATGAATATGAATATAAGTATGTAAGTAATTTCAGTTCGAATTATAAGATATAGATATTGTTCTAACAATAGAATTAATTGCGATTTTATTGTTTTTAAGAATTTTAATTTGGATATATTAGGTTTTTGGAATTATGTATTTGGATATAGCATACCATTATCTATACGTATACCGACATATTAGATATTTTTTATTGTAAAGGTGTGTGGACAAATATTTTAAGACATTATGAAAGCGTGAATCATTATAAAACTTATATAATCATATTTATTATTCTTTGTTATCCACGCTTATACTATTGTTTATTACAAGTTGCCATTTTTTTATCTATTGATGATACGATCATTACATATTCCGATTCATACCTAACGTAGGCGATGTAGATTCCTTTCAAGTAATCATAATCTCTATTCTTATGATATGTTAATAAACGTATTACATACTGTAAGTTGTAACCTTAATTATGCATTTTATTAGTAAATTCATGTGAAACGATAGTTAATTATTTTATTTATAAGTGAATTTTGTAGGTTATGGTTAAAAAACGAGCTAAAATGGTGAAACTAAACTAAATTTGAGAAAACGAGCAAATTTATAAATGACGTGTATATATTATTATTATTGTCACATTGCTTGACAAGTTATATTAGTAGAGTAGAGTGTAGACACCCAATTTCAAATGCAAGTTAAAGGTTGAAATATGATGGAAATCAAACGTTTGAATGGATCATGAAGGCATGAAGCTAAATCAAATTAAAAGGCCCATAACTAATTATAAAGTGGGCTTACTTGATGGATCACATATGGTTGAAACTTGAAAGAATTGTTGAAACTTGAAAGAATTGAAAGCAGGGTTGAATTAAGGATCAGAAAAGAGAAATCACCGGATTGAAAGAAAAATAAAAGAAAGTATTGAAGGAAAAAAAGGGAGAGTCTAGTGAAGCAACCGCCAATTATCTGTTGGTCTAATAGTTCAAAAGGGAAGTGAGAAATTTTGCTTTTTTTTAAAGGTCATGGGTTTTATCTCTGACATATATGAATAATTACTAACTTAGTAACTTGTTATTAACTTACTGTTTAAAAAAAGGCTAGCGAAGGAACCAATCAAGGAGACGAACGCCTCATACAAAACCTAGAGAATTAATTGAAAGCTATCGGTCAACTCGAGCAGAATTAGTTTTAATCCGGTCGTGTATTAACTTAAGGTAAGATGTAACTATGTAAGTAGCCGATTTATATTTGTATTCTTCTTCGATGAATGATAATTTTGTTTGTTTTTTTTATTTTTCATTTTTAACTAACTTCTTGTTATCATCTTGGTTTAGATGAAACTTTGACGCCCACAGTAGAGTGGATCGTTCAACACCTGCGGCACAAACCCGTTTTGAGTTTAATATATAAAAGATAAGAAAGGAGTTTAATAAAAAAAAAAGATACGAAGTTAAGAAGGGAAAGAGAAAAATCTAGCATAATTTTATGTTTTAGAATTTGAAAGAATTTTATTTTTTTAAAGATTTTATGAGTTTTAGAGTTAAAAGAAAGAAAAAAGAAAAGTTATAATTTTAGTATTATACTCTAATGTATACTTCGTTGAAAGGATTTAATAGAATAATAAATTATTATAATAGTATTTGATTACTTTCTCTAAAATTCCTTCTAATTTGAAAGAGAAGTTATAAAAGAAAGATTAATAATAAGTATTTGTTTCTTTTCTGTTCACTTCTTTTTACTAAAAATTTCTATAATACACATCTTTTATGGTTTCCTTCTAATTTTTTTAACATTATTGCTTTGTATTGGTCTTCCAATAATAGTTTGTGCTTGTTTTGATTGCTATATGTTCTGATTCATGTGGGATTATTAATCATAACATGTTGGAAACCCTATGCGTCATTAGGTTCGTTTTTGTTATACTTCCGAAGCTTCCGAAGCTTATTACTTCCGAAGTGTAATTGATTTCTTCCGAAGTCTAGTTTTCTTCCGAAGTATTAGTGTAATTCTTTGTATTGTTTAGAATTCTTTTGTAACAATAGCATAGTGAAGGGGTAAAATGTGTAAATAGTTAGTTAGTCCTTCTAACTACTATAAATAGGTGTTTAGTGTGTAATTTGGTGATAACTTTTCAATAATACTTTGATGATCTTCATGTTCAATCGATATCATTTGGTATCAGAGCGATTATAGGCTCTCGATCCATCGTCTTCGTCTTACGATCTTGATTAGTCGTATCCCTCCTCCGATCTCGAAAAATCCCCAATCTTACGCCTACTGTGTTCGACAGTAATTCCCACCCAATTTGATTTCTTGATTCAATTCGATGGCGGACCAGAACAGACAGGTGGTCTTGAAAGACATTAGCGATCCGATTTCGTTCAAGATTCCAATCCTTACGCCGACAAACTACACCTCCTGGGCGATAAAGTTGGAAGCGTTCATGGATGCCCAAGGGCTCTGGGATGCCATTGAACCACCCACCCCAGGCGCGGTGGATGCCAAGGTTGGCAAGAAGGCAAGAGCCTTCATCTTCCAGTCTTTGCCGGAGGATGTACTAATGCAGGTGGCTGCATTCAAGTCCGCGAAGGAGATATGGGGTGCCCTGAAGAAGCGGTATGTTGGCGAGGATAGGGTCAAACAGGCCCGAATTCAAACTCTAGATCGTGAGTTTGAAATGCTGTCCATGGGGGAGTCTGAGTCAATAGATGACTTTGCAGGCAAGATGGGAGAGTTGGTGTCACGCTATAGAGCCCTGGGAACAACCGTTGCAGCCTCTAAACAAGTGAGCAAGTTCTTGAAGGCAGCCCCTGATAGGTTCCTCCCTATTGTGGCAGCCATAGAGCAATTTGCAGATTTGGCAGCTATGTCCTTTGAAGACTTGGTGGGGAGACTGAAGGCATACGAAGAAAGGTTGAAACCAGCCTCTCAAGGGAAGAACTCCTCAGGGCAATTGCTCTTGACAAAGAGTGAATGGCAAGAGAAGGCCAAGCTTGAACCCAAGACTCAAAATCCACGATCCAGTGGATGGGATAATAGAGGCAAAGGCAAAGGGAGAGGAAGGTACGCTCAGGGCAGGGGAAGCAAAGCCAACACGGAAGGCGGTGATAAAAGTACCAATGCCACCAAGAAGGACAAGAGAAACATGAGATGTTTCAATTGTGACAAATTGGGCCATTTCTCTAGTGAGTGTCGGGCTCCAAGAAGAGGAGACCAGGAAGCACATTTGGCACAAACACAAGAAGATCAAGAACCAGCCTTATTGATGGTGCAACAAGATATGGGCCTACTTGAGGAACAAAGTGTGTTTCCGAAGGATATGCCAAGTGAAGGTGACTCCTGCACCTGGTATCTCGACAATGGGGCCAGCAACCACATGACTGGCATCAAAACCCACTTCACTGAACTGGATGAAGCCATCACTGGCAAGGTGAAGTTTGGGGATGGGTCAGTGGTTGTAATCAGAGGCAGGGGATCCATATGCTTTCAATGTAGCAATGGTGAACACAGAGTAGTGACAAATGTCTACTTCATACCTGCTCTGAGGAGCAATATACTAAGTCTGGGCCAGTTGGATGAAGTGGGTTGTAAAGTCTTGATGAAAGATGGCTACCTATGGGTCTATGAGAAGAGTGGAAGGACCCTGATGAAGGTAAAGAAGTCTGAAAATAGGCTGTACAAGATAAAACTCACTGTCACACCCCCTATGTGTTTACTTACAGCCATGCATGACCAAGCTTGGACATGGCATGCAAGGCTGGGACATTTGAGTTTTGACTCCATAAACCGTATGTCAAGGCACAATATGGTGAGGGGAATGCCCAAGATTAGCCACAAATCACAATTATGTGAGAGTTGTCTGGTTGGCAAACATAGAAGTCAAGCCTACCCTAGTACAAGCAATTTCAGGGCAAAGACACCTCTTGAACTAGTACATGCAGATCTGTGTGGGCCAATAGACCCACCCACCTCTGCTGGGAACAGATACTTCATGCTCCTGGTGGATGACTGCTCAAGATTCATGTGGGTATACTTGCTGAAGTCTAAAGATGAAGCACCAGAAGCATTCAAGATATTCAAAGCCCAAGTTCAATCAGAAACAACTTACAAGATTAAAGCCCTTAGAACAGATAGGGGAGGAGAGTTTACTTCCAAAAGCTTTGAACAACTATGTAACCTGGAGGGAATTAAAAGATACCTGACAGCCCCCTACTCTCCACAACAAAATGGGGTTGTGGAAAGGAGAAACCAGACGGTTATGGGCATGACCAGGTCTATTCTAAAAGCAATGCATATGCCTTTGGACTTCTGGGCTGAAGCTGTAAGACACTCAGTCTTCTTGCTGAATAGGAGTCCAACTAAGGCACTAGAAGAGATCACACCATATGAGAGTTTGTTCAAAAGAAAGCCAAAGATGAAGCATCTAAGGGTATTTGGATGCAAGGCACATGTCAAGATCCCCAGTCATCAAGTAAAGAAGCTAGATGATAGAAGTATCTCAATGGTGCATCTAGGCATAGAACCTGGTTCTAAAGCCTACAGGCTCTATAACCCAGTGACTGGGAGGATAGTGGTGAGCAGAGATGTGAAGTTTGAGGAAGGAAAACCATGGAAGTGGGAAAACAGTACTTCTGATGTGTCAAGCCAAAGGTATGCAACACTGAGTGTGTCCTCAATTGCCTGGTTTGAATGATGTAGCATCAATTGCTCCAACATCTGATCATTTGGATCAGAACTCTGACGAGTACTGGGAATGAAGCTTCTCCGAATGAAGTGTTCAGTCAAGATCAGTCTAACACTGAGTCTGGAGAAGAATTGGAGGATTCAAGGGGTGCAAGTGAAGCTTATCCTATGGATGCTGCACAGGTTCCCAGATCAACATATGATGATACCCCACCTAAAGGTTTTGCAAGCCTAAATGATGTGTTCAATAGATCAGAGGTCTTAGAACAGTTTCCTTTTGAGCCTCCTATGTTAAATGAGTCAGAGTTGTTGTTAGTAGAAGAGCCAATCAACTATGAGCAAGCTATGATCAACCCTGAGTGGAGAAAAGCTATGCAAGAAGAGATTAATAACATAGAGAAGAATAGAACTTGGAATCTAGTTGAATGTCCAAGGGGAGTGAAACCTATAGGAGTTAAGTGGCTGTTTAAACTCAAAAGGAATGCAGAGGGAAGGGTTATCAGACACAAAGCTAGGTTGGTTGTGAAAGGGTATGTTCAGAAGTATGGAGTTGACTATGAAGAAGTGTTTGCTCCTGTTGCTAGGTTAGAGACTGTGAGGTTGATTCAGGCCTTAGCAGCTACAAAGAAGTGGAAGGTTCATCATTTGGATGTTAAGATAGCCTTCTTGAATGGTGATTTAGAAGAAGATGTGTATGTGACACAACCAGAGGGTTTTGTGAAATCTGGTAAAGAAAGGTTGGTGTATAAGCTCATTAAGGCATTGTATGGCCTTAAACAAGCTCCAAGGGCTTGGAATGAGAAATTACATGATACCTTGGTAGAATTTGGTTTTAAAAGGTGTCCACAGGAACATGCAGTGTACAAGAATCAATCTGAGGATGGATCTGTGATAATAGGAGTGTATGTGGATGACTTGATAGTAACTGGTTCTAGTGCAAGAATGGTTGAGGAGTTTAAAGCCATGATGAAGTCTAAGTTTGAGATGACAGATCTTGGTTTGTTAAACTACTACTTAGGCATAGAGGTGATACAAGAAGAAAAGGGTATATTCCTGAATCAGTCTGGGTATGCAAAGAAAATTCTGGAAGAACAAAATATGTGGGAGTGCAATTCAACCAAAGTACCTATGGATCCAGGGTTGAAGTTAGGGAAAGATGAGGATCAGGATTCTGTGGATGCTACTAAGTATAGAAGAGTTATAGGGTGTTTGAGATACTTAACTCAAACTAGACCTGATTTGAGTTACTCAGTGGGGATAGTTAGTAGATTCATGGAGTTTCCTAGAACTACTCATTGGCAAGCAGTTAAGCACATTCTGAGATACTTAAAAGGTACTATAGATCATGGTATTTGGTATGAATGTGGTAATGTTGATGATTTAGTGGGTTATAGTGATAGTTCTCATGCACCTACTAAAGCTGATGGGAAGAGCACAACAGGTATGGTGTTCTACTATGGTGGAGGACCTGTTAGTTGGGTTAGTCAAAAGCAAGGAATTGTTGCTTTATCATCCTGTGAGGCTGAATTTATAGCTGCTACTGCTTTTGCACAGCAAGCTGTGTGGTTAAGAAGTGTGTTGGAAGTATTAACTGGAGTTAAGGCAGGACCAGTTTTAATACATGTGGATAATAAGTCAGCTATTCAATTAATGAAGAATCCTGTGTTTCATGGAAGATCTAAGCACATAGATGTCAGATACCATTACATAAGGAGTTGTGTTGAAAGGAGTTTGGTAGTTGTGAAGCATATTAGTGGAGAGGAGCAAAGAGCTGATATTCTTACAAAAGCTCTTCCGAGGCTAAAATTTGCTGTTATGAAAGGGCTGCTTGGAGTAGGTTCAATAAAAGAATTAAGGGGGTGATTGTTATACTTCCGAAGCTTCCGAAGCTTATTACTTCCGAAGTGTAATTGATTTCTTCCGAAGTCTAGTTTTCTTCCGAAGTATTAGTGTAATTCTTTGTATTGTTTAGAATTCTTTTGTAACAATAGCATAGTGAAGGGGTAAAATGTGTAAATAGTTAGTTAGTCCTTCTAACTACTATAAATAGGTGTTTAGTGTGTAATTTGGTGATAACTTTTCAATAATACTTTGATGATCTTCATGTTCAATCGATATCAGTTTTTAGATATGCGAATCTTATTTACATATCTAAGGAAACTGATCTGGAATGATGATTGATAAATTTTAAGCTTTAGATTGTTGAATAGGCGTGCAGACATAGACATAAGTTTGGAGAAAGCATTGTTTATGCTATGAATTCCTCTTATCATTGTTTGTTTGAGTTGTAGCTGCTAGCGTACATTTATAATTCAAATTCTATGCCCCAACATTCTTAGGTTGATGGATTGACAAGTTAGTGACTACTGTACGTATGATTCTAGGATTGTGAACACTTGTTTATAGGGTTAGGGGCTATTTGACAACTTCTGAATGATTAAGTGCTGAACCAATAAGAGGTCTGAACTATTAAGTGCTGAACCATTAAAAGGTCCTGAACCATTAAGAGCTAGTATATCGTTTAACTATTCAAATGCAAATGTCTGACCAATTCAGATAAGAGGTCTTAACCATTTAGCATTAGACCTCTTAACCATTCAGCACTAATATAATGCTTAACCATTCAGAGGCAAATGTCTGAACCATTCAGACATTTGCTCGCGAAACAAACAGTCTGAACCATTAAATGCTGAACCATTAAGAGGCTGCCAAACAACCCCTTAACATTCTTGGAAATTTGAGAACTAAAATTATAACATAAGTTGCACTTAATATTTCATTCAGGTGATTCGATATGGCTGTCGTGTGTCTATCATTAGGCTAGATGTTCATGACAAAAGTCTAGTCTAGTTCCATGGCTCATGTGTAGAAAAAAACTAACCATAGTCTGTTTAGGTTATTGTTACTAAATTTACGTGAATTCGACACCTAAGTGATATTTTTTCCTCATTGATTTTATTAGATTTTCATTTACTTTGTCTTACTTTGCACTTGTTTTCTTATTTCTTAAGATGGAGGGAGCTGAGTCGTTTCGTTTTCCCCGGATTATCCCACGTGATACATCAGAGTCACATAAAAATTTGCATTTGCCTAGACTTTTATCTTTCTGAAGGGTATCGACCTAGTTTCCTCACTTTTATCAATTTAATTAATTTTTTAAATTTATGTCTATATTTCATATTTGGTGATAAAATTAAACTAAATACATAATTAGAATAGACTCTCGTTAGTTTAACAAAAATGCAAGATAAAATAAAAATAAATATTTGTTTAAATAAAAGTAAAATCTTGTAAGGGTAGCGATATCCCCAAAGGTTATGCACTTTTCACGCTTTTGTTGTAAAATAACTTTCCACATCGGCCCAGAATACTTGGAGTGGTCTTTTAAGATAAACTCCAAGTCGACCTGTTTTTATTGTTCTTACAATGCTCATTGTTGTTGTCGCATTAATCCAACTTGATTTGTTATTCTTTTTCCATAAGATGAAACAACTTATCTCAAAGTCTGGATCTATGCTTAGCTTTGGTTTGACATAAGGTGCTGAACTTCTCGATCTTTTTCAGAATTTCTTCATGTGACGTCGATGATGCAACTGATCTCTTTCCTTTACTACTCAATCCTTAAGGCTCTACAAAGCCAGGTGGAACATCACCATTCTTATTATTGTTGAGATTGGATCCAGAAAATTAAGCTTCGGAAGACATCGTGTAGTGGAGGGATTCATTTATGTTTTATCTTTTCATTGCTTGTGAATCACTACCTATTAGAGGAATTCCGATCCACCCTAGGTGATGCTAGACAGTCCTCCACGCCTACATGTGTGGATGTCACACCCCCGCTAATAGCGGAAACACGGGGATGTAACGAGATCGGGATCGTCATAACACATGGTAAGCGATAGAGATGCAATATAATAATGATGACAAGCGTGTCATGACGACACCCGACAACAAGGGGACTTGTGTCGTGTTTAGTCAGTATTCACGACAACATAGCCATAAGCATAAACATGATAAACGATTCACATAATCACATAAAGATGAAATTGTAATGTAAATTCCCACAACCCGGGAACAAGTATCAAAAAATTGTAATTGGTTAATCAGACTACAACATTGTTCAAAGTAATTGTTTGTCAAATATGTTTAGTCCCAAAAATGCATCCTAGGGTCTCCACTAAGGCAGCACACCTAGATTCCTCAATTTGCATGATCACCTGAAAAGATATGCTCAAAATGGTCAACAAAATTGTTGGTGAGCTCGCAGGTTTAAGTAATAAATAAGTAAGTGATGCAGTATATAGTAAATGATGTGGAATACCGTGAATACAGTTATATAAACAAGTAAAATCACATGACAATGAGCTTTGCAACCAAACCTAGCGACGTACACAAAGATATTGTCGGAATATATTCACCCAAGGGCCCGTTCCTGGCCACTGATGGTACCAACTAGTATACCAACGAACAAGGGTGGGGGTGTCAACCCAGTAGTACTACCAATACCTATCCGTCGGTTCCCACACTGAAATTAAATAGTTGCAAAGAAAGAACCACACAGCAGACCCAAGCATGTATCAGATAAGTACTTGTAAAACAGTATCACGTTGATTCCATGTATGTAAATTGTAAGTAAATTGTACAACATTGAAAATGGGTGAGCATACTTTTCCCCCAAGTTGTAAATGATTGAAATATTGTAAGCGTAAAAAGGGGCCACGAAACTCACTTGTTAAGTGGTAAGTATGTATGATCAAAGTATCAAAATATTGAATGCAAATGAATGGTCAAACACCTATTGACAGGTATTGTTAAGCATTAATGATATGATTGAAGCATATAATATCGTTCGGTCGGTTCAGGTTGTATCGGTTGGGTCGCGTGTAACACACATATACAGACACACGTACTAGATCTTATGTAGATCCAAGTACTAGACATTGTCGCCATTGCTGATGATATTTAAGTAAAAGTTTCATTGTTATTGAAGAAGTATTAGATAAATATCAGTAGTTATAAGTCGGTTGATAATTGTAAAACGTTAGATTGTTTTGATTATGAATAGTATTTGTGGGCTTTTTAGCGTTGACTTTAATCTTTGTGGCCGAACAATGGCAACTGTGTTAATGTTACCTCAACATCACACGACATACACACACCACGCACAAGAAGGGAAATCACACACAACAACTTCAGTCGCACGACAGGACCAGACACACGACTCAACACTCCATTCGCACGAATCAACCCACAATCGTGCGAATCAGCTTCATTCGGACGATTGAGCCTTCATTCGTATGACTGGCATTCAGTCGTACCACACAACACCCAATCGCACGACTCAACCTCCATACGCACGAATCAACCTTCAATCGTGCGAATCAGCTTCATTCGTACGATTGAACCTTCATTCGTGCGATTGGACTCCAGTCATGCGATACACGCACAATCGCTTACATTCATTCGGTCACCTGACTCAATCGCACACATTCATTCGCTCGCATGACTCAATCGCACACATACATTCTCACGCATGACTCATTCGCACACATACACACAGTCGCACGACACACCCAGTCGCACAACTCAATCGCACGATTGACTCAGACGCATGGCTCAGTCGCACGACTCACCCAGTCGCACGACTCAATCGCATGACAGACCCAGTCGCCTGGACAGCAGAATCGCGACTGTTGACGGGCTGAGCAGCCTTCGGCTGCTTCAAACACGAGTTTTACACAACAAGGACTTCCAGAAACACTCTACACACATACACAAACAAGAAGCACACGCAGAAAGACCTCACACGCACCCACACGACCTCATGTGTTCGGGTTGAACCCGAACACCCGAAACCCTAGTTTGGACAGCCGTGAATAAGCAAGAAAAGGGACAATCAAGGTCGTCTACCTGCTAGAATGGAGTAGACTAGGCTGTAGATGAAGTCTAGACGACGAAAACGAGACCAAGCGGGTCGGATTTGGTGCTAGAATGGAGAAAATGTGAAGAAGAGGAAGAAGAAGATGGAGATGAAGATGAATGAGTTAGGGCTGGAAAATGGGGCTATTTATACCCCTTCCAAGTTTGCAAAATGTCAAGTTTAGTCCCTGCACTTAACCCCCGAGTTTCCCAAATTTGTTTCGGTTGAAAAACGACTTTATTAGGTTAATCATATTAATTACAAAAATGTATTTAATGATATTTTTAACTTAAAAATTGTTTTATTAGTGACGTTAATTTTATATAAAAATGATATATTTGGTAGTTACGATGATGAACGTTTTAAAAGTTTTTAAAGATTACACACATTCACAATGAAAGCACAAGCACAATGATGATAAAGGTAGCATGATATCCACATAAAGAGTTAATAAAGATGAGGGATGATTGATCAAAGAAATATTTAACAGAAGATCACGTTAATTGATGGACCTTAAGGTGACGGATGTCACAGTGGAAGCCTTTTCTCTTGCAACCTCCACCTAGTCTAGATTGGCTTTCCGTATCACATATTCCCCACTATAGCTGCTAGACAGCAAGGAACCGGCAAATTTATTGTAAAAAACATTCTACTTGTCATTTGCACGTGAATATGGACAGTACTCTACATAAAAATAAGCAAATAAAAATACATATCTTAAAAATTAAAATATTGTTGCCCATGAGCCTGAAACCCCAGCTGATAGCCCTCAGGGAGAGTCTCTATACTCCCCTGAGCAGCCACAAAGGGACAGCTCAATGCCTCTTGACATTGATCAAAGTCCCGGGTCATTAGGTTTTCACTCCTTATCTTTTACTGACCTTTTGACCGGAGCTGGTGAAGAGATTATGTCTCTTAAAGGCAATGAAGTTGATCCACAACACCCTCTCAAGGATCAACAGAGCCTAGAGGGACCCCTTATCTCTAGCCCCCACCAGCAAAGCCTTACTGAGGTGAGTCCCACTGATGTGGAGGGGACTCATGTAGATTCAGCTGCCACTACTGAAGGAGCCTCAATGGATCCTCAGGACAGTGGTAACGAAACTGATACTGAATCTACGGCAACCATGCCCTTTGATGACTCTGAAAGAGACATCATTGTGCAAGGGAAACCAGGGTGCCAAGAAACCACATCTGGTGGTGAGGATGAACATACCAGGTATGTTACCTCATCTCCCCGTGATTCTTCAAAAGAAGATGAGGGAAGTATGCAACTCACCATTCAAGACCTACTTTCTAAAGTCTCAAACCTTGAATCAAAGGTTAAGACTTTAGAGGATAGGTCTGCCACTCAGCAACTTGAGATTGAAACTCTCAAGGCCAAACTAGCTGTGAAACAGATTGAGAGGTCTGTTAGGCATGTACCTATTCAGGTCTCCTTCACCTCTTCCTCTAGCTCATCAAGCTCTCAGGATGATGCTACCAAAAAGGGAGAGAGTGTTGAGAGACAAAGCCAAAGACAGGAAACCCAAAGTCAAGCTCTTACTTCTTTGAGCTCAAGGTATCCAATGCAACAAGCTGCTATCTTCCCTGAGCCTCCTCTAGTTGTTTTTCAAGTGGATCAAAGGATGCTCCAGGATCTCAATAGGTTCTTCAACAAGTTCCTTTTGGAATCCCTCATAGAACAGCCCAGCCCTGATATGTTTGTGATTTACTTCGGAGCTCAAGAGCTTCAGAGGTTGAATGCACTTTCTACCACTGTCGAGGAAGTTGGTCAACCTAAGGTCCAAGTGGAACCTGAGATTAACTTCGAAGGGGAAACAAGGACTGATGGCCCAACAACCGAAACAGTTGGGACAGCAAGTGTATTTTCACAGACTTCCGAAGCACAATTCAAAGCCTCGGAAGAACAAGCTCAAACTTCCGAAGCTGAGATTGCTGCTGCGGAAGGACTATTTTCTCTATCCGATGATCTAATAGTCACAAATGCAATTCTGGAACTTGCATCTGAGGTTAATAGGGAGGATTTTCTCACCCAACCATTGGCTCTAACATCAGCATTAACTCCAGCTCCCACCTCTACTACCCAACCTGGATCTTCTATCCAAGAACCACCAAAGTCTAGCACTTCCGAAGACATCAAAGGCAAGAGGAAGATGACTTCGGAAGAGCTTCAGGAGGAAGAAAGGTTGGAGAAGCTTAAAAGGAAAGGTAGGCTACCAACTAGGAAACTGTTAGCTGTAAGTACCAAAGCAGCTGCAGCCAACCAGGAGGCAGTCAACAACCAAAGAAGAGTAGAGGTTATAGACAGACTTGTTAGTCTAGGGGCTGCAACTGAAGATGTACTCTTGCTACCATTAGAGGAGTTGATAGAGCTGGAAAAGGCAACCTTGCTGCTAAAACAGCAAAAAGAAGAGGCTGCAAGGTTGGCCTTAGAAGAGGAAAGGAGAGAAACGAAAGAGAAGCTGATCTGCAGCTCAGGAGAGAAAGGATAACCTTCCTACTCTCCAGAGGATTCTCTCAAGAAGAGTTGTCTCCACATAACAGTGATACAATCTTATGGCTCTTCAACAAAGAGCAAGATCAAATGGAGAAGGAGAGAAAGAGAGCTGCAAGGGAGAAGCTTGTGAAAAAGAAGAAGAAAGAAGAAGAAGCTGGACTGACTGCTGCCAAGAAGATAGGTGAGAAAGCCTGGATGAAGAGTTATCTCAAAGCTCATGGCTTCTCTGGCTGGCAGGTCGGTCCCATGTCTGAAAAGACTCTCCAGCGACATGTCAGTGACATCAAGGCTGACATTCGCGCGGGGAAAAGGAAGGAGATGTATAGAAGGGGACAAGGGATGACCTTCAAAGCAACCTCTCAACCCAAAATCCAAACCCAACCTCAACCTGAACCTATACCCTTTCCTTCCCAATCAAAACCGAACCAACTTCTGAACCATTCACCCCTGAACCTACACTATCACACCTACCAACCTCCTCACCTCAACCACCTAAACTACCTATCCTCCAACCCAAAACCTTAGCCAGAACCCAAACACCTCAACCTACCCAACAACCAATCAAACCATCCCCTCAGCCTTCTAAACATCTCTCTATGGAGGAATTCAAGGCAGTCAAGACTAAGCTCATCAACTGCACTACTCTGAGCGACATCTCCTGTGAAGAGGATTCAGTCAACTTGACTTATGTTGATGGATCCTCCAGTTCCCTCACAAGAGATCAATTTCTTGATCTGCCAAGAGGAACTTTGGACCAAGCTGCAAATCTCCTTGGCCTCAATTCAGATACATTGAATGAGGAAGAAAAGAAGTTGAGGAGAAAGCTGGTGACTCTACTGGATACAAAGAAAGGAGACAGTGTACCAAGACAACCTCTTGCACCCAGAAAGAAGATCATCCAGTAGAGGTTCGAAGACTCTTCTCACAACTTTGTTGTTGAGAGAGAGAATGGAGAGCTCAACAGGCTGAGTGCCTCATCTCTGCTACACTTAAGCAGGTTTGACATTGCTGAGTTAGCAGAGAAACCATTCTCCAACCCTTTAAACTCCGATGTAGCTGCCCACATCAGAAATCATCTAGGCAGCCTTCATATGGCCGAGCTTACTGCTAGAAGCAAGGTTGAAGAGGAGTTGAAACTGAGAGAGGAGGAGGAAACGAAAGGATCAGCAACCAAAGGCAAAGCCTTTCTACAAATGGTTGAAGGTCCTGAACTTGAGTCCATGGTTAGATGGGAGTATGACTATAACTCCCGTCAACTAACTCTCTTCAGGGGGACACAACAGAGGGTACATGTCATTCAAAGCGATAGACTGGATCTCCTATCCACGAATGACTTGTACAAGCTTCTCAGCACTACTTCAGGGAAGAACAAAAAGACAGACAAATACCTTTTGTCCCTGGTGCTGAAAGCTTTGAGAAGCAGAAATAAGTGAAAGTTTGGTAGCATCAACCTAGGGGGAGTTTGTTGGATCTAGAAAGGCTGTTGCAACCAAAACCAAGTCACTTAGAAGATTTTGAGTACAACATACAAAGGACTTCCGAAGCTAAGTATGGAACTTCCGAAGGAAGAAGGAGCTCTTCCGAAGACTAAGTGTAAAACACACTTCCGAAGGAAAACTCCAACTTCCGAAGACAAAGAACCTACTTCCGAAGATCAAGACTTAGAGACAAAGATCTGAAGTCAACTTCCGAAGTACAAGAAGTCCTCAAAGCCTCGGAAGCATAGAAGCATCTTCCGAAGTATAAGTGGCTTCGGAAGAACAAGTTCTTCCGAAGCCAGTTAACCTTCGGAAGACACTTCTATTATCCAGTGGACATAAGTATGGCCTCTCTGACACTCCGCTGCAAATCTCTGAGATACTGCATGGCGTTTTCTCAAAAGCCATGTAGTTGACCATACTTTAATCCACTGTTTACCTTTTTATGTTAGTACAGTTGCCATCTTTAGTTGGTGACAAAAGGTAAGTCATGGACATGTCATGACTACCATATCTTAGATAATACTTTATCTAAGATACCTTAACTATAGCATTGTAGTATATGCTTTAGTCTTAGGTTTCCAGCTGGTATCAAGTATAACCGGCTGTAGGATCTAGTATATATAGTTTCTCATTGTAACTCTTGTTTTATGCTTGTAAGTGTCTTGTAATCTTGAGTTGAGAAGTAATATATACAAGTACCTTGAAAATATATTTCTGCTTGTTCCTTTGATTACTTATTATATTATTATCAACTCTTGTAAAAGGCATTGCTTCATCTGATTTGAGTGTTATTATAAGTGAGTTTGAGAGAAACACAAGTGTTTAAGTGACAAACCCGATCCTGCAATTGGTATCAGAGCTTTTTAGGCTCTTGATTGTGAGATCTTACCATCCTAATCAACCAGTTTTTTCACTCCTCCTTATACCTCACTCAAAATGGCCCTCAACAAATCTGAAGTAGAGATGGGAACGATGACCAAAGCTCCCATCATCGCCCCTGAAAACTTCAGGTCTTGGAGCAGAAGAATGGAAGGCTTCATCAGGTACCAGGATAGCAAGATGTGGCAATCCATCGTCAATGGCCCGTATAAGCCAAAAGTAGCTGGTGGAAACGGTGCCATGATTGAGAAAGCCGTTGAAGATTATTCTGATGAAGACAGGAAGAAGCTTGACATAGACAGCAATGCTATGACTGTTCTTATGACTGCAATCCCAAACTCTATCATGGTGGGGTTTGAGCATTGTAAGTCTGCCAAAGAACTCTTTGATGCTCTTGCTCAAATGTACTCAAGCTCGAATGATTCAAAAAGGACTCACTGAAGCAGCAGTTTGAGAACTTCACCTATGTTGCTGGAGAGACTCTTAGCCAGCAATATTTCAGGTACATGGATCTCATCTCTTCCCTTCAATCTGTGGGAATCACTCATGAACTCAGAGACCTTACTAGAAAGTTTATGAGTGCTCTACCCAATGAGTGGACATTCTACTGTGTCTCCATCAAGAGAACAGAGAATCTGAATACACTCACCATGACCGAACTCTATGGGATCCTTGATGGATACCGTTTGGAAATGGAAAGCAAGAGGGGTCACCAGACAAGCAGACCCTTGAGTCTTCCTGCTAGCAACGCTTTAATGGTTGCTGAAGGCTCAGGCATCTCCCAGTCTCAGCAATACCTGACCTACACCCAGCAGCCATCTTGTTCCTCTGGGCCTTACATCACATTTCCTGAGACTCCAAGGTCTCAACAAGCTCAGCAAAGCTCCTTTCAGGAGGGCTGTGCATTTGTCTCAGGGAGTGGGCACTCAAATGACTATCAATACTGCTTTGATGATCTAGAGTGTTTTAGCCCGGATGACATAGAGTATGTGGACATAGTCCAACAAATGGCTCTTCTAACCTACAGAGCGAAGAAGTTCTTTAAAAGAACTGGAAGGCAATTCCCTCAGAACCCAATCACCAGCAATTTGGGTTTGACAAAAGCAAGGCCAAATGTTACAACTGTAACCAACTTGGTCATTTTGCAAGGGAATGCAAGGCTCCCAAGTCCAACCCGGGAACCTCACAGGCCTCCACACATCCTTCTACACCAAAGCCCACCGGAAAGTCAACTGAGACTGCAGCAATGGCTCAAGAAGTTGACTGGAGCTTCATGGTTCAGGATGTGACTCCTGCTCAAGCACTCATGGCAGGAACAGATGAAAACAAGGTATATGAACATCTCTGTACCCCTGCTTGTATTGCTAAGGTTAAACTGTATCAGGACTACAATATGGAAATTAAATCTGATATTGAGTCTTTAAATGTTTTAAAATCTGACTTTAAAAGGGCTGAATCTGACTACCAAAGAAAAATTGAGGAGTTAGAGAAAACTGTGTCCCTCTTAAAACATGAACATACAAACTACAAGACTCAAATCAAGGATTTAATATCCAAATTGACTGAGGCTCAAGCCCAGCTTGTCACTGCTGAGGCTCAAGCCAGGAAGTATGCTATTTCGAGCAAAACTTCCAAGCCATTCTTGCATCATCCTCTCACTCAAAACTTTGTTATCAAAACAAAGGTGGGTTGGGAACCAATGAAATTGCTCCACCACACTCTTATGAGTCTGTAAGACAACCAAGGTGTGGTACTGAAGAGCAAGAGGTTCCATCTGTTGACCCACCTTCTCAAGAGTCAAAGAATGATGCAACTATGGAGACCATCACAGGGAAGGAACAGGTAATTGTGCCCTCCCCAGCCAATGATGATCAAACCCTGACCACCAAAGCCAGAAGAAGCAGAGCTAAGGCAGCCAGAAAAACTGCCAAGAAAGTGGCTGAATCCAAGCTAAAGATAGACCCAAAGCAAAAGGGTGTATTCATTCAGCTGGATTCCAGGTGGTTGGAACTTCTGATTCAGGAAAAGAGTACAGTACCAGTACTCCTATCCTACCAAAGGATCAAAATTAAAGGGAAAGGTTGCTGATGAAGAGAAAAAGAACAAGAAACAGCAATCCTCTCATTCCCAGAAAGTTAACATTGCATGCATAATGTGTGGTCTGCAAAACCACATGGCTAAAGATTGTTACTACAATCCTGCTAGCACACATTATGCAAATAATGTTAAAAGAGAAGGAGTCAGGGAAGGTTTCTCATTTGGACCATATCAAATGGTTCAAGTGATGAAAAAGGGAAAGCTTGTTTCCGAAGCAAGGCTTCTCTCGGAAGAAAATTCTTCTTCCGAAAGGAAAAAGGCTTCGGAAGTTAAAGCTGCAAAGACTCAGAAAACAAAAGAGTCCCCTTGAAACCATCCCAGAAGAAGACTGCTTCGGAAGAAAAGGTGGTGAAGGTCTCTTCCGAAAAGAAAGAAGCTTCGGAAGAATGCCAAGCTACAAAAGCTTCAACAAGCTCATCCTCTATGATCAACCAAGGGATGGAATGGAAGATCAAGGAAGATGTTGTAGCCCAAACCTCTTCTTCAAAGACATCCATTGAACCCCCATGCATAAATTTTGGTTCAATTATGTCACTATCATTGGAAGAACCCAAGACCAATAAGGCTTGGGTTTCCAATCAAAACTAATTATCTCACCTTATGTGCAGGGACATCCATATGACAAGAATAACAACATTTGGATTGTAGATAGATGCTCCAGGCACATGACAGGGAACAGATCTCTCCTTCAACAATTTCAACATTATGATGGAGGTCCTGTCCAGTTTGGAGGTGAGGCCGGAGGATATATTTCTGGCAGAGGAAGTATATCCAATGGAAAGTTAAAAGTTGACAAAGTTAATTTTGTCAAACAGCTTGAACACAATCTGTTAAGTGTTTCTCAATTCTGTGATCAAAAGCATCAAATGCTTTTCACAGAACATGAGTGCATTATCCTCAAACCCGGGATGACAATTCCTCAGGAATTGGTGCTTCTTAGATCTCCCAGGAAAGGGGATATGTACAAGCTTGATATGAACAATGCTTCCCCAATGGGAGAAGTATCATGCTTTCTTTCCAAAGCTGATGGTGATGAGTCAACACTATGGCATAAACGAATGTGTCATGTCAATTTTAAGACAATGAATAAATTGGCTAAAAATAACTTGGTACATGGTTTGCCTAAAAAGGAATTTTTCTGCAAAGATAACTGTGTTGCTTGCCTGAAAGGGAAACAACACAGGTCTTCTCATAAATCCAAAGTTGTTAACTCTATCACCACTCCATTACACTTATTGCACATGGATCTATTTGGTCCCACAAGTATAATGAGCATTGGAAGGAAATCATATTGCCTTGTGATTGTTGATGATTTTACTAGATTTACATGGGTATTCTTTTTAAGAACTAAAGATGAAACTGCTGAAACTTTAAAATCTTTTATTCTTAAAATAGAAAATCAAGTTGATCACAAGGTTAAAATAATTAGAAGTGATCAAGGGACTGAGTTTAAGAACCTAGTTCTTGACTCATTTTGTAACTCAAAAGGGATTGCCAGACAATATAGTGCTCCTAGAACTCCTCAACAAAATGGTGTTGCTGAGAGGAGAAATAGGACACTTATTGAGGCTGCTCGGACTATGTTAGCTGATTCAAAGCTGCCTCTAACATTCTGGGCAGAGGCAGTCAGCACTGCATGCTATGTGCAGAACAGAGTTCTTGTAGTAAAGCCACATGGAAAAACCCCTTATGAGTTATGGAACAAGAGGCCACCGTTCATTGGCTTTCTAAGGTCCTTTGGCAGCAGGTGTACCATACTTAACACAAAAGACAATTTGGCAAAATTTGCTGAAAAGTCAGATGATGCTATCTTTGTTGGATATTCCTCCTATTCTAAAGCATACAGAGTTTATAATATTAAAAACCAACAATTTGAGGAATCTTCCAACATTGTAGTTAATGAGCACACTCCTTGTGTTAGGGGGAATGGCCCTGATCATATCTTTGATTTAGAATTGTTTCCAAACTATTCTAAACCATCTTGTGAGAATGTTTCAGCTGGAACAGGTGTTCAAAGTAATTCTGATGAAGATCAACTGTTTGAGCTTCCCAGACCTATTCCAAGTTCTCCAAGAGCTGCAACAAATCAAGTTCCCACTATTGAAAGATCTGACAGCATAACCATTTCAAGAGATAGTGGTACTTCAACAAGGGATTCACCTGCTGATTTTCAAATCTCTTCAGGTGATCCTGCACAACACCAAGCTGATGGAAGCACCATTTTGAAGGAACAGGCAACTGTTAATGATGCTTCACAGCAAAGAAATGATGATGTTTCTCTTTCATTCAATCAGTCCTCATTGAATGAGTTTGAAACAACAGCTGGACCAAGTATTCAAGCTCCTGAGCAAAATATGTCCAACTTGGACTTATCTTTGCAACTGGAGGTGATTCCAAGACTCAGAATTCATAATACTCATCCAGCTGAAAACATCATAGGGGAAGTCTCTGAGGGTGTGAGAACAAGAGGACAAACTCATAATGGGAATACTCATGCTTCTTATCCCAAATGGAACCCAAGAAGGTGGAAGATGCCTTGAAAGATAGTAGCTGGGTTGAATCAATGCAAGAGGAGCTGCTTCAATTCAAAAGACAAAAGGTTTGGAACCTATGTCCGCTACCATCTGGTCAAGTACCTATAGGCACCAAATGGGTATTCAGGAACAAAAGAGATGATAGAGGCTTGATTATCAAGAACAAGGCAAGACTGGTGGTTCAAGGATACACTCAAGAGGAAGGAATCGATTATACTGATGTCTTTGCACCTGTTGCAAGACTTGAGGCAGTTAGGATCTTCCTTGCTTATGCTGCATCCAAGAATTTCACTGTCTACCAGCTTGATGTCAAGTGTGCCTTTCTATATGGGGATATAGATAGGGAAGTCTATGTATGCCAGCCTCCAGGATTTGAAGACCCACAGCATCCAAACTATGTGTGCAAGTTGGATAAAGCTCTATATGGGCTGCACCAAGCACCTAGGCTGTGGTATGAGACATTGTCTCAATTTCTCCTGAAGAATGGTTATACTAGAGGTACCATTGATAAGACTCTCTTCATAAGAAAGTCTGGGAAAGACATTTTGCTTGTTCAAGTCTATGTTGATGATATCATATTTGGTTCCTCAAATGACCAAATGTGCAAAGACTTTGAGAGCATTATGAAGAAGAAGTTCGAGATGAGTTCCATGGGAAAAATGGACTTTTTCCTTGGAATTCAGGTAAAGCAATTGAAGGAAGGGTTCTTCATCAATCAATCTAAGTATGTCAATGATATCTTAGAGCGATTTGATATGAAGGATTGTAAAGCAGCAAAGACACCTATACCCAGAAACCACGATCTCTGCCCTGATTCTGAGGGGGAGGATACTGATCAACATCAGTACAGAGCAATTATTGGTTCTCTGATGTATCTCACAGCAAGTAGACCTGATATCATGTTTGCAACTTGCATTTGTGCAAGATATCAGGCTGCTCCAAAGGTGTCTCACCTAATTGCTGCCAAGAGAATCCTCAGATACCTCAAAGGAGCACCTAAACTAGGTCTCTGGTATCCAAGAAATAGTGATTTTAATCTCTATGGTTACTCTGACAGCGATTATGGTGGCTGCAACATCAACAAGAAATCAACATCAGGTGGATGTCAATTTCTTGGTGGAAGGATCATCTCATGGCAATGCAAGAAGCAATCCTGTGTCTCTACATCAACTGCTGAAGCTGAATACATTGCTGCTGCTAGTTGCTGTGCTCAGCTGCTGTGGATTCAAAACCAGATGATAGACTATGGATTCAACTTCATGAGCACTCCTATCCACATTGACAACAACAGTGCTATATCCATTACTGAAAATCCAGTGAAGCACTCCAAGACAAAGCACATTGATATCAGGTATCATTTCATTAGAGATATTCATGAGAAAAATCTTATCAAACTAATCAAAGTTGATTCAAATGAACAATATGCTGATTTGTTCACCAAAGCATTTGATGAACAGAGATTTAAATATCTCATTACAGCTATTGGGATGATAAACATTGATTAGTTAATCTCATTTGAAAACCTTTTAATGTGTAAAGTCTTATGTCAAAACAATCTAAGCCCTGTTACAAAAGATCTTTTCTTAAATTTTATCTAAGTATGAATTCTTCCGAAGAGAAATTAACCCTCGGAAGATATCTTGCATATCTTCCGAAGCAAATTTCTCCCAGGATAATTTTCTTCTCGGAAGAGTGTTAAGTCTCGGAAGAAGCGATTGAGTTCATCTCAGATCTACTTCCGAAGCATTTAACACACTCCACCTGAAAGCAACATATACTCTCGGAAGTAAGCAATTACCTTCGGAAGTAATTTGCCTTCGGAAGAACATTACCTTCGGAAATGCTCTATACTCGGAAGAAAGATTTTACTGTGTAACGGAAATCTTTTGGGCCCCACACTGTAAAAAGTAAAGATTTTGTTAATGATGTCGGATTATTTAAATGGTCTAACCTTACCGCCCATGTCACATCATCCACTGAACCCTCACATATCCAAACCACCCTTTAAACCGCCATTTCACCCATTTAAATACTTCCGGTTAATCACTTACACTCTTTTTACCCAAATTACTGCCCTAAAAGCTTTCTTCTTCTCCAATTTACCTTACTCCAACTATTCTTCTGTCATCTTCTTCAATGGCCCTAAACCCTCAGCATAACCAGGTCGCACTCCTTGATTCTTCAAGGGATGCTGACTTCTCAGATATCATTTCTTTCCTGACCCAATCTTCATACTACACTGCTTTGACTGTAAACCCTACCATCTATTCAAACCAAATGTCCGAATTTTGGGCAAATGGTCGAATTGAAACCCTAAATGGGGTTCGTGTTATAAGGTCAAGCATTTGTGGCCAAGAGTTGGTCATCTCTGAACAGATCATCAGGGAGCATCTCGAGCTCCATGATGAGGGCGCTCCAACGGAATTCCCCAAAACAGATTTGGACAGTTCTTATCTCCAAATGGGATACGGTGGAGATGTTAGCAGGTCAACGGTCTACAAATTCAACTTCTCCTACAAGTGGAAGTTCCTGCTGCATGTGGTTCTTCACTGTCTGTCTAATAAATCTGGGGGATGGGATCAAATCCCGTATGAACTTGGGTGCTTAGTTCATGGGTTGGTACAAAGCCTCCGCTTCAACTATTCAAGGTTTGTGCTGACTAACCTTATGGGAAATCTTCAAAGGGACACATTCTTCATGTATCCCAGGTTTCTCCAGCACATTATCAACTGTGAGCTGGATCAGGGCAAGCTTGTCTGTGCAGCTGCTCTACTGCTCCCCAAATGAGGCCGACCATCTTCAAGATCTTGAAGAGAGTGTCTACCAACTACACTGGAAGAGATACCGCACTACTTCCAGGTATGATTGAGCCAATGGCTCCTGGTGACATCCCTGTTCACCCCACAGGTGATGAACCCACACCAGCAACTACCCTCACCATCCAAATCTACCTTCTCCACCCATTACTGTTACATACCAGAGACGTCCCAAACGAACCCTTGTTCAATCTACTCTGATTGAACAAGCCCCTCCTCTTCAATCCAAAAAGGCTAGAGTGGAACAAAGGGCTCCCACTCAGCCTGAGGTCCAACCATCCTTCACAATTGACCTCAATATGGGTCTTGAGTCTCCTCAGTCTCAGACCCATGAGCCCGAAACCCCAGCTGATAGCCCTCAGGGAGAGTCTCTATACTCCCCTGAGCAGCCACAAAGGGACAGCTCAATGCCTCTTGACATTGATCAAAGTCCCGGGTCATTAGGTTTTCACTCCTTATCTTTTACTGACCTTTTGACCGGAGCTGGTGAAGAGATTATGTCTCTTAAAGGCAATGAAGTTGATCCACAACACCCTCTCAAGGATCAACAGAGCCTAGAGAGACCCCTTATCTCTAGCCCCCACCAGCAAAGCCTTACTGAGGTGAGTCCCACTGATGTGGAGGGGACTCATGTAGATTCAGCTGCCACTACTGAAGGAGCCTCAATGGATCCTCAGGACAGTGGTAACGAAACTGAGACTGAATCTACGGCAACCATGCCCTTTGATGACTCTGAAAGAGACATCATTGTGCAAGGGAAACCAGGGTGCCAAGAAACCACATCTGGTGGTGAGGATGAACATACCAGGTATGTTACCTCATCTCCCCGTGATTCTTCAAAAGAAGATGAGGGAAGTATGCAACTCACCATTCAAGACCTACTTTCTAAAGTCTCAAACCTTGAATCAAAGGTTAAGACTTTAGAGGATAGGTCTGCCACTCAGCAACTTGAGATTGAAACTCTCAAGGCCAAACTAGCTGAGAAACAGATTGAGAGGTCTGTTAGGCATGTACCATTCAGGTCTCCTTGACCTCTTCCTCTAGCTCATCAAGCTCTCAGGATGATGCTACCAAAAAGGGGGAGAGTGTTGAGAGACAAAGCCAAAGACAGGAAACCCAAAGTCAAGCTCTTACTTCTTTGAGCTCAAGGTATCCAATGCAACAAGCTGCTATCTTCCCTGAGCCTCCTCCAGTTGTTCTTCAACAAGTTCCTTTTGGAATCCCTCATAGAACAGCCCAGCCCTGATATGTCTGTGATTTACTTTGGAGCTCAAGAGCTTCAGAGGTTGAATGCACCTTCTACCACTGTCGAGGAAGTTGGTCAACCTAAGGTCCAAGTGGAACCTGAGATTAACTTCGAAGGGGAAACAAGGACTGATGGCCCAGCAACCGAAACAGTTGGGACAGAAAGTGTATTTTCACAGACTTCCGAAGCACAATTCAAAGCCTCGGAAGAACAAGCTCAAACTTCCGAAGCTGAGATTGCTGCTGCGGAAGGACTATTTTCTCTATCCGATGATCTAATAGTCACAGATGCAATTCTGGAACTTGCATCTGAGGTTAATAGGGAGGATTTTCTCACCCAACCATTGGCTCTGACATCTGCATTGACTCCAGCTCCCACCTCTACTACCCAACCTGGATCTTCTATCCAAGAACCCCAAAGTCTAGCACTTCCGAAGACATCAAAGGCAAAGAGGAAGATGACTTCGGAAGAGCTTCAGGAGGAAGAAAGGTTGGAGAAGCTTAAAAGGAAAGGTAGGCTACCAACTGGGAAACTGTTAGCTGCAAGTACCAAAGCAGCTGCAGCCAACCAGGAGGCAGTCAACAACCGAAGAAGGGTAGAGGTTATAGACAGACTTGTTAGTCTAGGGGCTGCAACTGAAGATGTACTCCTGCTACCATTAGAGGAGTTGATAGAGCTGGAAAAGGCAACCTTGCTGCTAAAACAACAAAAAGAAGAGGCTGCAAGGTTGGCCTTAGAAGAGGAAAGGGAGAGAAAGGAAAGAGAAGCTGATCTGCAGCTCAGGAGAGAAAGGATAACCTTCCTACTCTCCAGAGGATTCTCTCAAGAAGAGTTGTCTCCACATAACAGTGATACGATCTTATGGCTCTTCAACAAAGAGCAAGATCAAATGGAGAAGGAGAGAAAGAGAGCTGCAAGGGAGAAGCTTGTGGAAAAGAAGAAGAAAGAAGAAGAAGCTGGACTGACTGCTGCCAAGAAGATAGGTGAGAAAGCCTGGATGAAGAGTTATCTCAAAGCTCATGGCTTCTCTGGCAGGCAGGTGGGTCCCATGTCTGAAAAGACTCTCCAGCGACATGTCAGTGACATCAAGGCTGACATTCGCGCGGGGAAAAGGAAGGAGATGTATAGAAGGGGACAGGGGATGACCTTCAAAGCAACCTCTCAACCCAAAATCCAAACCCAACCTCAACCTGAACCTATACCCTTTCCCTTCCCAATCAAAACCGAACCAACTTCTGAACCATTCACCCCTGAACCCACCATCACACCTACCAACCTCTTCACCTCAACCACCTAAACTACCTATCCTCCAACCCAAAACCTTAGCCAGAACCCAAACACCTCAACCTACCCAACAACCAATCAAACCATCCCCTCAGCCTTCTAAACATCTCTCTATGGAGGAATTCAAGGCAGTCAAGACTAAGCTCATCAACTGCACTACTCTGAGCGACATCTCCTGTGAGGAGGATTCAGTCAACTTGACTTATGTTGATGGATCCTCAAGTTCCCTCACAAGAGATCAATTTCTTGATCTGCCAGAGGAACTTTGGACCAAGCTGCAAATCTCCTTGGCCTCAATTCAGATACATTGAATGAGGAAGAAAAGAAGCTGAGGAGAAAGCTGGTGACTCTACTGGATACAAAGAAAGGAGACAGGGTACCAAGACAACCTCTTGCACCCAGAAAGAAGATCATCCAGTGGAGGTTCGAAGACTCTTCTCACAACTTTGTTGTTGAGAGAGAGAATGGAGAGCTCAACAGGCTGAGTGCCTCATCTCTGCTACACTTAAGCAGGTTTGACATTGCTGAGTTAGCAGAGAAACCATTCTCCAACCCTTCAAACTCCGATGTAGCTGCCCACATCAGAAATCATCTAGGCAGCCTTCATATGGCCGAGCTTACTGCTAGAAGCAAGGTTGAAGAGGAGTTGAAACTGAGAGAGGAGGAGGAAAGGAAAGGATCAGCAACCAAAGGCAAAGCCTTTCTACAAATGGTTGAAGGTCCTGAACTTGAGTCCATAGTTAGATGGGAGTATGACTATAACTCCCGTCAACTAACTCTCTTCAGGGGGACACAACAGAGGGTACATGTCATTCAAAGCGATAGACTGGATCTCCTATCCACGAATGACTTGTACAAGCTTCTCAGCACTACTTCAGGGAAGAACAAAGAGACAGACAAATACCTTTTGTCCCTGGTGCTGAAAGCTTTGAGAAGCAGAAATAAGTGAAGTTTTGGTAGCATCAGCCTAGGGGGAGTTTGTTGGATCTAGAAAGGCTGTTGCAACCAAAACCAAGTCACTTAGAAGATTTTGAGTACAACATACAAAGGACTTCCGAAGCTAAGTATGGAACTTCCGAAGGAAGAAGGAGCTCTTCCGAAGACTAAGTGTAAAACACACTTTCGAAGGAAAACTCCAACTTCCGAAGACAAAGAAGCCTACTTCCGAAGATCAAGACTTAGAGACAAAGATCTGAAGTCAACTTCCGAAGTACAAGAAGTCCTCAAAGCCTCGGAAGCATAGAAGCATCTTCCGAAGTATAAGTGGCTTCGGAAGAACAAGTTCTTCCGAAGCCAGTTAACCTTCGGAAGACACTTCTATTATCCAGTGGACATAAGTATGGCCTCTCTGACACTCCGCTGCAAATCTCTGAGATACTGCATGGCGTTTTCTCAAAAGCCATGTAGTTGACCATACTTTAATCCACTGTTTACCTTTCTATGTTAAGTACAGTTTCCATCTTTAGTTGGTGACAAAAGGTAAGTCATGGACATGTCATGACTACCATATCTTAGATAATACTTTATCTAAGATACCTTAACTATAGCATTGTAGTATATGCTTTAGTCTTAGGTTTCCAGCTGGTATCAAGTATAACCGGCTGTAGGATCTAGTATATATAGTTTCTCATTGTAACTCTTGTTTTATGCTTGTAAGTGTCTTGTAATCTTAAGTTGAGAAGTAATATATACAAGTACCTTGAAAATATATTTCTGCTTGTTCCTTTAATTACTTATTATATTATTATCAACTCTTGTAAAAGGCATTGCTTCATCTGATTTGAGTGTTATTATAAGTGAGTTTGAGAGAAACACAAGTGTTTAAGTGACAAACCCGATCCTGCAAATATAAATAAACAAATATACATAGATACATTGCCATCTCGATTTATTCATTTCCAGAAATCAGGTCTTTCGAATAATAAACCCACGCTCTTGATAATGTTACTATTTCTTGATCGGTCCATTTTTTTGCTTTTACTTTCCTTTTGCTTGATTCTTTTCATTTGAATTGGTACCTCCTCCTCCCACGTCACTACTACCTTCTCCACCCTCGTCACCTCCACCTCTTCCCACGCCACCGCTACCTCCTCCACCCTCACCACCTCCACCTTTCCATGAAGGTAATGTTGTGTCACTCAAAATAGAGTCCTCACTACGAAAGTATTGAAAATTGTTGCGGTAGGATTGTTGAACGTGTTGTGACATTGGAAAGTGTGCGTACTAGTTTTAATAGGATAGTTGGTTGTAATGGGGTAGCGGTTGGAATTGCAAATAATATCTTGTGGTATCAAATGAGTTCAATTGTTGAGATGATAGTTTTGATGATTGTAGATTTTGTTTGGTAACGCTTTCGGAAATGAATTTATCTTTTTGGCGAGATAGAATGATGACGTAGTCTTTAGAAAGTATATAGTTTAAAGAGTAAAAGTAGAGTGTAAAAAAATTGGTTTAAGTGGTATTTATAGTATATAAAAATAATTAATTTTTTTTATTTTTGAAGTTGTAACAGTCTAAGAACTATCGAAATGGGGCGCAATTGAAACCAATGAGTACCGGTGAACGTTCATTGGTTCGGGCTTTTTTTGGTCACTCTATTGGGCTGGGGTGGGGGGGGGGGGGGGGGGTGTCCCTGACCGGGTATTCCCACCTCTCTCCCATATCAACTCAGTGTTCCCTTAGTTTCATAAGTTAACTAATCCAGAATCACTCTTAGTTTTAGACTAGATATTGACAAAGATTCAATCCGAATACCTATCATGTCGATGGTTTGATAATCTATTTATTACCATTATTATACTAAATATCAATAGATAAGCTTGCACATTATGTGTAGTTTAGTCCTTTGGTGAAATCCTTTCTTAAAACTTAATTATGTAATCAAATTTCTAATTAAATTTTCTTATAACATTTACACACATCATCTTATAAATCGAACCGTACTAACATGCTAAATCTAAACCAACTACATAACTAATCTAGTTGAGTACTTCTAAATAGTCTTCATTTAAACATCGGTGGTTAGATTGGTTTTTTAGATTTTTAAAATTATAATTATAATATTTTATTTACCGATTAACTTACCACTTCTTACCACATAATTAATTTGTATATTAAAAGCTTCATGTCTTGTTAAAAATTATAAATCCACAATGATAGATAAAATCTTTTCATATTTTATCTAAACACATTTTGGGCCATATTTTTGTGAGCTGATTACAAAAGCATGTGAGACCGTTACAAACATCAATTTCTTTTAAAACACTTGATGCATGTAAAATATACCAAAATAACATTGCCATGGATAAACAAGCTATCTTACCAAGTTGAAGTGCCAACGATATTCAAGGCCCTAAAATCACCAACATCAGAACTAGGTAACGATTTGCATCTCATCTCACTGTATCTCGAACTTCGATTGAAATGAAATGAGATTCATTACGTATGGATATCATGATTTTCATGTAATATGGAGACAAATAAAGAAAGATTGAACAATTATCAATGAATATAATACAACGAGAACGAGAAACAAGTATCAGAACGAAGAACATGCAAAACTTTTACTACAACTTCAAGAACGATTACAAAGATTGGAGAAGAATAAAATGAATGAATGATGAATGCCCTAACCAACTATGGCACACACATATATCTATACTAATCACAATTAACAAATTTTTAACAACCATTATTCGGAAAGTACAAAAGTAACCTTTTCATTTTACAACTTTACAAAAGAGAAACAAAAACTTAATTGAGATTCTGCAGAATTAATCAAACAAACTCCCCTTAATTCCAAGAATCTCCTTCCAACAACTCCACACCAAGAATCAAACGCATTTCACTAAAGCTCATCCTTGGTAGAGTTTTGTAAGTATATCAGCCTTTTGTAGTGTACCTTCCACAAACTCAACCATGATTTGGTTATTCTCAATACAATCTCGAATAAAATGATATTTAACATCTATGTGCTTAGAACGCTCATAAAAACTATATTCTTCGTCAAGGCCATTAGAGACCTATTGTCAACTTTTAGCACAACTATGTCTTGCTATTCACTAGTAATCTCCTGAAGCAAACTCCTTAACCACAAAGCCTGACATGCTACAGACTTGGCTGCCATAAACTTTGCTTCACAACTTGACAGCACAATCGTAGCCTACTTCTGAGATTTCTAGGACATCAGACTACCATTATAGAAAAACACACTACCTCCTTCACCAGTAGAGTAGTTAATATCACTATAACCCATCAGATCTCCTACATTCACACAACCATATTTAATTCCATAATGAGTTGTCCCCTTAACATACCTCATAATATATTATAGTGCCTTCAAGTGTTCTTCTTGTGGGTTCTGCATAAAGCGGCTCATATACCCTGCTGCATACATTATATCAGGTTACGTTTGTATTAGTACCTCAAAGACCCATTTATCTTTCAAAACCTTGTTGGATAAATTCCATCTCCCCCGTTAGGCTGCAATTTGAATTTTAATCTAGGCTCCATTGGGAATTTTGTTTAATTGCAATTTTGTAACGCAGCTAACTGAACTACCTTACCTGCATATGCTGCTTGCTTAGCACATATCCCATCTTCCATAATTGACACTTCAAATCCTAAGTAATAACATAGCAAGCCCAAGTTTATTATTTCAAATCTCTGTTTCATCTATCTTTTAAAGTCTTCTACTTTATCTTGCTTACGTCCAGCCATAGGCAAATCATCCACATACACACCTATCACAATCAATGAACCAGGTTTTGATTTAACATACATAACAGTCTCCCTCTGGCATTTTCTAAAACTCAAACTCTTTAAAACTTCATCTAGTCTCTTGTTTCAGGCTCGTGGAGCTTGTCTGAGACCATAAAGTGCCTTGGTCAGCCTATAAACTTTGTATTCCTCCCCTTTCACTTCATACCCTTATGGCTGAGATACATATACCTCCTCATCTAGCTTCCCATGCAATAAAGTTGCTTTCACATCTAAATGATAAACTTTCTATTTCATTTTTAAAGATAAGGCTAGTAGTAATCGAATTTTTTCAATTCTAGCAACCGAGGCAAATGAATCATCAAAGTCACTCAGTTGAAGTTGTACAAAACCTTTTGCAACCAATCTTGCTTTGTGCTTTGTCACCGTTCCATTTGCATCCCTTTTCAAGTTAAATACCTACTTTATTACGATCGCTTTTGCATGTGATGGCAACTCAACTAAGGTCTATTATTCCTTTCTATGGATTGTATTTCCACATCTATAGTTTTCTTCCAATTAGCATATACTGTTGCTTCCTGATAACTCGCTGGCTCCCTATCTTGAGCCAATAATAGCTCGAGATTTCACTATCAACAGGAGCTTTGTTAGTTCTAATACCCAGTCTATTATCAAGTACAATATCATTAAACGTGGATGGCGATACAAGAATTCTCTTGACCTTCTTAGTTCTAAGTTTGTATACTCATTTTGATTTCCATTGCTACTTCCCCCTAAGCTTCCACTGGAGGTTATTATTTGAGTTTGCCTATTAGATTGAGTCTGCCCATTAGACGAGTGTTCCATGTCTTTAGTGCTTGATATTTGGACTTGTTCACTTCCCACTACAAAGCTTTCGGTACATTGCTTAGAGCATGCCAGATTCAGACCAATCCTACTTCATGTGTTTATCAAAATGGACATCTCTGCTCACCACTGCCTTGTTATTGATTGGGTCATACAGCTTGTGCCCTTTTAACCCTTCCTTTACTTCTAAGTAGACCATTGGCCAACTCCTATGGTCCAATTTCTTCAATTGTGGCTACACATTTTTCACATATGCAACACACCCAACACCTTTAGGTGTTTGACATTTGGCTTCCTTCCTTTGAGCTTCTCATATGGTTTCTGACTTTTTAATGCTTTAGTGGGAACCTTGTTCAAAATGTAAACTGAATGCCTCACTGCTTCTACCCACATGCATTGAGGCATTTCTATGGCCATCAACAAGCTCCTAGTCATGTTTAAGACAGGCTCCTTCCTCCTTTATACCATGCCATTGTGCTGTGGTGTATATGTAGTTGCCAGTTGTCTAGTTACACCTTCCTCCTCAAAGAACTTCAAAAACTCTTATGACATGACCTCTCCTCTTCTGTCCGACCTCAGGGTTTTAATCTTGTGACTCAGTTCATTTTTAGCCATCCTCTTTAAAGATCTAAATGTATCAAAAGCTTGATGTTTTGATTTCAGCAGGTAAACCCACATGTACCTGGTATAATCATCCAATATTAGCATGAAATACCTACTACCATCTTAAGTAGTTGGTGATATCGGTCCACACAGGTCTATGCATACTAATCCTAGTGGATTTTGTGATCTATAAGAGGACTGAGTTGGAAAGGAAGCCCTTGTTTGTTTACCTGCTAAGCAGGCTTCATAAACTGCAGTAGTTTATCTAGGACAGGTAGGCCTACAACCATTTCTTTCACTATTATTTCCTTTAGAGAGTCAAAGTTGATATGTCCTAGCCTGCCATGCCATATAGTCTGTTTTGAGATCCCTTGACTTTTATAAATAATCTTCCATATCTTTCACTTATACATAAGAACTCTCACTTCATCTTCACTTCACAACTACCTTCTATTGCCTGACCTAAGCTTAGAATGCTGCTCTTTAACATGTGGATATAGTAGACTTCTGTCAGAATTCTTTGTTTACCATTCTTACACTCTAAGACCACTAAACCCCTCCCTTTAATCACCACTGTGGAACCATCAACAAACAAAATCCTCCCACCAACATTTGTATCTAGATTTCCAAATATATATTTTGTCACACCCCCGCTAAGAGCGGAAACACGGGGATGTAACGAGATCGGGATCGTCATAACACATGGTAAGCGATAGAGATGCAATATAATAAATGATGACAAGCGTGTCATGACGACACCCGACAACAAGGGGACTTGTGTCGTGTTTAGTCAATATTCACGACAACGTAGCCATAAGCATAAACATGTTAAACGATTCACATAATCAAATGAAGATAACATTGTAATGTAAATTCCCACAACCCGGGAACAAGTATCAAAAGAATGTAATTGTTTATCAGACAACAACATTTTTCAAAATTATTGTTTGTCAAATATGTTTAGTCCCAAAATGCATCCTAGGGTCTCCACTAAGGCAGCACACCTAGATCCTCAATTAGCATGATCACCAGAAAAAATATGCTCAAAACGGTCAACAAAATTGTTGGTGAGCTCGCAGGTTTAAATAGTAAATAAGTAAGTGATGCTGTATAGTAAGCGATGTGGAATACCGTGAATACAGTTATAAGTAAGTAAAATCACATGACAATGAGCTTTGCAACCAAACCTAGCGACGTACACAAAGATATTGTCGGAATATATTCACCCAAGGGCCCGTTCCTGGCCATTGATGGTACTAACTAGTATACCAACGAACAAGGGTGGGGGTGTCAACCCAGTAGTACTACCAATACCTATCCGTCGGTTCCCACACTGGAATTAAATAGTTGCAAAGAAAGTACCACACAGCAGACCCAAGCATGTATCAGATAAGTACTTGCAAAACAGTATCACGTTGATTCCAAGTATGTAAATTGTATGTAAATTGTACAGCATTGAAAATGGGTGAGCATACTTTTTCCCTATGTTGTAAATGATTGAAATATTGTAAGCATAAAAAGGGGCCACGAAACTCACTTGTTAAGTGGTAAGTATGTATGATCAAAGTATCCAAATGTTGTATGCAAATGAACGGTCAAACACCTATTGACAGTTATTGTTAAGCATTAATTATATGTATAAAGCGTATAAAAATGTTCGGTTGATTCGGGTTGTATCGGTTGGGTCGCGTGTAACACACACAAACAGACGCACGTATTAGATCTTATGTAGATCTACGTACTAGACATCGTCGTCATTGCTGATAATATTTGTGTAAAAGTTTCATTGTTATTGAAGGGGTATTTGGTAAATATTAGTAGTTATAAATCGGTTGTTGATAATTGTAGAATGTTAAGTTGATTTGGTTTGGAATAACATTAGTAAGTTTGATAGCGTTGACTTTAACATTGTCATTAGCAATGGTAACCGTGTCGATGTCACCTTAACATCACACGACATACACTCACTACACACACAAGAAAGAACTCACACACAGCAACTTCAGTCGCACGACAGGACCAGATGTACGACTCAACACTCATTCGCACGAATCAACCCTCATTCGTACGAATCAGCTTCATTCATACGATTGAACCTTCATTCATATGACTGGCATTCAGTCGTACCACACAACACCCAATCGCACGACTCAACCTCCATATGCATGAATCAACCTTCATTCATACGAATCAGCTACATTCATACGTTTGAACCTTCATTCGTACGATTGGACTTCAGTCGTGCGATACACGCACAATCGCACATATTCATTCGGTCGCATGACTCAATCGCACACATTCATTCGCTCGCATGACTCAATCGCACACATACACACAGTCGCACGGCACACCCAGTCGCACAACTCAGTCGCACGATTGACTCAGACGCATGATTAAGTCGCACGACTCACCCAGTCGCACGGCTCAATCGCATGACAGACCCAGTCGCCTAAACAGCAAAATCGCGACTGCAGGAGGGCTGAGCAGCCTCCGGCTGCTCCGAGCACGGGCTTTACACAACAAGGACTTCCAGAAACACACTACAAACATACAGAAACAAGAAGCACACTCAGAAGGACATCACACGCACCCATACGACCTCATGTGTTCAGGTTGAACCCGAACACCCAAAACCCTAGAATGGACAGCCGTGAATAAGCAAGAAAAGGGACAACCAAAGTCGTCTACCTGCTAGAATGGAGTAGACTCGGTTGTAGATGAAGTCTAGACGGTGAAAACGAGACCAAACGGGGCGGTTTTGGTGCAAGGATGAAGATGAAAACTGAAGAAGAAGAAGAAGTGAAGAAGATGAAGTGAATGGCTAGGGCTGGGTAATGGGGTTTTTATACCCATCCCAAGTTTGCAAAATATCACATTTAGTCCCTGCATCTAACCCCCCGAGTTTTCCCAAATTTTTTTCGGTTGAAAACGACTTTATTAGGTTAAGTATATTAATTATAAAAATGTATTTAATGATATTTATAACTTAAAAATGGTTTTATTAGTGATGTTAATTATATATAAAAATGGTATATTTAACGGTAACGATGATGAAGGTTTTAAAAGTTTTTAAGGATAGCATACGTTAATGATGAGAACACAAACACAACGATGATAAAGCAAGTATGATATCCACACAAAGAGTAAATAAAGATGAGGGATGAATGATCAAATAAAGTTAACGGAAAGCCACGTTAATTGACGGACCTTAAGGTGACGGATGTCATAGTATCCCACAGTTGAGAGAATTTCGTCCCGAAATTCAGCTGGAGTTAGGTCCAAGAGTGTCATCCTCGAATAGATGTGGATATTTGAGTTTCATCTGATCTTCTCGTTCCCATGTAAACTCTGGCCCTTATTTTGAATTCCACCTTACGCGAACAATAGGTATTCTACTGCGCTTCAACTGCTTGACCTTTCGATCCATGATCTCAATGGGTTCTTCAACAAAATGAAGCTTTTCGTCAATCTTGATTTCCTCAATTGGTACGTGAAGGGATTCGTCTGCCAAACACTTCTTGAGGTTCGTCACGTGGAAAGTATCATGCACACCGCTGAGGTCTTGTGGCAACCTTAATCGGTAAGCCACTAGACTGATTCTTTCTGTAATCTCGAATGGTCCAACGTATTTTGGGGCTAACTTCCCTTTCTTTCCAAATCGAATGACTCCTTTCCAAGGGGAGACTTTATGTAAGACTCGATCCCCAATGTTGAATTCTAGAGGCTTCCGACGGTTGTCGGCATAGCTCTTTTGGCGATCGCTAGCAGCTTTTAGTCGATCTTTGATTTGAAAGATCTTGTCGGTTGTTTCTTGAATGATCTATGGGCCTGTTAGCTGACTTTCACCAATCTCCGAACAAACAGGTGATCTACATTTCCTTCCATACAATGCTTCGAACGGAGCACATCCAATGCTTGTATGGTAGCTGTTGTTGTAAGACAACTCAATCAGCGGTAGATGAGCATCCTAACTACCACCAAAGTCGATTACACACGCTCTCAACATGTCTTCTAGCGTCTGTATAGTTCGTTCACTTTGGCCATCTGTCTGAGGGTGATAGGCGGTACTCATATCTAATCGAGTGCCCATCGCTTTCTGTAGTGTCTGCCAAAATCGTGAAGTAAATCGGCTGTCACGGTCGGATATGATTGACACCGGTACTCCGTGTCTTGTCACGACCTCTTTATGTACAGTCTCGCCAATTTATCCATTTTGTAGTCTTCTCGGATCGGCAAGAAATGTGCTGATTTCGTCATTCGATCCACTACGACCCATATCGAGTCATGTCCGCTGCTTGTTCTAGGGAGTTTGGTAATGAAATCCATGGCTATATTCTCCCATTTCCACTCAGGAATTTCAGGTTGCTGTAATAATCCCGATGGATTCTGATGTTCAGCTTTAACTTTCGAACATGTCAAGCATCTGCTGACGTACATAGAAATGTCTTTCTTTATGCCTGGCCACCAGTACAGATCTTTGAGATCGTGGTACATCTTGTCTGCACCAGGATGAATAGAATATAGCGTCTTGTGTGCTTCATCCATGACCAAGGTATGTACACCTCCCTATCTAGGTACCCATATACGGTCCATAAAGTACTGTATACCATCATCCTTGCAAATCATCTGTTTATCCAACCCTCGGAATTCTTCTCCCGCAAGGTTTTCTTCTTTTATGTCACACCCCAACCTTGACGGCGGAAACGTCGAGGAGTGAGAGTTAAGATCGTCCACAGCCACATAACGCTATCATTAAATCCAAATATATTATTCGTAAGTTTCCAAGGTAATATTACAAACATAAGTCTCAAATATAGAAAACATAACAAGCTTATTCATTTATTTAACTAGGTCCATTCCTAGGTGTGAACAACTTCAAAAATGGCGATCAAGCTTGAGTATTTCCTGAAACATGTTAAAAATAAAAGGTCAACAATAATGTTGGTGAGATTTCCATAGTTTGCAATACATAAGTATATAAAAGATGGCAATTCATGTTGTGAGTTAGAGAACAAAGTAAACTAGGGATGTAAGACAGAATGCACAATCAAACCTCGACAAAGTTTTACAAGTCTCAAACGTTTAAAAGTATATACGATTAGCTAAGTGTACTTGGATCAACCAAGCAGGCTTGTCTGGCCCATAGATCTATGACTTCGCTAGGCTAGCAATAGTTAATGATTGTACATATATTAGACATTACATGGTAGCCACAAAGTTCAACTAACCACAACATACAGGTGAAATGCCATAAGTTTACAAGAATCAAACGTGTTTACAAGTGCAAAGTTTATAAGGTTAACATGTTTCACCCCAAAGTGTGAAAGTATAAAAAAAGAGGTATAGAAATACTCACATGGCAATAAGTATGAGAATGAAGATTAATAAGATTGATAATAAACATTGTTCCAAGATGAAACGTCACAAGGCACCTAAATATATATATATATATATATATATATATATATATATATATATATATATATATATATATATATATATTATAAGATTTAGGTTAATAATAAGGTTTTAACGATTAAACGCGAACTAGGGTTTCAATTGGAATTTGGGGGTAATAATGAATCGTTTACGTTTTGGTTTAATAAAGATAATATAAATCAATTAAGTTTACGAATAATAAAAAAATGTCTCAATAATTTAAATTATTGATTTAATAGAAATTAAGTATAATATGCGAAAAGAAATAATTAATTTAATAATTAATTATTTAAAACTTGATAAAGAGAATTATTTAAATATGTATTTAAATGACTTAAAATCATTTATAACTATTTTATAAAGTTTTGAGCTTTTAACATGATTTAACATAAAGGTTTTATCATACAAAACCTAAGAAAATAAGAGTAGAGCAAATTATATTGTTTTATAAATTTCAAGAATTTAAATAAAAGTTAACGAATAAATTTATTAATTGATTATGATATAACATGTTTAAATGATTAGATTAATTATTTAAATAATTATTTCAACTATTTAAAGTTTATTTTCGTATAAATAAGCTAATTATAACATTTGTTATTATATTTTATATGAAAGTTATTAAAGTGTTTAAAGAGATAATTTACAGAAAAATAGTTAGATAATTTTTTTAATAACCAAGGTTTATAAAACTGATTTTTTATAATTTCTAAAAATTTTATATAATCTGAAATATTTGAAAAACATTTAAAAAAATGGGCTGAGGGTCCCCGGGTTCGAACCCGGGACCTCAAGTCCACTCAACACACACATTACCAGTAAACCAAAGGCCTTGGCCGCGATGTGAATCTGTTTCAAATTCCTAAATACAAAAACTTAAACAAACCCCAATTCTCCAAGAACCCTAGTTTCAATTGATTCGAAATTGAACCACCAATTGATGTTGTTAATCAGATTAAGGTTAGGGCTTTCAATCCCCACATGAAATCGAGCATGAAAGTAGTTTTAATTACCCGAATATTGTTCGATTTCAATGGTTCGACTCGAAGAACAAACCGCGACCAAGTCGTGAATGGTTCGGATAGCAAATGACGTTGATACTCGAATTCACTTTGCAGAAGGCTTCCAGTAACCTTGATGATGAAAAGCCCTCTATTAATTTCGCGTTTGGAAGCTTTGAAGATGGTGTTCGTGTTGTAACAGGTGCGCGGGGATGAGGATGGTAATCTTGGTATTTAGGTTCATTTCAGATGGAATTAAGTTCGACAAAAGCTTTGTATTAGTTTAACATTCGATTAGGATCTGTTTAATTTGATTATTATTGGGTTTAAATGATTGAACGGCTCAAGGATTAAATGTTTCGGTTATACAACCCGATTATGTTCGTAACCGATGTTTAATCGTAATTAAAATGCATGATTAAGTTCGAATCACGTTCACGAATCGATTTGGAACGGTTCGAGTTCATTAATTCGAAGATGTACTGGGTTTTGGGTCCTCGCCGGAGAGTTGGCCGAGTCCGGCGGCCGGAATTTCTAGCCGGACAAGGATATGGGGTTTTTTTTACGATTTTACACTATTGGTCCCTGTAGTTTTAAGGGTTATTATTTTATGTCATTAATTTTCTTTTAAAGTCTCCAAAATGACTAAACACTCCCTTAACTTAATTTAACTTTAAGTTCAATCCTTTTTAGGATTAGTAACTTTAAATAATTATTATTACTATCAATATTATTATTTTTTGTTAATATTGTTATTATTAGTATGATTATTGTAATTTGGTATTATTAGAAACCTTAATTATTTATTAAGTAAGTATTTAACACCAAAAGCTTTCAAGTTAAAGAATTAAAACAACTAAGGCAAAAGCATAAATGGCCCATACGTTTCACATATGGCAACAATAGTCCTTCAAGAATTAACAAAACTAACTTCCAATTAACGCAAAAATACAAGATGTTACATTTTAATGTCTCACTTTGTGCAATTTGGATCTGAGCTTTCAAATTCGTTTGAATAGTCAATTCCAACGCTCGAGCACGTAGTGGTTTCACGCGTTCTTTACGGCTTAAAGCATCAGCCACCACGTTAGCTTTCCCCGGATGATACCGGATTTCACAATCGTAGTCACTAAGAAGCTCTACCCAACGTCGCTGATGCATATTAAGTTCCTTCTGATCCAGGATATGTTGGAGGCTCTTATGATCTGTGTAGATGATGCATTTGGTGCCATACAGGTAATGCCTCCAAATCTTGAGTGCAAATACTACAACGCTCAACTCAAGATCATGAGTTGTATAGTTCTTTTCGTGCACCTTAAGTTGTCATGAAGCGTAGGCAATCACCTTATCTTTCTGCATTAGTACACATCCCAATCCTTGATGTGAAGTATCGCAATACACCACAAAATCATCAGTTCCGTCTGGGAGGGACAATATCAGTGCGTTGCACAACCTCTCTTTCAATGTTTGGAACGCTTGTTCTTGTGCATGTCCCCAATCAAACTTCTTGTCTTTCTGAGTCAGCAATGTTAATGGTTGCGCGATCTTTGAAAAATTTCGCGATGAATCGACGATAGTAACCGGCCAATCCTAAGAATTTCCGTATCTCTGAAGGTGTCTGGGGTGCATCCCATTCCTTCACCGCTTCGATCTTGCCGGGACCTACATGAATCCATCCTCTTTAACCACAGGACCCAAAAACTTCACTTCTCGCAACCAGAATTCACACTTTGAGAATTTGGCGAAAAGTTTCTCTTCCCGTAGCAGCTCCAGTATTGCTTGAAGATGTTCTTCATGATCCTCTTTCGATCGGGAGTAGATAAGTATATCGTCTATGAATACGATCACAAACTTATCCAAGTAAAGTTTACACACCCGATTCATTAGGTCCATAAACACAGCTGGTGCGTTAGTCAGTCCAAACGGCATGACCAAGAACTCATAGTGCCCATAACGAGTTCTAAACGTTGTTTTCGGTATGTCCTCCTCGAAAACCCTTAGTTGATGATATCCAGAACGAAGGTCGGATCTTTGATAAGTATGAAGCTCCTTGCAGCTGATCAAACAGATCGTCGATCCTGGGGAGAGGATATCGATTCTTCACGGTTAATTTGTTCAATTCCTGGTAATCGATACACATGCGGAACGATCCATCCTTCTTTTTGACAAATAATACCGGTGCTCTCCACGGTGAATGACTCGGCCAAATAAAATCCTTCTCCAGTAGTTCCTGTAACTAACTAGATAACTCTTGCATTTCTGATGGCGCTAACCAATATGGAGTCTTTGCTACCGGTGTAGCTCCAGGAACCAACTCTATACGGAATTCCACCTTTCATGGAGGAGGCAAACCAGACAAGTCATCAGGAAATACGTCTGGGTAATCCCGTACCACTGGAATATCTACTAGTTTTCTCTCTTATTTCTTCTTTTCTACCACATGAGCCAGAAGAGCGTAACACTGTTTTCATAGACTTCGGCGTGCTTTCATGCAGGAGATAAGCTTTAAGTTCCTTCCCGGTCGTTTTCCTTGAATTCTGAGTAGCTCCCCGTTTGACATGGGGATTCGTACTACTTTGTCCCGACAGACAATCTCACCTCCGTGTTTCGACAACCAATTCATTCCCATGATCACGTCGAAACTTCCTAACTCAAAGGGTATCAAATCTATATCAAAGGCATTATTCTCCAATATATCGAGCACTTCCTAATAATCTCATCGGCCTGAACAACCTTACCGTTGGCCATTTCTACAAAGTAGCTAGTTTCTAGCCTACCAGGACTCAAATCAAGCAATTGCACAAACTCAGAAGATATAAAGCTATTGTCTGCTCCAGTATCAAATAATATAGATGCGAAGTGATGATTGAGTAAGTGCGTACCCGTGACAACATTCGGGTCCTGACGGGCATCGCTGGCTCCAATGACAAAAGCACGTCCCCAAGCTGCATTCCCTTGATTTGTCGGGCCCTGATTTCCAGCTATGGTCATCACCTGCTGTTGGTTGTTCCCTTGTTGACCCGTGCCCGATTCAGTCTGGGGCACATGTTTCTGTAGTGATCAGGGCCTCCACACTCATAACAGACCCTGGCATTCCCGGCGGGGTTAACCGCGTTGACTGGTGCCACAAGATTCGGCGCTGTTCTGCAGTCTCTCGCTAAATGCCCCGGGCGTCTACAATTCGCGCATACCCGGCACTGCATTCCTGGGGGATGATGATAGTTGCACCTGTCACATTTGGGGTGCGGCCCAACATACTCTCTTTTGCCCTGAGTCACAGCCACAAAATTTCTGGTTGTCTTGGCCCTTTTATCAAATTTCCGGCTCGTTTCCCCAACATCCTTTCTCTTCTCTGCCCCTCTTCCTAACACCCCTGTTCTCACCATCTCATCAGTTAGAGCGCCAACCTTCAGAATTGCGCTCTGGATAGTAGGAGGAGCAGCTGCTGTTACCATTGCTCGGATTTGAGGCGCAAGTCCCCAAATGTACCTCTCGATCCTCTTTGATTCCGGGGTCACCTGATGCGGAACCAATCTTGCCAACTCATGGAATCGATCAGTGTAAGCTGCGTGTCCGGCCCCCCCATAGCATGATTCCAGAATTCATGCTCCAGTTTCTGCATCTCATTGAGGGGGCAGTATTCCTCGGTGATCAATGCCTTGAATTCATCCCATGACATTTGCATCGCTGATTCTCTTCCCCTAGCCTGAATCTGAGTGTTCCACCAGGTTAGGGCCTTGCCCTGTAATGAACACGTGGCATACTTGATTCTCTGGCTATCGAGGCACTCGCTGATGTCAATCACTGCCTCCATCTTCTTAAGCCATCTAGTTAGGGCTATCGCCCCACCTTTCCCATCAATTTCTCTCGGTTTGCAGGCCAAAACTACTTGTATGAACACCCCCGTCTAGCATTAACAACCCCAGTCTCAATGCCGGCTGTTCCACCGTTCCCAGTCGGGTTTCCATTTCCCACTTCAGTTTCGATCCCACCTTGACCTCTTTCCCCATCATCTTCGTTATCATTGCCACCAACCCCGTGGGGGTGGTGTTGCTGGAGTGCATCGCTCACTTGGGCCACGATAGTAGGAATCAGTGCGGCCAACTGTTGAGCGATCAGAGCTGCCATCTCAGAGTTTCATGTTTCCTGATTGTTACTGGTAGAACCATCACTTGTTCTTAGTGCTCTACCTCTGCCTCTGCCTCTGCCTCTGCCCCTTGGGGCTTCACTCCCGCCACTGTTGCTGCGGGTAACTCTTCGAGGCGGCATTTTCTAATCATAGAAGTAGTAAACACGTAAGTTTAAACCATTTTAAATTATATTGTCCACATCGTTCATCAAAGTCCAGTATTCCAAGTTAATATCACACTTATAGTCACCACATATCGCATGCAAGTCGTGTAGTCCTCACACCATGAATTGATAATGTCTCAACAATAGTCCATCATATCGATTGTAAATCCATGTATATAATCACATTTAGTCTAGCGGAGGTTGTCTATCTCCTCCTCTTTCGAGGTTTCAGACATAACCTCCTCAGGGTCAATCTCAATGTACGAGGTCAAGAACAATAGCATGATCTATGAAGATCTCTTCGGGTTAAATACCCGGATTTGATAAACCAACTCAGCGCGTAGAGGGAACGGAAGATCCAATAGAAGCATCCCATAAGGAGTGAGCACAAGGGCCCTTCTCACAAGGTGAAAAGATCACATAACAGATAGATAAATGAACAAGTAAAGAGGAACACATACACGAGATATAATATCCATACAGATCCTAGCATGCAAATCTACATGAAGGTTCCTAGGTAATAGTCTAGGTCAAACGTATTGCCTAATTCTCTATAACCAATGGCTCTGATACCAATCTGTCACACCCCCGCTAAGAGCGGAAACACGGGGATGTAACGAGATCGGGATCGTCATAACACATGGTAAGCGATAGAGATGCAATATAATAAATGATGACAAGTGTGTCATGACGACACCCGACAACAAGGGGACTTGTGTCGTGTTTAGTCAATATTCACGACAACATAGCCATAAGCATAAACATGTTAAACGATTCACATAATCAAATGAAGATAACATTGTAATGTAAATTCCCACAACCCGGAAACAAGTATCAAAAGAATGTAATTGTTTATCAGACTACAACATTGTTTCAAAATGATTGTTTGTCAAATATGTTTAGTCCCAAAAATGCATCCTAGGGTCTCCACTAAGGCAGCACACCTAGATCCTCAATTAGCATGATCACCTGAAAAGATATGCTCAAAATGGTCAACAAAATTGTTGGTGAGCTCGCAGGTTTAAATAGTAAATAAGTAAGTGATGCTGTATAGTAAGCGATGTGGAATACCGTGAATACAGTTATAAGTAAGTAAAATCACATGACAATGAGCTTTGCAACCAAACCTAACGACGTACACAAAGATATTGTCGGAATATATTCACTCAAGGGCCCGTTCCTGGCCACTGATGGTACTAACTAGTATACCAACGAACAAGGGTGGGGGTGTCAACCCAGTAGTACTACCAATACCTATCTGTCGGTTCCCACGCTGGAATTAAATAGTTGCAAAGAAAGTACCACACAGCAGACCCAAGCATGTATCAGATAAGTACTTGTAAAACAGTATCACGTTGATTCCAAGTATGTAAATTGTATGTAAATTGTACAGCATTGAAAATGGGTGAGCATACTTTTCCCCCATGTTTGTAAATGATTGAAATATTGTAAGCATAAAAAGGGGCCACGAAACTCACTTGTTAAGTGGTAAGTATGTATGATCAAAGTATCCAAATGTTGTATGCAAATGAACGGTCAAACACCTATTGACAGTTATTGTTAAGCATAATGATATGTATAAAGCGTATAAAAATGTTCGGTTGATTCGGGTTGTATCAGTTGGGTCACGTGTAACACACACAAACAGACGCACGCATTAGATCTTATGTAGATCCAAGTACTAGATATCGTCGCCATTGCTGATAATATTTGTGTAAAAGTTTCATTGTTATTGAAGAGGTATTTGGTAAATATTAGTAGTTATAAATCGATTGTTGATAATTGTAGAATGTTAAGTTGATTTGGTTTGGAATAACATTAGTAAGTTTGATAGCGTTGACTTTAACATTGTCATTAGCAATGGTAACCGTGTCGATGTCACCTTAACATCACACGACATACACTCACTACACACAAGAAAGAACTCACACACAGCAACTTCAGTCGCACGACAGGACCAGACGCACGACTCAACACTCCATTCGCAGGAATCAACCCTCATTCGTACGAATCAGCTTCATTCGTACGATTGAACCTTCATACGTATGACTGGCATTCAGTCGTACCACACAACACCCAATCGCACGACTCAACCTCCATACGCACGAATCAACCTTCATTCGTACGAATCAGCTACATTCGTACGATTGAGCCTTCATTCGTACGATTGGACTTCAGTCGTGTGATACACGCACAATCACACACATTCATTGGTCGCATGACTCAATCGCACACATTCATTCGCTCGCATGACTCAATCGCACACATACACACAGTCGCACGACTCAGTCGCACGGCACACCCAGTCGCACAACTCGATCGCACGATTGACACAGACGCATGATTCAGTCGCACGACTCACCCAGTCGCATGGCTCAATCGCATGACAGACCCAGTCGCCTGAACAGTAGAATCACGACTGCAGGATGGCTGGACAGCCTCCGGCTGCTCCGAGCACGGGTTTTACACAACGAAGACTTCCAAAAACACACTACAAACATACACAAACAAGAAGCACACTCAGAAGGACATCACACGCACCCACACGACCTCATGTGTTCGGGTTGAACCCGAACACCCGAAACCCTAGAATGGACAGCCGTGAATAAGCAAGAAAAGGGACAACCAAGGTCGTCTACCTGCTAGAATGGAGTAGACTCGGTTGTAGATGAAGTCTAGACGGTGAAAACGAGACCAAACGGGGCGGTTTTGGTGCAAGGATGAAGATGAAAAGTGAAGAAGAAGAAGAAGTGAAGAAGATGAAGTGAATGGCTAGGGCTGGGAAATGGGGTTTTTATACCCATCCCAAGTTTGCAAAATGTCACATTTAGTCCCTGCACTTAACCCCCGAGTTTTCCCAAATTTGTTTCGGTTGAAAACGACTTTATTAGGTTAATTATATTAATTATAAAAATGTATTTAATGATATTTATAACTTAAAAATGGTTTTATTAGTGACGTTAATTATATATAAAAATGGTATATTTAATGGTAACGATGATGAAGGTTTTAAAAGTTTTTAAGGATAGCATACATTAATGATGAGAACACAAGCACAACGATGATAAAGCAAGTATGATATCCACACAAAGAGACAATAAAGATGAGGGATGAATGATCAAAGAAAGTTAACGGAAAGCCATGTTAACTGACGGACGTTAAGGTGATGGATGTCACATATTTGTTACCTATCATGTGGTTTGATGCACCATTATCTAAATACCAAATATTAGAATCATTGACTTCTATTTCAAAGTTAGTAGGGTAGACTTTTGATTCATTCAAGAATACCATTTCTTTCGGGTTCATCTCATGGACAGTCATCAGTAGAGCGGGTTCTTCCTCCATGGTCTGTGTCAAGTGTACCTCTGTATCTTTACTTTTAAGTGGACACTTAGAAGCATAGTGGCTATACTCTTCACACTTGAAGCATCGAATCCGAGACTTATCTTTTGGTTGAAGATCTTTCTTATTCTTGTTCTTCCATTGTTCCTTTTCCTTCCATTTTGAACCTTCATTTCCTTTATTAGATTTAAAGCCTCTCTCGATCTTTCCTTAGGCTTTTGGCTTTGAGGCTATACTCTTCTTCTTCGCTTGCCATTCTGAGTATGTCAGAAACAACTGGCCCCTTTTAGATTGAGAGGTCTTGTTTTTCACCCAATTTCTCTTTTCAAATGCTTTCAACCATCCGATAGCTTCTTGAAGCAAGAGAGTATTGAAATCTACAAATGGTTCTATAGAGGCAACGATATGTATGAATTTCTCTAGTATAGAGTCAAGCATCTTTTGAACTAACACAGATTCCTTAAATGGTTCACCAAGTTCTCTTGCCTTTGATGCTATCGCCGACAATTTTACAACGAAGTCATCTATTGTCTCCCCTTTCTTGACTTTGTCTACTCCAACGAATCTGGTTTTCAAGGAGTTTCAAATGTCTTTGGCACTTTGAAGATTTTGCGACTTGCAGCAGAAAATCTTCTAGCATCGCCTGAAACACATAGGCTATTGCCTGATTGTTCTTCTTTGCGTCTACCGTAACCTCCCATAGCCCGTGTACATTGAAGATCACCTTCATTTCTATCGTCCAAATTGAGTAATTCATTTCGGTGAGCATCAGGCATTGCAGTGGGATTGTGACATTGTCACGGATCGTTATCACTTGATTGTTTGGGGTTGTCATCTTCTTCTTTTCTCTTCTCGAATACTTCTTCGTGGTCTTCGAATCGAGATTCAGTTCTTCGGATCTTGATTCTTCGGTCTTGAGGGGAGAATCGAGATTCAGTTCTTCGGATCTTGATTCTTCGGATCTTTTAACAACCATTATTAGAAAAGTACAAAACTAACCCTTACACTTTACAAATTTACAAAAAGAGACAAAAACTAAATTGAAAGTCTGCAGAATTAATCCAACAGAGAAGACTACATCAAATGTTATAGATGAAAGTACATCTCTCCAAAATTTATATTAATTTAATTAGTTATGTGACGCAGAAAACGTGCGCAATGAAATAGCTCAAAACCTTATTAATAATAAAAGCTTCAACCCAAAGGCTTATTTGACAAAAAAAAAGTCACAAAAATAATTCAATTAACATTCCTCTCTAAAAACTCTCGTTCAATCCAAGTACTACTAATAATTCAAAAAGTCAACAGATAAGTCAAACTAACAAGAAATAACACCAGATACTAAATGATAAAACAAATTAAAAACAATGTTGGAATTTAAATTGTAGTTAAGCACTTATCCTCCTGGAAGTGGATTAAGACCCAACTAACACACCTTCTAGCGGGCCATTTGCACTTGGTCCTGGGCTGATGATATCGGCTCTGTAAGGCTATAACAGTTGGATTGGGCTTGAGTGGCACGGTCTCATGTCTCAGGTTTCGATGCTCCTATATTAGTATACTAGGTTACTACCCCGTGTATTATACGAGTTAAGTAAATAAAATATTAAATAATTAGTAATAAAAAATTATTAATTATAAAATAATATTTTAATATATGATATGATTAAAATTACGTATGAGTAAGTACTATAAATAATAAAATAATGATACTATTTTCTATGAACTTATGTTTAATTTTTATTTTATCTAAAAAATATTAAAAAAATCATTCTAAATCAAAAAGTTTTAAAGAAATGTCATTTTTTGTAAGTTTCTTATTATAAATTTGGATTTTAATTTTTTATGGTTCATAAAAAGTTTAATTTCTAAAAAACACTGAATGTAAATATCTTTATTTCAAAAAAAAGTTTGTTATTTTAAAAAATTACTTATGTTATACAAGAGATTGTTTCTTTAGAAATTATATTTATAAAAGAACTCTTTCTTAATTTATTAAAAACTATTGTATTCTAAAAATAATTAAATAATATAATTAGAAGTTAATGTAAATATTTAATATGAGAGAGAAGCGAAACAATTTGGATTATAAGGTCTAATATTATGAGAAGTGGCAACTTAAAACCTTCTTTTATTAAAATAGATAGATTTATTATTAGGGAATGGTTCAAATAATCATATATAAAGTTTTCTAAAATAAAAAAGTGTAAAAAGAATTAAGATTTTTACATGTGTTCTTTTGATTAAAATTAGGTTGGGTTAAAATTGGTAATGTTTCCACTTCTCAAGTTCCACCATTCTTTTTAAACATACATAACTTTTACATACGATATTATTTTTTAAAAAAAATTACACCATAAAAATGAGTACTTTTTTATCTTTAAACGGTTATAGTGTTGATATTAAAAAACAAAGTTTTTTTAACTTATTATGTAACTTCGTCAGTTCATTGTGCAATCTTTTGAATTGATAATTATTACATAATTATCTGATGAATAATAACACAATAAACTTAAAACATAAAAAAATGTTACATTTTTATCGTTGTTTTATTCAAAAATTATCATTTTAAAAAACACAATGTTTAACACAATAGTCAACATTAGACACTGTAAGATAATGACCAATACTAGACATGATGATTAACAATAGTCACAATGAGCCGATTGACGAGGATTACACAATAACATGATTATGATTACATAATAAACTAAAAAACATAAAAAAATCATATTTTAGCATTGTGTTATTTTAAAATCATCATTTTAAAAAAAATAATAATCAACATTAGACACATTAGATAACATAATGACTAACACTAGATTCAATAATTGATAATAGACACAATTAGCTGCTTGACAAGTATTACACAATTACCTGATTAGTATAACACAATGAACTGGAAAAAACGTAAAAAAACTATATTTTCAGCATTGTGTTATTTAAAATCATCATTTTAATAAACACAATAGTTATCATTAGACACAATTGATAACATAATAACTAGCACTACACTCGATGATTAACAATAGACATAATAAACTGCTTGATGAGCATTACATAATGACCTGATTATGATTACACAATAAGCTAGAAAACCTAAAAAGTTACATTTTTAGCATTATGTTATTTGAAAATCATCATTTTTGAAAACACAATACATAATAAAATGGTCAACATTAGCCACAATTGTTTGATGAATATTACACAATTAGCTGACAAATATTACACGATTAGCTGAATAACGTAAAAAAAACTTCGTTTTTATGTATCAAAATTATAGGCGTTTTTTTAAAGATTAAAAAATGCTTGTGTTTATAGTGTAATTTTATTTAAAAAAATAATGTTTTATGTAAAAGTTACAAACGATTTAGAAAAAAGATGAAACTTGAAAATGTGGTTAAAACTAAAATAACTTTGGCCTATCATTTAAAGTTTCAACTAATACAATTATGCCATCGTTTTCTTTAATTAGCCCTTTGATTTAATATCTAATGGATAGTAATTTTTCTCACCAATTTTAGCTTTTTATTCATTTTTACAATAACCCAACCTAATTCTTATTATTATTATGATTATGATTATTACGACGGTGATGGTTTTAGGCAGCAACAAATTAGAGTTTATAGCTACTGGTTTAAATAATGGGGCCATGGTTGGTCCAATATATCTCTAAAGACGCTAGTTGTACATGTTGTTGGGCTAAGAGGATAATTCTCGACCGTATGTTGATTATTTTAGCGCAACTAATAGTTGATTCAAGTTATCATATTATACAACAAATACGTTAGGAGAGTGCCTAGTACACGCCTATCTAACTTTGATTTTCAGTAGTTACAAAAACTTCATTATCCTAAGCAATGGGCAGGGCTGGTGCTAAGGATTTAAAGGTTCGGGACGAGTTTAAAAAAATAGGTCTTTCTAAAAAATAAAATTCTTTTACCGTCTTTTGTTTTCATAATGGTTTTAAATTGTTTGAGTGTGATAAACGAATTAAATAGGTTAAATGATACGAGCCGAGCCGAGTGAGGGTGTGGTGGCATCGGCTAGTTAAAGTGTTAAACTAAGCCGAGATGACCTGATCACTTACCTAAACGAGCTTAAATTGTGGGCTCAGACTTGGTTTATTTATCCACGAGTCATGAACCGAGCTAACCTTGGCTCTGGTTCAACTCATTTACAAACTGACCCGAGTCGGCTTGTGTATAAACGAGCCGATTTCGAGCGTGCCATGAGCTTTTTGAACAACCCTACTTGACGGGATTCAGGGAAAGCACTCTGGGTTCTAACTGTTGTACCTTAAAAACAAATGGGTTCTTTTGGAAGACTCACTGTCTGTTTTGATACACCAGTCGCTTTTGGTTGTTCATCTTGTTTCCACGTCTTATTTACTTCAGTTGAAAATATAGTGGTAACTAAACTACTGTAACTTACTATTTCCTTTATTTTATTTATTGTATTCAATTTAGAAAAGTGTTATATATTATATACGAATAATTCTCCTACTCAGAAAGCATATGAAGGCATATCTTTCATTGAGAAAATATAGGGAGAAGGGAACCGTGAACAAGGGTCATGGTTTCTACTATACCCGGCAAAGCTAACCCGTATATCAAATTTTGGGTTCATATGGGTCTTTCATAATAACCTCATGGGTCATCTTGGACATGGGGAAATTTAAGAATGGGTCAAGATGGGTTGAACTAAAACAAGTGAGATTAACAACGGGTCAAGATGGGCCGAATTAAAACTAGAAATGGATCGCAACGGGTTGTGAGTTGGTTTGTCGAGCAACCTAACACTTTGCTCGGTTGCTATCTTAATCCGCTTTTAACACCATAACATGCCAAAACTCACTACTCACGAGTCACGACTACAAGCTTCCAATCACCGCCTATACTCCTGACCACCACCGTCGACGCCGTTTACTGCGTAACGCCGTTAAATTGAAAGAGAGAAAAAAAAATATGGTGTGGATGCTACACTCATCACGTAGATGCACAAACGAAACGCCATTAAAACAAAAATTGTGATTCCAAATGATCTATTTTGCGTACGAGTATGTCCATCGATCAAATTAAACTAATGATAATGCAAACAAAGAAAATGGACTCATCTTGACCCGCACTACTCATCCTGACCCGAATCCTTTCTAACCTAACACCTTGCCCGACCCGCCCATTTTGCCAGTTGTGATCAAATGTATGATTTTGTTGGAAATGGAGAATTTTGTATTTTTTTGATCCGACCCGGCCCGTCTTGACCCGAACCCATTCTAACCCAAACCCGTTCTGACCCGAACCCGCCCTGACCCGAACCCATCTTGACCCGCCACCCAACCCGACCCAACCCGCCCATTTTGCCAGGTGTAGTTTCTAGGTTCAGTTATTAAAAGCTATTGATTGCATGATGTTATCAGCCAAAATGAAGATCTGATGTGACAAATTAATAAGAGCTTAACATGCAAGGGAACAATATGTTTGATAAAGAATGTAATATTAGTAGCCTGATTATAGTATCTAAATTTGAACTATAACTTTAAAGTTTAGTGGCATAGGCACATTTGTTCATGAAGGTATTTCCAGTTACTTATGTGTTACTACTTACTAGTACTGATTTCCATCATGCATAGATCAACAGCAAGCATAACTTTATAAGTTTCTTCCCCTAGTTCTTACCTTCATTGTGGTTCAAATTTGAGTATAAATCTATTTTTATTTAATTACATCTATGCTCTTCTTTGTAGGCGTGCAACGTTATTGTTACAAGTAAAATCAAGATGAGTGTTGACATACTTAATCCTTGATCATTGATTTTTGGACCATGAAATTATTCCTTATCATATCTTTCTTGCTCAGTTATCATGAAAGTGAAGAAAGACTCAGTCTTTTTCCTTCTAATGCGTATCTTCAAATTGTAGGAATATTGTAGCCCATTATCATATCCTTATTTTTATTAAATCTAAGAATACTTCAATCACATATTCATCTAGATAGACGATTTACGTGTTAGATTTATTCTATAAGTGATCATGATGTCCCTTGTACACCTTTCGCGGATGTAATGATTACGAGCATTCAGATAATGCGCCATTAACATCACTCTAGACATAACATCAGTCGAGTTGTATGAACAGTTCATCTTTCTTCGATAATACACATTTTGTTGACTTCAACAACATGTAGGTTTCCATGACAATAAAGTCTTTCATATGTGAGGCCCCTTTGATTCCTTTGTGGATGTATCCATATGACAAACATAGTTACTCCTTTAAAAATAAACATGTTTACTAACATATGTAGCTGCATTATTGAAAAGATATTTATGAAAGCTACTTATCCTAGAATCACTTGATGCACATTATTGGTGTTGCTTTTCATTTGTTTCCTAAGGATATTCTTTTCTTTACGTAACTCGTTAAACTCGTTGGTATTTGATAATTTGTTATACGTATGAGTACCTTTAATACGGAAGGGTTTGAATATTTCTACGTATTAAATAAACAACTTACAATCAAAATGAAACCTAGATTATAAACAATGACCTTAACCCTAATATAACAAATTATAATTACGATATCCATTATACATCCACAATTTGATGGGAGAAAGGTGAACATTCAGACTGGAGCGAAAATCAACAGAGATGTCGACAAACCCTAGCTTGGTGAAGATGTTTACATATCGGGATAATGATGTAGCATGTTGCATAAAGTTGAATCATCGTCTCCTTTCGTTTTTGAATAAAATGAATGTCCATCTCAATATTTTCTCATATGTTGATGTTGAACCGGGTTAATAGAAAAGTACGCGGTACTATCATTGTCACAATAGACAACGGAGGCATGTAGCTAACATGTTTTAGCAACAACATTATCAACTCCTTGGTATTCAGTTTTAGCACTTGCTTAAGAGACACGAGCAGGTGTTTGATAGACCAAGATAACAAATTATCACCTAGGAGTACATAGTAGCAAAAGTGGAATGCCAAGTATCTGGACAAGTGTCTAAATAGGCTTTGAGACAAGAAATGGACGATGCATATAACTGAAGCCCATGATCTAAGGTTTGTCTAATGTAATGGAGAACAACGTTTAAGAGCATTGAAGTGTGCTTTCCGAGGATAATGCACATTTAGAAAATATTGTTGAATTGCATACGAGATGTCTATTCGAGTGTAGTTAAGTGTTTTAAGACACCAACAACTCTATGATATATATAACACATGTTCTTCAACCGGGGGGCCTTAAGACTGAATTTAGCATTAGTGTCAACAAAAGTAAAGTTAAGTTACAATTATACATCTTGACACGATCTAAAAATGTATTGAGCGTATAAAGTATGAGAGAAAAACGTTCATATTTAGTGCAAGTAGTAACATTACTCAAAAATTAGTGTGGAGGCCCTAAACCAATCATGGTTAACTCGAAAATTAGAGAAGTGATAATGCAATGTATCAACCATTAGAGGAGCTGATAATAACAATATCATCCACGTAAGTCACGAAATAAGTTATAACATGGTGATGCCGATATATAAATAACAAAGAATCTTAACAATTGTTCAAAAGCCAATATATAGTACACATGTAGTTAGAAAAATTGCTGGTACAATACAACGAAGAGCCTGTTTAAGGTGATATAAAGAATTATAAAGTTTACATATTTAATCTAGGTGACTAGAGTCCACAGACCTAAGAAATCAGTGCATATATACTGTCTGTGAAGTAAGCCATGAGAAAAGCATTCTTCACGTCTAGCTAATGAGTAGGCCTAGTGCGAGACACTTCCAAGCTAAGAACAATGTGAATGGTGGCCAATTTAACAACCAGGATAAATGTTTCGGCACAATCAATATGTGGTCGTTAACTATTTTCGTTAGGTTGACATCTAATTAGTTAAGGTCAAACCGGTTCGAACTGCCAGTTTCAATCACCAGTTCAAATACTGGTTCGATTCCTGTTAATTAATAAATTGGTCCAGTCTAAAACCAGTTATTTTCATGACCTCTGCCGTAACTGCAATATTTATTTTATTAAAGCTACTCAGTATCCAAACATACATCTAAAACACTTGAACACTTTATAATGAATTAATCACCCCCATTTCATGCATGCATATTATATACAATTAATTAAACACATTCTACTCATAATATTGCCAAGGGTTTGATAGAAACTAACTTATTTTATTTTAACTAATTCCACATCATGTGGATTAATGTAATGACTTGGTTAAGAACTTGAACCATCAAGTGAAACATCAACTAATGGGCTGGCTCTTATTGAGCATAAAGACTATTACATATAAGTTTGTCGTCCACTTAAATAGCTTGTCAGACGCATGCAAAAAACTAGGTGGATCTTGATAAAGGGCAACTAGGAATCTTTATTGGCTTCCAAATTAGATATTTAGAGGAAGTTTGGGCCCAAGATTCGTGTAAACCATCTTCTATACAAGGCAGGTTGCCTGTAGGGATAAACTTGATTAGGACAGTGTTGGGCTATGTTGAGTGTAGGGTACCCCACGTTAATCTTTTGCAAAGATAATGCACCTTTGGAGCAAATGTGAATGGACACTATGTCACTCCATGAATGTTAGAATCTGAATGGGAATATAAAGAGAGAAAATGTGTCATTATCATAAGTGGTGGATTGAATAGTGTTGTGTATATTTATATTTCTAGTTATCAATATATAATCTTAACATTTGGAATATACTATCAGAGAGAGCAACGGAAAACTATTGGGATAATTATAAAAAAAAACCTATTCAAATATCTTCTGAACATGATAAATAGACAAACAAAGAAATGTATATAATGATATCTAACTTTTAAAAGTAGAGTCTTGAGAGAGCGAGATGAGGGTAAAACTATAACTCTATCCCAAACGAGGCCTTCGACTCATAAATCCTCCTTTCATTCAACTTGTTAGTATAGAAATACTACAAGTAACATTCGGTTATATTAGCCACAGAAGAGAAGATCTATTATAGAAAGTAATGTTTTTCAGAACCGGACCAGGCAGTTGGACCGGGAATCAATCCGATTGTCTGTATTTGGACCGTTTTTAGTTTAATCGCCCGGTTACCTGCCAAACTGGTGAACTGGTTGAATCGGACTAGCGGTCAGACCAGATTTCAGAACATTTTTTAAAATCTTTTTTCCTTTTTAAATCTTATTTTTTATTAATTTAATAATTTATGATACATACTAAAGTTAACTTTTGTGTTACATATATATTCACTTTGAAACATATAGTATTTTCATCTCTAATGTCAAGAAACTTTTATCACAAATCATGTCCTCATATATGTGAAAATCAAACATACCAAGAACTCCTAAATATATGGTAAATATATACTATTACCATAATTAAACCGTACAAAAACCATAAACCATAATCAATGCATTCTTTCTAGCTAATATAGATCGTATTTCGTACAGTTCGATTATTTTTTATGTTGTATGGGTCTTTCGTAAGCCAAAACACAAAGAATGTTAAAATAATTTTGGTTTGTGACCTAAAACACAATTAAAGCGTTTCTTTAATTTAGTAAGCATTAAGCAAATACATGAAAGAATACGTACAGTTTAGAGTTTATTCAAGCCAAAAGGCGATTTTTAATCGCAGCAACTTGCATGTAGTCGAGTTTTTGTATTCTTCAAATATCAGGCAATAAAATAAAATAGAAAATAGTCAAATGAAAGCAACTCGTAGTGGAAAAGTCATAGTGTGTCGTTTAATGGGGTAACAAAGATTCATGATGTAACTTTGCATTGCATGAGTGATGATTGCAGTGGTGTACATAATTACTCATGAGATTATGACGAAAAAGAAAAGGCTTTGAGTAATGGGTTAGTTATGGAATCAATCTTGATTGTAGATAGGTTTTATGTAGATTAAAAGGAGGTTTTTGAAAGACAACGGAATGAAAGTGATTGAAACCCATATATATGTGCATGCACTTGCTAAGGTAGCCAATTTGTAGGTTATCTTGATGATCTTTATCAAGTTTTGCTTTTTCTCAGTCAAAAAGATGTATGTTGATTAACAATCGATGGTGATGGTCACCTGATTTAGAGTTACGTCTTAAAAGTTCTATTAAAACCGGACATGACCGGACTGGTTGGATTGGAACATACTATAACTAGTTCTGCTCGCATGGCTTGGATGATAATGTCCGAACTGTCTGGATTTTGCGAGTAGTGGTTGAACCAACGACACTTTTTTTAGTGAAAATATCATTTTTATAAATTAAGATTCAAACATCTCATACACATATGAAGGTATTTGCCAACTAATTTAGAATTTGTTTGTATTGTATTTCTCTTAAATACCATCTCCTCTAGACAAATCGTTAAATTATTTTATTTTAATAAATATATTTTTTTTATTATTGGGTTATTAGATATTAATAATTCTAACATTCATTTTATTGTCCGGGATTAATCCCAACTTAAAAAATGTTTACATACACTCTCAACTTCAAATTTATTTTCCTCCAACGATCCATTACTAACTGAGAGTTAACACCGTTAGTTTTGTTATGACGTGAACTACTGCTGTGGCCAAAACACTAAACCAAAGGTTAAATTCAATCATCATGTCCGTTAATCTGAAACTTTTGCACTCTGAAACTCATCAATCTCCACATTATCGTCTGAACCACATAACTCGTTGGATGTAGATTTCAGGTGACGATGGAGGCTAGACACCAAAAAACGGACTTGATAGAGGCTGGGAGACGACAAAGTTGATAAATGGCTCAAAGTTGGCCTCATTTCATCAAAAAACTAACATGTGTTAACTCTCAGTTAGTAAGATATCGTTGAAGGAGAATAAGCTCAAAGTTGGAAGTGTCTGTAAACATTTCCTAAGTTGAGATTTATCCCGACCAATATATGAAAGTTGGGATTATTCAAATCCAATAACCCTTTATTATTTAATACATAAACAATATAACAATATATCATTAAAGTTTTATGTAATATATAACTAATTCATAAAATTACTTATGGCAGCATTAACTAGTAGTGTGGTTGGTTGGATGAGAACATAGTGTCTTGTTTAAGTGTTTCAACTTTTGTTCAAAACAACATTGAAAGCTTTTGTATATCAATGTTGCATTTTGTAGAAAAATTGTTCTTATCTAAATTAAAAAGATATGTTTATAAATAGATAACAAAAAAAATGTTCAACCTAATGAACTTGGATATGATTAAGTTTGAATCCGCAATCGACTCGATCAAACTTATGCAAAAACTATAAGTCACTTTTTATTAAGCCCGGTTTGCACAACTAATAAGCGTAAACCACAACACCATTATCGTATCGTTAAAATACACATGCTTCTAATTAACCAAATTGAAACTCATTGACTTTCAGTAATTTAGAACAACGAGATGTTAATTAACTGGTATAGCAACATACTGCAATTAAGTGTCTTGTTAATTCAGGTATTAAAGTATATTCAGTGGTTGTTATTTGACCAAAGCATGCGTATTACATATCGTGGTTCAACATACATATGTTCAATAAACTAGAACAAATAGTGGCATGATTAGCAACAAAAAAGAAAACCAGTGACATGATTGTGAACCAAAACACTCTTGTTTATCAAATGAGATCACTTTTAAATTAAAATTATTGCACATGATTATTGAGTTGATTGGACAAAAAAATCTAGGTACATTTCTTAATTTGGTTTTGTGTAACTATTATTTGAAAACATATGGACAAGCAATTAAACTAAAAAAAATCAATTCCAATTATAATCAGACAAAAGAAAACTGGTTACATGGCAAAATACAGTCTAAAATAGTAAAATGTCACTCTTTATCAAGGTGTCAACAATAATTAAGTCTAGCACTTTGTGTAAGTGTATAATCCAACCTGAACCCCACCTATAATTAGTTAATCGTGTCGAGAAGTTGTACAAAAACCTGTAGATATTAAAGGACATAACTTGTACAAGACCTGTTTGTATGACTATGATCATTGATACCCATAACTCAATATACAAAATCAAAAGATTATAGTGTAAAATGTTCAATTAGCAATAATATAACTTTATTTAGGATGGCAACGTACTCAAGTACTCTGTAAACGTGCTACTAATCAACATCACTTGTTTTCTATATTGAGACTTGAACCATTAACTTTTTGAGCAGGAACAACAATATATCAACCAACCTCGGCACTATTAGGGGAAAGGCCCTTTGGTAGCAACTATATAACTATAAGATTACATTTAACCAATCTTTTCAATGGGTACAACTCTAATAGAATCACACTAATCGTCTGGAAAAAGTTAAATTTAATTTAAAAAAATTTTAAACTTTTATAATTTTATGTTAAACAAATCAGGGTCAACCTAAACACTACGTGCTTATTAAATTAGTTAGCATAATCGAGGTTTCTACATAACAAACTCAAGAACACGCAAACCTAACTCTCATCCTTTATTACCCCATTGTCAACCATCAAAAGTACATGATTTGTGAATATTACGACATATAATAGATTAGTTATATTATATAATAACTAGGGTACAACCCCGTGTATTACACGGGTTGAATTAAAAATATTAAATAGTTATTAATGAATAATAATAAGAAACTGTAAAACATTATTTTGATATAAGATATAACTGAAATTACGTATAAGTAGTTATTTTGATTAATTGATAAAATATTTATATTATTTCTAAATCTTTCGTTATAAAAAAATATTGTTTTGATAACAATATCATTTTTTATCTATATTTTGTTGTTTAAAGACTTCGGGTTTGTTTTATGAAATTATTTTATATATAAAAAGAATGATTTTAAAATAATTATATTATTATAAAAAGTATAGTTGTTTTAGAAAAATATCAAAGTTTTAGAAAATTTTGTTTTTGAAAACGTGTATTTTTTAATCAAAGTATTTAGTTTTTATTTAATGAAAAATATCTTTTAATATTATTGATTTAATAAGAACTTAAATTTATAATATAGAGAGAGAAAGAAAAAAGATTGGAAATTAGTTACTTGATTTTTTAAAATGAAATAATTAGTTTAGACGGGAAAATAAATGGGAGAGTAAATGTGATAATGACATGTGTTAAAAAATATAAAGGTTTATTAGTATGAATGAATGCATACGGTACCTTGCTAATGAAAATTACCCGAAACTATCATTGAGAAATTGGAGCTTTAACTATCATCAGGGTTGCATGCTTGCACCCACTAACTCTTGATGTCAATCATCATCTATATGGCGTCAACGTCTCTTTTAGCATTGAAATGACAACTTTTTATAACTTTATCTTAGATGATATTAGAATGAGAGTTGTCACTGCACCTTTATTGAATATTAGAACCATGAAAATATCTAAAGAATATTAATTGTAGATTGTGCAGTAGTTGCTATTGGAAGTGATAGGAGGAGGTGGTGGAAATTAAAGTGGTATAAAGGAGCCAAATGCAAAGATGATTGATTTGGGTGGTTAGTTTGTCATAGCCGGTAAATAAAACTACAAAGTAGCAGCCAAATGCCCATAAAGGTCAAGGAGGATCATAACAATTGAGAACTGGCAATTTGTTTTCCATCCGATCGAATATGCTTTGTTCATTGTTTTTATCATGAATGCTTAAGAGATTTTTATTTATTTATTTATTTTTATTTTTGAAAAAGTTAAAAGAAGAGTTAGAAACAATGTTTTCAGAACCAGATCGGACGTCGAACCGAATGACTTACTGGTTTATGGTCGGACCGGATTTAAGAACCGGATGACGTCATAATTATATTATAGTATATTATATATATAGTTATATATATAATTAAATATAAGTAATTTATATATGTATTTTATAGTTATATATAAAACTTAACTATATTTTTATATCCAACACACTAATTTATGGTTCAACACCCTGTTTTTACACATTAAAATAAAAAAAACCAAAATCCGGTTCGAACTGGTCAGGTTTCCCGGTCCGACCACCAATTCGGGACGAAACGGCCGGTCGAATCGGCCCAAAACGATTTGATGCGAACCGGACCGGCTAGGTGGCCGATCCCGGACCGGTCGATCTGATCGATCCGGTCCTAACAACAATGGTTAGAAGGGTATTCATGATTTTTTTTTTGGAAAAATCACCAAAATGATATTTTAATTTGTTTTGAATGACTAATTGGATAACTGATGAACTACTGACCCACCAGATCATCTTCATTATTTGAGTACAAGCATTAGGCTGATACGTCCCCGAAAAAAAGGTCATATATCAGTCCCGAACCCGAACCTGATACCACCTTTGAAGAAAACCCACATTATGTTTGGAACCCTATTCTTTTTTATCATAAGTAAGACTTGAACCAAAATCTCATTAATAAAGTTTTAGAGTTACTCATATCAACCAATATTGTTGCTTCAATTGTTTCCTTTGATTGTTGCTTGTTTCTCACACTCGAACATTAACTTTTTCATATACATAGAATTAAACATTAAAATATTACGATGTCTCCTTAATATGATACATAATCCTCGTTACTTTATTTTTATGTCCGCTGATTTCTACCAGCGGAAAATTTTAACCAATACTTACCCTTCTACAAAATTTAACTAGTTATTTTGGATTTGTAAGTACATAATGTCTTTATGATAATTTATTTTTCTTGATTCTTATACAAAACTCTTTACCATATATATAATCAATTGTTCATCAAAATACAACTTTTACCTTGATTCGTAATAAATTATATGATCAAGTATATAAAACGTTTATCTTTTTATATGCTAGGAATAATTTTCGGGCAAAATATAAATACTATGGCTACTGCTATCTTGCCATTGGTAACACACAAAAAGATATTTTTGGATTAAAACTGTATAGATAACAAAAAACATTTATTATAAGAAATATATAAAAAAAAACTTTTATCTTTGTAATAAACATAAAAATAACACAATGATTCAAATATAAAATGATACTTTCTCTTCTTTTTAAGATTTGTAAATTACTCCTTCATATTCCTGAGTAGATTCTGTTTACCTTTAACAAAGTATGCTACTTTCCATCATTTTTATCTTTAAAAAGGGACACATTTTAGTTTCATTTCAATGTTAGCAAAAAAAAAAGTTGTTTCTTTACACACAAACCTTGTAGCAAACCATGGACAAGATACGTACTAAGATTCTATTTAAATACTAGCTTTAGTAAACCCGTGTGTTACACGGGTTGAATAAATAAAATATTAATATAATAAAATCTATTAATTATAAAATAATATTTTAAGATATGATATGATTGAAATTATGTATGAGAAATTAGTATAAGTAATAAAACAGTGATATCAACTTTCTAAAAATTTATATTAAATTTTTTCCAAAAAAAAATTATTTTATTCTAAACAAACTGTATAAAAATGTCATTTTTAAAAAATTTCTTATTATAACTCCCAAGTTTAATTATTTTTGGTTTAAAAAAATTGACTTTTAAAACAACCAATTTTAAAATATTTCACATTTTCTTAAAAAAATTATGCTTTAGAAAAATTTATTATTTTATAAAAAAATTATTTATTTAGAAATAACATTAATAATTAGATCTGTTTCTTAATTTATTAAATCTAAAAAAGTCTTAAATAATATTATAAGTAATTTAGGTAATTATTTAATAGTAGAGAAAGACTGAAAATTTTTGATGAGAATGATTGTAGTGTTGCCACATGTCATCCTAAGATACCATTTTATTAGAGTACTAGCTTTAGTAAACCCGTGTATTACACGGGTTGAATAAATAAAATATTAATATAATAAATTTATTAATTATACAATGTTATTTTAAGATATGAAATGGCTGAAATAATAAAAAAGTGATATCAACTTTTTAAAATTATGTTTTTAAATTTTTTAATAAACATTTTGTTTAAAACAAACCGTTAAAAATGTCATTTTTAAAAATTTTCTTATTACAACTCCCAATTTTGATTATTATTATTTTTTTAAAATTGACTTTTTAAAAATATCAATTTATTTAGAAATAACCTTAATAAATAGATTTCTTTCTTAATTTTTAAATATTAAAAAATATTAAAATAATATTATTAGTAATTAAGGTAATCATTTAATAGGAGAGAGAAGCGGGAAAATTTTGGTGAGGATTATTGTGGTGCTGACACGTGGCACCTCATTTACCCTTTTATTAGAGTAGGAAGATAAGATGAAGATATTTTCTTAATTCCTTTATTAATTTGGTGTGTATGGTAGAATCCATATACAAAAACTCTTATTTAGTTATGTAATTACAGTAGATATTGACAAAGGGTCATTTTTTTTTATCTAGATTATGTTTGGTTTTGTCTTAGTGTGCTAAATTACACATGTGATAGGAGATGTTAAATTATAGTAGTTTTATTGTTGATTATTCCATATACTACTACTAATACGTCTTTTTGTTACAGTAGTTGGTGTGAGAAGCCTGATAAACTATACAATATAACATATGTTGACAATGATGCGAGTGCTCAACGTGCTCATGACCCACAACCGTAGGCTAGAAACCTGATAAACTATACAATATAACTATCAGTTGTTCTGTTACTTCCAGCACTACTGGATCTTAGCTCTTGGTCCTTCTTCGGATGTATGCATTTTATCGTCAACAAACTACTAATCATTTGTTTAATATTTGAATATTACCTCATTACAAAAACAAACCAGTAAAAGGAGTAGGAGGAGATTCTAAGGGAACATGCATTAGATAATGTTGGTGCAGCAGGAGGCTGACCATAATGAGCTTCAAGAGCTGGTCCAATTGTCCAAAAACAATTGGACAAAGAGTCATAACCGCCTCATGATTCTCTCTTCACTCCACTTACCTAGGTTATTTCTCGTGTATTTAAAACGAACATGTTATGTAAATTAAAAATATATAATTAGAATTTATTTTAGTTTATGGTGCTTTTTAATATTATTTGGAATGAACTATTTAAATTACAATAAACCGACAATAATTATTTATTTATTCTTTTTAAATAAAAGACCATCATGCATGCTGCTAGTAACATCTGTTTGTAATCTCCTAATGAACAATCGGTCATTGATCCCTTAGTGATATGTAGATGTGAACTATCATTGATTTGCATCGATAATATATCTACGAAAATTTTTAGCGGTAGTCCTTAAGGAAATTTCATCAATTCTTGTCGGTAAATTCTTTACACATGCCATGTTTTCAAACTAAGTTTTGACTATGAGTTACCAACGGAGGTCACTTCACGTATGACCTTTCGAGTGATGTTTCTAGCATCATTTTGTAGTGTGTATTGTCAAGCAAAAACCTTTTGTAAAGTTGATAGCCATGTACATTTTCTTAAGTATTATTATGTTAGGTAATCAACAAGTAGCAGTACTCTATGCGTCTATACCAATTAAAATCGAATGTTAATAAATATTGCATTGGTGAAATATCTATTACGTTAATTATATATTGCCGGAAATTATATTATTTAATACCTCAATTCGGAAAAAAATATCATCAACGCAACCCCTCATCACCACAATAATTTGTATGTAACAAATTCAGCAATTCACGTGTGTCTATCTTCAGAAGTTGGTATCTTGGAATTCAAAGTGACAACAATTCACATGAAGAAAATAAAAGTTGGTATAAATCATTGTAGTTGGTTAGTCAATGACCCGTGTTGGTTTTTTGTATTATAAAACAAAAACAACATCAATATTTGTAAATGATGTACAATAATTTTCGTTATTGGTTTAAGAGTCTGTGTTTATAAAAAGGATATACTTTCTAAAGAATATATTTTCACTAGTACAGAACTGGTTTATTAGCGCGGTGATTTTTATTTGTTAGGACGGTTTCACACACCCTTAAAAACCTCGTTCTAAAAATTATTTTATTTTATGGGGCTGTTATTTATAGGGTGGTTGGTATATTTTTTGGGGCGGTTTTGACTTTATAGGACGGTTGTTTCTTGGTGCATTTTATAGGGCGAAGTTTTGCATTTTATAGGGTGGGTTTTGTAGTTTTAAAATAAATATATTCAATTTATTAAATGGATGTTTTCTGGAATATATTTTGTTAAATTTCCAGATACATTTCATTGTTCTACTCCCAAACTCACCATATAAATCTAAAACCATACTATTCAAACTATTAAGATATATTATAAAACATCAACTTGATTGTACAACAATTCCTCAAACGATCAAAATAACAATAATATTACAAACTTAGTGTTTAGTATACAAAATTTCGATTTATAACAAAATGATACATTAAAATACGTGGACGTCTACCTAATATACATTTTGCTTATAAGCAGCGGCATTAATTGTAAAATCAACTTGTCAATTTCATTTTGACATGTAGCTTGTGTCATTCAAAGTCTAAAAACAAATAAATAAAAAATGAGATTTAATATATAAATAGTGCAATATGTAAAGTATAAAAATTGATAAAAATAATTTATTTTCTTTGGAAATTAATGTTAAATATCTTTAACGAACTCATACATATGTTTTATAACCATAAAACCGCATTTCCAATTTTGTAGTTGTTGCTTACACTGCATAAAAATCACAATTGTTAATTTAGTCTTATTAACAATGAAGAAATAATAATAAGTAATTAGAAACATGCATTAATCATTTCCTATTCAAATGCAAGCCCAAGAGCTTTGTCAATTAAAGTTGTAAGAGCGTAGCATTTGGAATTCTTTTTTTCTTTTATAGAATCAAGAATATATCTCTTTTGAGTTGAAGGTAAAATGATCAATAGCAACTAATGGGAACTAAAAAAAAGTTATTGATAAATTAAGTATTCTTATGTTTATTTGTATATATGGTGTATAAATAAATATCACCTAGCAAAATATGGTGCAACAAAAAATGGTTTGTCTATATGAAGTACATATATATTCATGATGTGTTCTTCAACAGCAGTGGAATTATTAGTGCAAATGTCACTTGTGATGTTAACCGGATTAAAGAAAGCACATCTAGAATTGTCTAATCCATAAAAGTACCTTAAATTAAGAAAAAGTATATAAGGTTAGTAAATTGATTTGTATAAATAAATGTTATTGACCATATAAAACAAAAATAACTTACATTGCAAACCAATGTATGATAGTGATATATAGCCAGTTGTTACAGAATAATTGTAACATTTCCACATATGGAATCCAAAATTCAACCTGCTCAACATACATCCCGTCAGGTGAAAAAACCATAATACCATTGTTATCACCAATGTGCTTTGAAAATATTCTAGCCATATTTTGAATTGCACGAGGTCTTTCCTTTATTTTATCAAAAGCACTAATTATTTCATTATCGACAACTTTTGGACTAGGATCGGGAGCATCATTAGTTGGCGTTGGTTGTTGATATAAAGGTTGTTCAAACTGATGTATATGCGCTAACTAAGAAATGATTTATAAAACATTAGTATTCTTATTATATAAACGTGTGTGTGTGTGTGAAGATTGAAATAAAAAGATGTTGATGTTTTACCATATTCATAAAACCTGGTGGATCAACCTTTTGTGGCACGGGTATTTGACTCGAGATAGACACATGATATGATCCGTCTACATCCATCTTAAATAAAAAACAAGTTAAAGAATTTTTAATAATCCTTTCAAACAATTTGTTTTACTATAAACAAGTACCTGTGGTGAGTTGTTGCGAAGTCACTAGTGTTCATTTGTGTTGAGGCACCTCTATGACTTGATGAACCAGGACCTAAATCCTTTCTTGAGCCACTTATTGATTGGCGTGATGTTTCTTTATTCATAAGCTACAACCAAATATATTAACGTAAATATTAGGATACAAAAATTAACATTACATATAAACAAATATACCCTTAATGCATTCCTTGGCCACTAAATGAACTGATGAAGCGTATCACCAACCAAACTTATCTCATCAGTTTTTGTCAAATCATGAACATGCATTTTTTTCATAATCTTTAATAACTAAATCTACTTGTACTTTGACACAACTCTCATCTATTTGTTTCATGTGTAAGATTTTGTTTGAAGTTGACCATGCCTGCCCTGAATCAACAATCAATGGAAATAACAACATGAATGTTGACACATTCAGCAAAACATACAACATTTTTTATAAATAAATAAATATGTATATATAAACATATAACATTTTAAGTTCATATATAAATAAAATACCTTGATCGATGAATAATCAATGAATGATCCACCAGACACACAACTAGAGTCGCGAATACATGGGCTTGCGTCATTTCTTACTCGTTGTGTGGCACCTTTGAACACTCCACCATGAACTTGTGTTACTCCTGTAAAATCAATATTCAAAACAATATTAGTAACTATATAAATATTCAAAATAATGATATATGTATGTATGTGTATTCGTAAATATCTTCACCTATAACATTCGAGATGGTTCGACATTGTCCGCCATGCTCACGAACTAAAAGTCGAACCAGTGGATCTTCTTTCCCTTTAGCAAGAGTACCTTCCGTCATCATTTCATGCTCAAGACGAACCTATAAGATAACAAATGTTATAATATTCGACTATTATATATATAATATTGCATAACAAAATAAATACATATTTACTTACCAAATCATTGGTTTTTTCATATGTGATGTCTTCAAATTCATACTTGTTGTCTTTCTTGTTTTTTATTGCTCGACCCGCTAAAAATATCTTAGATCGTTCATTTTCAAGATCTTGTAGTTGTGGATAGGTTTCTTCAAGTTGAGCTCATCGACCTCCAACATCAGGACCGAAACCTCTATATCCGGTTCGTCCTACACGAGCTTTATCTACATTCGCCTTTGCACTTAATTTTACTTTAATGCTTTTTGCCTTCACACAAATCAACAAATTGTTAGTAATATTTGTAAACATAATAATAATAATAATAATAATAATAATAATAATAAATAAAAAGTAATAATAGTAATAGTAATAGTAATAGTAATAGTAATAGTAATAGTATATAATAGTAATAGTAATAGTACTAGTAAGTATAGTAATAATAGTAATAATAATCGTAATCATCCTAATAGTAATAGTAATCCTCCTCCTCCTCCTCTCCTCCTCCTCCTCCTCCTCCTCCTCCTCTCCTCCTCTCCTCCTCCCCTCCTCCTCCCCTCCTCCTCACTCCTATCTCCTCTCCTCCTCCTCCTCCTCTCCTCCTCCTCCTCCTCCCTCCTCCTACCTCCTCCTCCCCTCCTCCTCCTCTCCTCCTCTCCTCCTAATCCTCCTCCTCCTCCTCCTCCTCCTCCTCCTCCTCCTCCTCCTCCTCCTCCTCCTCCTCCTCCTCCTCCTCCTCCTCCTCCTCCTCCTCCTCCTCCTCCTCCTCCTCCTCCTCCTCCTCCTCCTCCTCCTCCTCCTCCTCTCCTCCTCCTCCTCCTCCTCCTCCTCCTCCTCCTACTCCCCTCCTCCTCCTCCTCCTCCTACTCCTCCTCCTCCTCTCCTCCTCTCCTCCTCCTCCTCCTCCCCTCCTCCTCTCCTCCTCCTCCCTCCTCTCCTCTCCTCCTCCTCCTTTCCCTCCCCCCCCTTCTTCCCTGGTCTTTCGTTCCCCGAACTCCTCCGCGTGTGCATGATCGAGATAGGTATATTTGTCCCTGGAGTCATACCATTCTTAACCCCCCCTTATTAAGCATACTTTTAAATTTGGTACACGTCTTCCAACCTCTTTTTAAACATAAATTTTCTTTGGTTTGTCCGTTTGAATGTTCCACATCTCCTAAACATTTACAAAATAAAAAGATAAACATAATTATTAACTATAAATTTTCATAAATACAATAGACTACTTTAATAATTTACAAAAAATAAGTACTTTAGTTTCCAACCATAAATATTCCCACAAGTTATCTTGAATATCCTTTGTATAAATATGGTATGGAAGCATTTGTTTGAAACCTCTTTACAATATTATCAACAATATTAGTTGTCGTGATCTTATTCTTCATCCAGCTAGAAAAGTTTTTGTTATGCTTCATTAAATACCATGTATTATCCTTACCCTGGTATGTTGATCATAAAATGTTCATGTGTTCTTCACATAAAGACAAGTCATGTGTATTAAGACCAATAAATGTGCAGTTTGTAAACGATCACGACTTGGGATTATTTTTTCATGCCAACACCTATGACCCCTTTCAAGTTTACCTGAATGACAAGATTGAGGAACACCAATGCTTTTAACACCTTCTATATAACCTATACAGAACTCAATCACCTCTTCGGAAGAATATCCTTCAACAATACTACGCTCCGGCCGATTACTGTGTTCTTACGTAACTTTTTAAGAAACCCATATATCTTTCAAGAGGGTACATGTACCGGAGAAATATAGGATTACATGTCTTAATTTCTTCTACGATATGACATACCAGGTGAACCATCACATTGAAAAAACAAGGTGGAAAATACATCTCTAGTTCACAGAGAGTGATAATAACTTCTTTTTGTAATGTATCCATTGACTCGGGATCAATAATTTTTGAGTGAATTGTGTTAAAAAATAAACAAAGTTTTGATATTATATGTAGAATATTCTCTGGTACTAATCCACGCACTACAATAGGAATCATATGTGTCATCAAAACATGACAATCATGAGATTTCATACCTAGCAATTTACAGTCCTTCAACGACAACAACTTTTTAATGTTTGTAGAATAGTGATATGGAACTTTAATATCGTGCAAGCATTTACAAAACTTTATTTTTTCTTCTTTTGACATGGTATAACATGCGGGTGGAAGATAAAAGCCCCTGGGTCTTTGAATAGGAGCAAACTCTTTACGTATTCCCATTTCTTTCATGTCCTTACGGGCATTAATACCATCTTTCGTTTTCCCGGGAATGTTTAACAGTAAGCCTAACAAGTTATCAAACATATTTTTTTAATATGCATAACATCTAAGCAATGTCTAACTTCTAAATGCCTCCAGTAAGGTAAGTCCCAAAAAGTTGACATTTTTTTCCAAGTGGCTCCTTTGTTGATACGAGTTCTTTTCCCTAACACAGTATTTAGCTTTTCAACTCTTGTCAATGGATCAAACGCTTCCTCATCGTTCGGTGTTCGGTATTTTCATCAAACTCTTTTTTTATTACGATAACTATGACAAGTTGGAAGGAATCTTCGATGTCCCACGTATACAGTTTTCTTACCTTTCGTACTATATCCAGACAAGTTACCATATGAAGGAAAATCACTTATGCTACAAAAAATAATAGTTCTCAATTTAAAGTATTCTTTCTTGTAAAGATCACACACGTTTATACCTGAACTCCATATAGTCTTTAAGTCATCGATCAAAGGAGACAAATAAACATCAATGTCATTACCAGGTTGTCTTGAACCTTGGATCAACAAGGACATCAGCATGGTGGTAACTACTCATGTTTCCAAAAGGATTGATTCCATTGAACTAAGTCCAAAACGTATATTTTGGATATCGTCCCCAAACTCTGGATATATGTCATCGATTCTTCTCCACTGAGATGAGTCTGCAACATGCCTTAGTTTTCCATCATTTGTACACTCATTTGAATACCAACGTAATAATTTTGCTTCCTTTTCATTTGAAAATAATCGTTTTAGTCTCGGTATAATGGGAAAGTACCACAACATTTTAGCCTGTGGTCCATTTTTGGTCACATCATCATCAACTTCATCTGTTTCTTTTTTACGTTTATACCTTGATACACCACATGTAACACATTTATGTTCCTTTTCAAACTCATTTCTATACAATATACAATCATTTGGACATGCATGTATTCTTTCAACTTCTAATCCCATTGGACACATCAATTTTTTAGCTTGCAATGTTGAGATTGGTAGCTCGTTACCTTTCGGAAGCATGTTATGCAAAACCACTAATAAGCTTATGAAACTTTTATCACTCCATCCGCAGTTGGACTTTAAGTTAAACAACTTTAATACGACACTATATTTCGAGAAATTTTTACAGCCGGGATATAACGGTTTCTCTGCATCATCAAATAAATGTTGTAATTTTTCTTGATCATCATCCCTAATATTAGGGTCTAAATCATGTACCATGTCATTTAAGTTGTCATTTATGTATGAGTCTTTGTTCTTCGTATTATTGTTGTGTAAATTAAGCGATGATGTGCTACGATCAATAAGTGATTCACCATGCATTGACCAACAAGTGTATCTAGGCATAAAACCATGTTTAAACAAATGAAACTCTATGTCTTTAATATCCTTAAACCTTTTAAAATTTTTACAAAGTGAACAAGGACAACTAATCGATTCATTTCCTTTATTCGATCAGCTTTGGCCACCATAAGAAAACTTTGAACTCCTTTTGTATATATTGAGCTAGAACTATCGATCTTGTACATCCAAACTTTACGATCCATCTGAAAATAAAAAATAAACAAATATTATATGAAGTGTATGTATATGATGTAATTCGGTGGCTCTAAGACAGTGGATCCTAACCCACTTTTTGAATATTCTATCTCATATGTATATAGTTTAACGAGTTAACTATTTAAGAAAAAATCGACATCATTTCCCCTTAACTCCTCAAGTAAACGGACAAACCATAAACTCAAAGGAGTAAAAAGGAAATGATGTTGATTTTTTCTTAAATAGTGAACACGTTTAACTATATACATCCTAAATGAGATAGAATATTCAAAAAGTCGTCCCAAAACAGGGACAATCTGAAATTTATCTCTATTAGATAAATTTCAGACGGGTATTTTCTAAAGGGTACTAGCTAAATAATATATATATATATATATATATATATATATATATATATATATATATATATATATATATATATATATATATATATATATATATATATATATATATATATATATATATATATATATATATATATATATGGGTGTGTGTATATTACATATGTATAATTTTATAAATATAATACAAATATATGCAAAATATATGTGTGTGTATAGTGACAATCAAATATATGTTCTATCATTAAATGAAATGCAAGGCCCCGTTCTCAGGACGCTTACAGCTGGTCAATCATCGTACACAAAAGAGATATTTCGTCATCTTACATAAAAACGTTGCAGCGGAAACATTTAAACAAAACATTCCATTTCATAATAAAGACTTTTGCAAAATAATACATCGTTATCAAGTTACAAAATACATGTTGCATTACATCACAACAGCATTATAAAAATAGATGTCATCCAAAAGATCTGAGTAGCCGTCCCATGCCATCCTCAGCAATCATTACCTGCCAACTGGAAACACATAAAAGTCAGCATTGCTGAGTGAGTTCTAGTTTTATAATAAAACATACTTTTCTTTCGTTAAACCGTACTTTACTTTCATGCGATCATACATCATACGTACACATAGATAATATCATTATTATCTTCATCATTCATTCATTAACTTCCATTCGTTCATACGTTCTTACTTTCATTCGTTCATTCATCATTACATCTTTTCTTTCCATCAAAACCATGAACTTTACCCTTCAGTTTCCTGGTACTGGGCCTAAGCCTATCACAGACCTTTCATACGGTGCACAACACCTCTGGCCTCAGTACCTAAGATAAAGTTCAGGTGTACCATTGTCATGTGCTATGCCTTTCCGTGTCATGGTACTGGGCCTAAGCCTATCATAGACCTTCCATTACGATGCACAGCACCTCTGGCCACAGTACCTAAGGCAAGCAACAACGGTTCCATACAAATGGTCAATCACAAAGAAAGACCCCGGTGTGCATCCTCCTGGGGTAGCGAACCCACACACTGTTGGGCTAACACCCTACTATGGGGCGTGTCCCGACATACAAGGCTTGCAAGACTTTCTTACATTCATCATTCATTAATGCATGCATTCATCATGTTCCTCTTTTCATTATCTTCCACTTTACGTTACATAATACTTTCATTTCATTCATTAACATTCATCGTAAAGCCAAGGGAAAATAATCATACAATAAAAGGAACATCATCATACACAATCATCATCATCATACATGGCAACATCATAACATACATCATGCATAATCATGCAACATCATCACCATCATGCCCAACATAACATCTAAGGTCTCGACAGTCATCTTACTTGAACTTACAGGAACCTTCCATGTCAAATCTTACATCTGCACTTTCCCCCGAAAGTCAGTGAATAAACTACATTCTCCTCGGGTACACAAGCCCTACTTGGGCGTATGGGCACCCTTCAGTCGCATGGCCTCCTAGGCGACTGAACATCATGCGAATGGACCAAGGCGGATGAACACCTATGCGAATGAACACCCATGCGAATGGACCTAATGCGGATGAACACGTGTGCGAATGAACACCCATGCAAATAGAATCTAGGCGTATGGACCTCAGTCGCATGACCCCATGCGAATGACCCTCAGTCGCACGACTAGCAAGCATATGGGCTTCTGTAGCATGACTGGCATGCGTATGAACCTCAGTCGCCTCCCATTCGGTCGTATGGCCTCCAGTCGCATGCCATTCGGTCACATAGCCCTAACTGATGTAGAATACAGCTCACTCCCGAACCCAATCTGCCATTTTCGACCTCCAAGCTCTCATAAACCCATTCTAAGCTCAAATCAACCCTCCTAAACCTTAGAAACATCTACCACAACACCAAACAAGCACACACAAGCCTGAAATCAAACCCCAAATGAACCACACACAACACATACACACGGGTTCAACACACACACTTCAAAAACGGGTTTTCTATGTGTTCCAGCCTCAAATTAGTTGAAAACACGTAAAAGAGGGGTCCTAGAACTCACACAAACAACACCGACGAGTAGAGCTTCGATTAGACCCGCTATACTTTGATTTTACATGCTTGAATCCACCCGAACCAAGCTTTTCTCTCTTTTTCTCCCTTTTCTTCTCCTCTCCTCTCTTCTTTGCTGAATTTTGTGGGTGTGGGGAGAGTGAGGGCTGCCCTCTCCCCTTAAATACTCTCCCATAACCCAACTTTCTCTCATTGGCGGGTTCGGTCCCCCGACTTTGGACTTTATTTCTTTTTTCTTCCTTCGTCGGCTTCAAAATAAATAACCGGGTGTTACATGAAATGATTATATAACATACTATATCACAAAATATATATAACTAAAAGATTAAAAGGTACTAACCTTTTAAAATCTTGAAGAACCTCTTGAAGAAACTCTTGTTAAAACTTAGTACGGTCTTGATCAAATATATGGTGATGATGATTATAAAGACTTGAATCACCAAAAAAAACATTATATAAATTATATCATTAATAAATACAATCTACAATAATCAAAATTTCAAAGGAAATTAAAATACACTAACGTACCTTAATATTTTTCTCATTTGAGAATAATAAAGATGATGATTAATCAAAGTTGTTGAGTAATTGATTGAAACTAGAAGTTTGAAATTAATATGAGATATAAACAGAGAGCGTTTGAGGTTGAAGATGATAGAAGTTCTAATATTTTGAAAAGTTAACGTTATTTTGATTATTGTACTTCCTGAAAAAATTTATTGTGGCGGTTTGGGAGAAAAACCGCCTTAAAATAATATATAACCGCCCTAAAAATCATATCACCGCCCTAAAAAATAAGATCCATTTTTTGAGGCAATTTACGATTGAACCGACCTAACAAATCAGTTAGGGCCGCCCTAAAAAATCTATTGTACTAGTGTTTAGTGATACTTAACATACAACGCATCACCATCGTAGTAAAAGTACAATACTAGTATACTACACATGCATACTCATTCAAAGATCATCATTGAAACTTTATGAACCGAACGAATAGAGTGGAAGTTGAAATAGATCCATTGTGCTACAAAAACATTGAAAGAATGGGTGATATTTTGATGAAAAGTAATTGAAGGTTAACAAATATATACAGGTTAAACTTATAAAAGCCCTAACGGTCAAATTTAATGCCTATATAGCTGCTGGGTTCGTGAAAGGCTCAAAACTCGCCATCTTTCCGGTCCGTCTCTGCTTATAGGGTGCACATATGAACACCCTAACAAACATTATGTTTGTGACATTTTAGTAGTATAAGTAAAAGCATATGCAAGTAGTTCGAAAAATAACTTATAGATAGAAATGTTCCTTGCGTGTTGCGCTGTGATCTTTCTTAAATAGTAAAAAATAAAAAAAATATATAAGTCCTATTGAAGAAAAAAGAACAAAAACATGCTAAAAATAAAAAGAAAACTGACATTTGCGTGTTTGCGCTTCTATTGGCAAGGGATGTTAAAACTTAGAGTAAACTTCGCTTTTGCTCCCTGTGGTTTGGTCAAAATAACGGATTTCATCCAAACGTTTCAAAATCTTGATTATACTCCTTGTGGTTTGCAATCCGTTTTATTTATTTACAACTCACTAACACCGTTAAAAAATTCTGTTAACTATAAGGTCATTTTAGACTTTTTATTAATAAGGGTTGATAGTGTAAAATTTTATACTTTTTTTATTAACACAAATATCTCACACACTCTCTTCTTTCACCCACTTCTCTCTCCCACAATAAACCCTAGATTACCCACCAACCACCACCACCACCGTCGCTGCGCGCTGCAACCGCCACCCAGCCACCAAAGCCTCAACAGCCACTAACGCCGCAATAGCAACCACCACATCACAGGCACCATAACAACGGCGTACAACCACCACGACAACACATAACACAATCACCACCATCACAATGCCATACAAACACCACCACACAACCACAACATAGTCACCACCAGAAGCACTACATCAAAAGTAGATGTAAGAAGATGAAATGGGGAGTTATTGTTTGTTTAGATCTGTGTCAATTTAGGGTTCAATAGTGGTAAGGATGGTAATGGTGGTCGATTTAGGGTTTGATAGTAGTGATGGTGGTTGATTTAGGGTTAAATGGTGGTGAACGACGGTGATGATGGTTGATTTCGCATGCAGGGTTGGAGGGTTTGAAGGGATGGCCAGCCGGAGATGGAGATGCTCATAGTGGTCGCCGGACGGGAGGTAGCGTGGTGGTCAACGATGAAGATGAGCTTTTTTAGAAAAAGTTATTTAAGCAATTTACAAAACTAGCACCTATATTAGTTTCATAAATTACATAATCAGTCCTTTAATATAAAAAGACCTAAATACCCTTGCATTTAACGAAAACACTTAACAAGATTAACAGGTAGGAGTTTTTTGAGATAAATTGAAAACCTTATGGAGTTAAATCAAGATATGTTTGGATGAAAACTGTTATTTGGACCAAACCAGAGGGAGGAAAAGAAAAGTTTACTCTAAAACTTAACGATCAAACCACAGTGGTTCTTGTTAATTAGAATAATTTTATCCCTATATACAGGGCGGACCTACCTTTTGGGTAGGGAGGTCGTCCGCACCTCATGAAAAAACAATTTTAATAGCCTATATGTGATCCAAACCCAACCAACTCTAATCTAATTCCGACAATGTCTCCCATGAAATTTCGAGAACGACTCTCATAAAATTATGACATTGATTACCCAAAAAATTATGACATTGATTACCCAGATAATTTATTTTTAAATTTCATTTTTTACTATATAACCCTATTAAACACAAATTAGCAAATATAAAACAATTAGTTTTAATAATTCAAACCTGTTCTAATTTTACTTATTAATAATTTAAGCCTAAACTTAGTTTTCTAATTCCAAAATCTTAATTACTAACAAGTTAGTATTTCATTTGTCTAATTCGTTTATTAGACATGATTCATACACAATGCTCAAACCCTAAATCTCATAACATTGTATTGGGCCTAATTTAGTATGCAGTTATAACACTCTCCCTTATACATTTTATAGTATACACTATTAACATTATACTTCTGGATAATGTTGTTTTGGTTTTTCAGTATCGATATTCACTGATACAACATAATCAGTTATGTTGTCTCGTTAAAACCTTACTAAGAAAACTCAGTTGGACAAAACTTAGTTAAGAAACAAAGTACAGTTTATAAAATACTCTCCCTCAATTTAACATGTATATTTCAATCTTCGAAGTTCATCTTTTGTGATAGCGGTTTGGTTGATCTTCAATGCAGTCTTCTTAAATTTGTGTGCGTCATGTTGCTCTGCTCCATATAGTGTAGTTGGGCTTCTTTGATTGTCATGAACATGTCATGTCTCTGTAATCAAACTCTGTGCGGGTTCAATAGATATATTGCATGGGCATAGTCAACTAACCGAGACTCCATGTTTTTATCGTAAAACAACTACATCTATTGAGTCCAGCAAACGTCAACTTATTCTTTGATGCGCTTGTGAAGCTACCTCATAAAAAACATTGCTAGGAAAACCCAATGGGACAAACCATAACTAAGAAAAAGAGTACATCGCACATTATATATAATTAACAACATGCTTTATGATAATGTTAAATCGACACTTTAGGCCTTAAACTGATTCTACTAGATTAGCTATGTTGCCATATTACAAACCTTTCTTACATACGTACGTACGTATGTGTACGTACATACATACATACATACATACATACATACATACATACATACATACATACATACATACATACATACATACATACATACATACGTACGTACGTACATACGTACGTACGTACGTACGTACGTACATACGTACGTACGTACGTACGTACGTACATACGTACGTACGTACATACGTAGGTACATACCTACATACATACATACGTACATACGTACATACATACGTACATACATACGTACCTACATGCGTACCTACATACATACATACATACATACATACATACATACGTACATACATACATACACACGTACACACGTACACACGTACACACGTACACACGTACACACGTACGCACGTACACACGTACGTACATACACACGTACACACGTACGTACGTACACACGTACACACATACACACGTACGTACGTACACACGTACACACGTATATACATACGTACACACGTACGCACGTACACACGTACATACGTACGTACGTACGTACGTACATACGTACATACGTACATACGTACGTACCTACATACATACGTGCATACATACGTACCTACATATGTACGTACGTACATACATACATACATACATACATACATACATACATACATACATACATACATACATACATACATACATACATACATACACGTGTACGTACATACATACATACATACATACATACATACATACATACATACATACATACATACACGTGTACGTACATACATACATATGTACGTACATATGTACATACGTACATACGTACATATGTACATACGTACGTATGTACGTACGTACGTACGTACATACGTACATACATACATACGTACATACGTACATGCATGCATACATGCATGCATACATACATACATACATACATATATACATACATAATACATACATACATAATCTTAGGTATGCTTAGCCCGGCCCCAGCCAGGGGCGTTGCCCCTTGGACCCCACTAGGGGCTGCTGCTCCTAGGACCGCACTGTCAGGGGCTGCCGCCCCCGAACCCCCGCTATCCCGCGGAGGGTTGGTTATGTTCTATGATGACTTGTACTTGTTGTGCATACGTATATGAATGTAAATTGATGATGCATGATGTTTATGATGATATGTGATGGGGTATGTGATGTTAATGTGATGCTATGTATGTTTATGTTAGGTTTTCTTGCGTTCCTATGGTGTATTATTTTCGTGACTTGCATCTTATGAGTATGAAATGAACGAATTATGTAACATAAAGCGGAAGTTAATGATAATGATATGTGGAATGTAAGTAAGAACGAATGCATACATTAATGAACGAATGAATGTAAGAAAGTCTTGCAAGCAATGTTCACACCCAATGAAGAGTGTTAGCTCAACTGTGTGTGGGTTTGCTACCCCGGAAGGATGCACACTGGGGTCTAATCTTTGTGATTGACCATACGTATGGGATCCTTGTCACTCGCCCTAGGTACTGGAGTCAGCTTCGTGCATATTGTTCGAGATCTATGATAGACCTCAGGCCCAGTAACCAGCTTTATGCAAAATGTTCGGGGTATAGCACATGGCATTGATTCGGAATGAAAGATGAATGATAATGATGAGTGTATTTGCCCCAGGCCCTAGGGTCAGCTTTGTGCACAATGTTCGGGGTACAGTACATGTCATCGGAAGTCAAAGAATGTACGAAAGATAAATAAAGAAGATTATGAATGAAAGTGAATGATAACGATGACGTACGATGATGAATGAACGAAAGTTAGCGAATGAATGATCAAAGATAATAATGCTATTATCTATGTGTACGTATGATGCATGATCGCGAATGAAAGTATTGAACGGTTGTTAAAGGATATAAAGTATTTTATTTATAAAACTAGAACTTACTCAGCAACGCTGACTTTTATGTATTTTCCAGTTGGCAGGTGATTGTTGCTGAGGATGGCACGGGGCAGCTACTTGGCATTTTTGGGATGGCATCCATTTGTATAACAATGATGTTTTTGTGATGTAATGCAAATCATGATATTTTGTAACAGTTAACTACATTGTATTATTTTGCAAAAATTGTCATTAATATATGAAATGGTTTTTAAGTTATTCCGCTGCTTTGATTAAGTAAATATATGTTTTATGAGCAATGATGGTCCATCTGTAAGTGTTCCGGGAACGGGGCCTTACAGTAAGTTTACAGTGATGAAATCTAGGTTTCATGTGAAGTCCTTGCTAGATTGTAAGACCGATAATCATGATAGTGTTATCACATCCATTATAGTGTACTACGTCTTCTCATAATCAACATTGAGATTTGAGAAAACTCCCTTGTATTACAATTCATGCCTTATATCACACAATCTATTTCTTTATGTTTTTTTATCTAAAAGACACTCATTTATAACCTATTGGTTTGACGTCTATGGATGTACAGACTTTTTGTCCGATAATATTTTATTTGTCAAGCAAATATAATCTAAGCCTTTAAAGGAATTTTTTTATTTCAGCAAGTTATCTCTGTGTATATACTCTTTCAATGTCACACTCTCAAAATTTACCAATGGGGTTCTACCGTGAGACTTTTTATAAACTAGGATCTCAGACACGATCATATCAAACGACACTATATGCATTTTAAAATAGACGTTTGTTCATAACTCAGAGTAAAACACTGTTTCAAATGTAAACAATGTGGAAGCATAAACGTTTGTAAAACCTTAAGAAATAAATACGCAAAATAAGATCGCTATACACTACAAAATCATATGTTCCCTCCGCTAATTAGTACGGTACAGAGTTTCTATTTTAGGAACTGGAATGGGGACTCCTATTCGTCATCCCAACTGTATGCAATGTCTTTATTACTTGATGTCGTAAAAGGTTGAGCGAAACCGGGATCTCAGACACGGTCATATCGAATGAAACTTTATGCGTTTTAAGATGAACGTTTGATCATAAATCAGAGTAAAAGAAAGTTTTTAATGTAAACAATGTGAAAGCGTAAATGTTTGTAAAACCATAAGAAATAAATACACAAAAAAGGCACCTAAAAAGAGTAGTAAATGTAAATTAATTTGCTTTCAAATAATAAAGATGATGCATGAGCCTTAGATGTGCAACCCTAGCCTTAAGCGTGATGACAACCTGAGAAAACATACTAAAGTGTCAACACAGTGTTGATGATTTCATCAGTTTGAAAAACAAGTATATAAATATAGTACATTGATAAAGTAAACAAACTAAACCAATGTAGATAGTTAGTCTACAATTCATGTTACAAAAGTGTATGAAGTTCGCGACTGAAGCTGACAATGTTTAAGGATGAATGCCTCAACCACGTTTTACCAAACATGACAACAGCAAATAGTTTACAGTTGTTCGACTTCTAGTCGTGCTAGCGTGACTAGGCCGGGTGGGGTTTGTCAAACTCTGTAGTACTACTTAGAAACCTCGTTGGTAACCCCAAAGTAACGATTCGAAAAGTGAGGACTTGAATGGTAAGAACACTAAATAAAAATGTGATCTAAAAGTCTTATTATATCAAGAAATAATACATAAGCATGCTCTTTCCCCTAAAAGAGTATAATAAGAAGGAGGGACCGTAAAACTCACCTTAGAATTGTAACACCCGGTTATTTATTATTTTGAAGCCGACGAAGGAAGAAAAAAAATAAAGTCCAAAGTCGAGGAATCAAACTCGCCAACGAAAGAAAGTCGGGTGAGTGGGAGTATATAAGGGAGAGGGCAGCCCTTACCCTCTCCCCCACACTCACAAATCAGCCAAAGAAAGAGGGGAAGGGAGAAAGAAGAGAAAAAAAGGAGAAAAAGTCGGTTCGGGTTAGTTCGGGTCGCCAAAATCATCATGTAGCAAGCCAAACCAAAGCTCTACTTCTTGGTGTCGTTTGTGTGAGTTCTAGGACCCCACTTTTACTTGTTTTCAACCGATTTTGGGGCTGGAAAGCATCAAAAACCCGTTTTTATATGTGTGTGTTTATGACCCATTTGGGTGTGTTGCGTGTGATGCGTTTAGAGTTTGTTTCCGGGCTTGTGTGTGCTTGCATGGTGTTGTGGTATGCATTCCTAAGGTCTAAGATGGTTGATTTAGGCTTAGAATGGGTTTGGATGAGCTTGGAGGCCGAAAATGGCAGATTGGGTTAGGGATGAACTCCTTTCTGCATCAGCTAGGGCTAGGCGGCCGACTGGAGGCCATATGGCCGATTGAGAGGCGATTGAGGTTCATTCGCACGATTGAGGTTCATTCTCACGATTGAGGGTTCATTCGCACGATTAAGGTTCCATTCGTACGATTGGGAGTCCAGTCGCATGGGGAGTCATACGACTGAGGGTCCAGTCGCATAGGTGCTTAGTCGCATGAGTCCATTCGCATGAGGTCAATCGTATAGGTGCTCATTCGCATTAGTTCCATCCGCATGAGGTCCATATGCACGACTGGGTGTCCATTCGCATAGATGTTCATCCGCATGAGTCCAATTGCATGATGTTCAGTCGCATGGAGGCCATGCGACTGAAGGGTGTCCATACGCCCGAATAGGGCTGTTGCACTCGAAGGAAAGTGTAGTTCGACTTCTGACTTTCGAGGGAAAGTGCAGATGTAAGTTTTGACGTAAAGGTTCCCGTAAGAGCATGTAAGATGACTGTTATGACCTTAGAGAGTATGTTGGGCATGATGATGATGATGATGTTGTATGTTTATGCATGTTATGTATGTATGATGTTGCCCTGTATGATGACGATGACTGTGTATGATATGTTTCTTATTATGATGTATGTTTATCTTTCTTGTGGCTTTACGTGTCATGTTAATGAATAAAATGAAGTATTATGTAACGTAAAGTGAAAGATAAAGAAAAAAGGAACATGAAGTAAGAATGCATGCATTAATGAGTAATGAAAGTAAAGAAAGTCTTGCAAGCATGGTATGCACATCAGGGTCTTTCTTTATGATTGACCATTTGTATAGAACTATTGCTGCATACCTTAGGTACTGTGACCACGAGGTGCGACACACCGTTATAGAAGGTGTACGATAGGCCTAGGTCCAGAACCATGAACAGAAAGGTATTGCATATGGCAATGGTACACATATCTTCATACCTTAGGTACTATGACCACGAGGTGCGACACACCGTTATAGAAGGTCTACGATAGGCCTAGGTCCAGAACCATGAACAGAAAGGTATTGCATAGTACACCTAAACTTTATCCTAGGTGTTATGGCCATGAGGTTCGGTGCACCGTTATAGAAGGTCTATGATAGGCCTAGGTCCAGTACCATAAAAAGAAAAGTAAGGTTTATGGTTGATGGAGAAGGAAAAAGTTGTAATGATTAAAGAATCTAAAAGTTACAGTATGAATGAATGATGAAGATAATAATGATATTATCTGTGTATACGTATGATGTATGATCGCATGAGGAAACGAAAGGTTTTAATGAAAGTAAAGTATGTTTTATTATAAAACTAGAACTCACTCAGCAACGCTGACTTTTTATGTGTTTCCAGTTGGCAGGTAATGATTGCTGAGGATGGCACTGTGAGGCTACTCGACTCTTTTGGGATGGCATCCATTTATAACGCTTTTGTGATGTAATGCAAACTTGTATTTTGTAACTGGTTAATGATGTATTATTTGGCAAAAGCTATTATATTGAAATGGAAGGAAGTTTTAAATGTTTCCGCTGCAATATTTTATGAAAGTCAAAGGTATTATTTGTTTTATGTGCGATGAATGACCAGCTGTAAGCGTCCCGGGAACGGGGCCTTACAAGTTGGTATCAGAGCCAAAGTTTAAGTGAAATGGGTAAATTTTCAAATAAACCTTAACTTAAACTGAAAATGGGACGGAAGGGGAATGAGATGCCAATCTGAGTAGCTACGTGCCATCAGGTATTTTCTTAATATTAACCAGTATTATGTGCGCATGTTATGTGGTTTATATGTTGTATGTAGATTTAGATACTGATGTAGTCAGGATAGGTAATGCTCGGAGTATGAAGAGTAAAGTAAGTGGCTAATCACAACTGGCCACTGTAATTAGGGACTTACTGTACTTGACATAAACTGAGTTGTTTCCTTGAATGACGTGTTGGTGTTTGAATCTTTCAGTGTGATAGAATGGCTAGTGGTAGATCTTCTAAAGCTTCTAGGGGTGGAGGCCATGTTGGGTCTGATGCTGAACCGCGACCTAAAAGAGGAAGGCCTAGAGTTGAGAAGGTGGTTCCTGAAGAACCTGACACCCCTCATCCGGAGCTTGGAGATGAGAGTGCAAACTTGAGGGCCTCGGTAAAGGAGGCTATTGTTGAAGAAGTGCACCAGGTCATGCAGACAATCTTACCGTCTGTAGTGACCGAAGTCATCAAGGCTGTGAAAGAAGGAGAAAGAAAGAAGAGAAACAGGTCTTCAAGGGGACAAGAGCAACCGGAGCCTGAAACGATTTTCTCAAATAATGAAGACGAGGAAGAAGAAGATGAGCCTGTGCAAGAGGTGGCACGAGGCTGTAACTATGGGGTGTTTATCAGATGCAAGCCCCCTACTTTCGACGGTAATGGCACTGCTGCTGCTTCTCACCGATGGGTGAGGGAAATGGAGGCTGTTCTCGACATCAGCGAGTGCCGGGAAGATCAGAAAGTGAAGTTTGCCACTCATTCGTTCGTGGACTCAGCTTTATGCTGGTGGGACAATATTGTCCAAGCAGAGGGTAATCGGGTAATCGGGAAAATGAGATGGCCCAAACTGAAGAGATTGGTGATTGAGGAGTTCTGTCCTCATAGAGAAATGGATAAAGTTGAGAGAGAGTTCGTGCATCTGGAGGCGGGGACCATGACACATCAGCAGTATACTACCAAGTTCAATGAGATGGCGCGCCTGGTGCCGGACCAAGTGACACCTTTGTCAAGAAAGATTAAAAGATACATTAAGGGTTTGCCAGCGGATATTCGCAGGCACATGATCGCTGCCCGACCGAGCACGTTTAGGTCGGCGGTGGATTTGGCGGGGAGACTGTATGATGAGAGAACGATGGTGGTGACTGGAGGTAGCAAGAAGGGTGGTGGTGAACGGAACTGGCATGGGAAGAGGTTTGGTCGGGGTGATGCCTCAACGGGTAACAAGAAGTCGCGGGTGGACGACCGCCGTGTGGTCGTATCGGGTGCTAGTATAAGGAAGTGTGGTAGGTGTGGGAGAGAACATAGCGGGGAATATAGGCTGGGGTGAATGTGTGCTTCAAATGTGGGAAGCCGGGGCATATAGCCAAGGACTGTCGTATGGTCCGGTGCTTTAACTGTGGCATGGAGGGCCACGTGAGTAAGGATTGTAAGAAGCCTAGGGCTGAGAGTTCCGGGGTGAAGAAGACGGGGAATGAAGGATCGAGGGCGAGTGCCAGGGCATTCACCATGACGCAGGAGGAGGCTAGGACGGACCCTGACGTTGTGTCTGGTACGTTTCTAGTGAACCAAACTTTAGCTTCTATGTTATTTGATTCTGGTGCTAGTAAAAGTTTTATTTCTGCTGCTTTCTGTGCTAAGCTGCCTGTTAGTAGTAGACGGGTCGATGCGCCCTTTGATGTAGATACTTCCATAGGTAAGTCTACCCGGATTTCTGAAATGATAGAGGGCTGTGATATGGAACTTGTGGGTCACAAGTTTCCTGTTAGACCGTTTGTGATGACCTTAGGTGGTTTCGATTTTGGTTCTTGGGATGGATTGGTTGGCGGACTTCGAGTCGAACATTGTGTGTCGCAAGAAGATGATTCGTTTGACAGCGCCTGACGATAGTTCAGTGACGGTTTATGGTGATCGGGTTACTACAATTCCGAAAGTGATCTCGATGGCGGTGGCGGGAAAGTGTATGAGGCGTGGATGTAGCGCTTACTTGGCCTATGTAAGGGATGTGGATACGCCAACCCCACAACTAGCCGATGTACCGGTTGTGTGTGACTTTCCAGACGTGTTTCCAGAAGACTTATCAGGAGTGCCACCTGACCGAGAGATCGAGTTTCAGATTGATCTGATACCGGGGGCCCAACCTGTTGCCAAGGCACCGTATCGGCTGGCTCCGACAGAGATGAAAGAGTTGATGGAGCAGTTGCAAGAGCTGCTTGATAAGGGTTCATTAGACCGAGTATCTCTCCTTGGGGTGCTCTGGTATTGTTTGTGAAAAAGAAAGACGGTAGCATGAGAATGTGTATTGACTACCTTAAGCTGAACAAGTTGATGGTAAACAACCGATACCCCTTACCGAGGATAGATGATTTGTTCGATCAGCTTCAGGGTGCCAGTTGGTTTTCAAGGATAGATCTTCGATCTGGTTATCATCAGTTGAAGGTGAAAGAGCAAGATATTCCTAAAACAGCTTTTCGCACGCGCTATGGTCACTACGAGTTTCTTGTCATGTCTTTTGGTTTGACCAATGCGCCAGCTGCTTTTATGGATCTGATGAACCGTGTGTGTCGGCCTATGTTGGATAAATCAGTGATTGTGTTTATTGATGATATCCTGATTTATTCGAAGAGTGAGATTGAGCATGCCGGTCATATACGGGAGGTTCTAGAGACGTTAAGGAGGGAGAAGTTGTATGCAAAATTCTCCAAGTGTGCATTTTGGCTGCGTGAAGTTCAGTTCTTGGGTCATGTGGTGAATCCTGATGGGATCATGGTGGACCCGTCAAAGGTGGAGGCGGTTATGCAATGGAAGTCACCAAAGACGCCATCCGAGATTCGTAGCTTCTTGGATTTGGCGGGCTACTATAGAAGATTCATTCAAGACTTTTCCAAGATCGCTTCTCCACTGACTAAGTTGACCCGGAAAGATGTAAAGTTTGTATGGGGTCAGGCTCAAGAGAAGGCGTTTGAAGAATTGAAGGCGAGATTGACTCAAGCTCCTGTTCTGTCATTACCCGATGGAAGCGAAGATCTGGTGGTTTATTCTGATGCTTCCTACTCGGGGTTGGGGTGTGTGTTAATGCAGAGAGGAAAGGTTATAACCTATGCATCCCGATAGTTGAAGGTTCATGAGGTCAATTATCCTACTCATGACTTGGAGCTGGCAGCCGTGGTCTTTGCGTTAAAGATTTGGAGGCACTAATTTGGAGGCAGTACCTCTACGGGACGAAGTGCACCATATTCACGAACCACAAAAGCTTGAAGTACTTCTTTGAGCAGAAGGACCTAAACATGAGGCAGAGAAGGTGGTTGGAGCTCATAAAAGACTATGATTGCGAGATCCACTACCATCCGGGCAAAGCCAACGTGGTGGCGGATGCCCTTAGCCGAAAAGAGAGACCCGAGCCGATTCGGGTGAAAGCTTATCAGTTGATCATGACCTCCGATGTAATGAAGCAAGTTAAAGAGTTTCAAGATGAGGCATTGAAAGAAGATCATCTTAACTCTGAAAGAATGAGAGGTCTGGTCGCGAAGTTGGGTGAAAACACACTCGGTGTTAGAACCTGATTCGGTCGTGTGTGGATTCCTCGTTTTGGGGATCTACGGGTGAAGATCATGGATGAAGCTCACAAGACTCGATACTCCATTCACCCAGGTGCCACGAAAATGTACCAAGATATGAAGAAGGATTATTGGTGGCCGGGTATGAAGCGCGATGTGGTGGAGTATGTGAGTAAGTGCCTTACTTGCTTACAAGTGAAGGCTGAGCATCAAAAGCCGTATGGGAAGATCCAACCTTTGGATATACCGGAATGGAAGTGGGAGCACATCACCATGGATTTCATTACGAAGCTGCCGCGTACCCCGAAAGGGTACAATGCCATATGGGTAATAGTTGACCGTTTGACGAAGAGTGCTCACTTCCTACCGATCTGCGAGACATATTCATCTGAGAGGTTGGCTGATCTGTTCATCCGGGAAATTATAACTCGTCATGGTGTGCCGGTGTCTATTGTGTCTGATCGTGACACCCGGTTTACATCTAAATTTTGGAAGAAATTCCACGACGCTATGGGGACGAGGTTACATATTAGCACGGCTTATCATCCCCAGACTGATGGTTAGTCAGAAAGGACCATTCAGACACTGGAAGACATGCTTCGGGCATGTGTGATTGATTTTGGGGGAAGTTGGGATGACCACCTACCGTAGCCAAATTCTCATACAACAACAGCTATCATGCCAGCATTGGTATGCCACCATATGAGATGCTATACGGTAGGAGATGCAGAACACCCGTTTGTTGGGGTGATATTGGTCAGAAGGAATTGGGGAGCGTTGAGGTAATCGAGGCTACGACTGAGAAGCTTGAGAAGATTAAAGCCTTCATGAAGGCAGCCAAAGACAGACAGAAGTCGTATGCTGATAAACGACGCAGGCCGATTGAGTTCCAGGTGGGTGACCGGGTTATGTTGAAGGTCTCACCTTGGAAGGGTATTATCCGATTCAGGAAGCGGGGGAAGCTGAGCCCAAGGTATATAGGCCCTTTCCGAATCATCACCCGAGTAGGAGAGGTGGCCTATAGACTAGAGTTACCCGATGAGTTAAGTGGAATTCACCTGACATTTCATGTATCTCATCTGAGAAAGTGCTTAGCTGATGAAGAGATGATTGTTCCACTAGAGGATATCGAAGTAGACAAAAGACTCAATTAAGTGGAGAAACCAGTGACAATCATCGATAGAAAAGAGAAAAGACTGAGAAATAATGTGGTTCCTCTTGTGCGTGTACAGTGGAAGCACAGGAAGGGATCCGAGTCAATGTGGGAGACTGAGGAAGAAATGAGACAACATTATCCACGTTTGTTCGAAGAATAATAGGTTTCGGGGACGAAACCTATTTAAGGGGGGTGGACTTGTAACACCCGGTTATTTATTATTTTGAAGCCGACAAAGGAAGAAAAAAAGAAATAAAGTCCAAAGTCGAGGGACCAAACTCGCCAACGAAAGAAAGTCGGGTGAGTGGGAGTATATAAGGGAGAGGGCAGCCCTTACCTCTCCCCCACACTCACAAATCAGCCAAAGAAAGAGGGGAAGGGAGAAAGAAGAGAAAAAAAAGGGAGAAAAAGTCGGTTCGGGTTAGTTCGAGTCGCCAAAATCGTCGTGTAGCAAGCCAAACCGAAGCTCTACTTCCTGGTGTCGTTTGTGTGAGTTCTAGGACCCGACTTTTACTTGTTTTCAACTGATTTTAGGGCTGGAAAGCATCAAAAACCCGTTTTAATATGTGTGTGTTTATGACCCATTTGGGTGTGTTGCGTGTGATGCGTTTAGAGTTTGTTTCCGGGCTTGTGTGTGCTTGCATGGTGTTGTGGTATGCATTCCTAAGGTCTAAGATGGTTGATTTAGGCTTAGAATGGGTTTGGATGACCTTGGAGGCCGAAAATGGCAGATTGGGTTCGGGATGAACTCCTTTCTGCATCAGTTAGGGCTAGGCGACCGACTGGAGGCCATACGGCCGATTGAGAGGTAATCGAGGTTCATTTGCACGATTGATGTTCATTCGCACGATTGAGGGTTCATTTGCACGATTAAGGTTCCATTCGTACGATTGGGCATCCAGTCGCATGGGGAGTCATACGACTGAGGGTCCAGTCGCATAGGTGCTTAGTCGCATGAGTCCATTCGCATGAGGTCAGTCGCATAGGTGCTCATTCGCATTAGTTCCATCCGCATGAGGTCCATACGTACGACTGGGTGTCCATTCGCATAGATGTTCATCTGCATGAGTCCAATCGCATGATGTTCAGTCGCATGGAGGCCATGCGACTGATGGGTGTCCATACGCCCGAATAGGGCTGTTGCACTCGAAGAAAAGTGTAGTTCGACTTCTGACTTTCAGGGGAAGTGCAGATGTAAGTTTTGACGTAAAGGTTCCCGTAAGAGCATGTAAGATGACTGTTATGACCTTAGAGAGTATGTTGGGCATGATTATGATGATGATGTTGCATGTTTATGCCTGTTATGTATGTATGATGTTGTCATGTATGATGACGATGACTGTGTATGATATGTTCCTTATTGTGATGTATGTTTATCTTTCTTGTGGCTTTACGTGTCATGTTAATGAATAAAAAGAAGTATTATGTAACGTAAAGTGAACGATAAAGAAAAGAGGAACATGAAGTAAGAATGCATGCATTAATAAGTAATGAAAGTAAAGAAATTCTTGCAAGCATGGTATGCACATCGGGGTCTTTCTTTGTGATTGACCATTTGTATAGAACTATTGCTGCATACCTTAGGTACTGTGACCACGAGGTGCGACGCACCGTTATAGAAGGTCTACGATAGGCCTAGGTCCAGAACCATGAACAGAAAGGTATTGCATATGGCAATGGTACACATATCTTCATACCTTAGGTACTGTGACCACAAGGTGCGACACACCGTTATAGAAGGTCTACGATAGGCCTAGGTCCAGAACCATGAACACAAAGGTATTGCATAGTACACCTAAACTTTATCCTAGGTGTTGTGGCCATGAGGTGCGGTGCACCATTATAGAAGGTCTATGATAGGCCTAGGTCCAGTACCATAAAAAGAATGGTAAGGTTTATGGTTGATGGAAAAGGGAAAAGTTGTAATGATTAAAGAATCTAAAAGTTACAGTATGAATGAATGATGAAGATAATAATGATATTATCTGTGTATACGTATGATGTATGATCGCATGAGGAAACGAAAGGTTTTAATGAAAGTAAACTATGTTTTTTTATAAAACTAGAACTCACTAAGCAACGCTGACTTTTTATGTGTTTCCAGTTGGCAGGTAATGATTGCTGAGGATGGCACTGCGAGGCTACTCGGCTCTTTTGGGATGACATCCATTTATAACGCTTTTGTGATGTAATGCAAACTTGTATTTTGTAACTGGTTAATGATGTATTATTTGGCAAAAGCTATTATATTGAAATGGAAGGAAGTTTTAAATGTTTCCGCTGTAATATTTTATGAAAGTCAAAGGTATTATTTGTTTTATGTGCGATGAATGACCAGTTGTAAGCGTCCCGGGAACGGGACCTTACAAGAATGCGTAGAAAAGCATGAATTCTATAAGCCGAAAGCTAATCATTACCTAAAAAATATAGGTTTTTAAGTGTATAAATAATGGTCAAATGAACCTCATTGTATCCAAACAATGTAAACTGTTTGTGTGTTTGAAAAATGTTTGATAAAGTTTGACAAAGTCGACCTTTTGACCAAAGTTGACATGACTAATCCGATGACCGTCGGTGAAAAACATGTTTAGTCATGCTCAAATAGTTCAACTAATAATTCACATAAAGTTTCATGTCGGAAATCTATTTTTAAAAAGTTTCTATTTTTGGAAAGTATGAAATCGTTACATGTGTCTAATCCATTTTTTAAATCATGAATCATACATAACCAACATTTCAACTAAGCTACACATTTAATCACGTAATCATATAACATATAATTTCATACAATTATGATTGTCTGAAAGCTATTTTGACAAATCATTAATGTTTGGGGACAAATGCGTGCGTGGTCTGCAATTCCCCGAATTACCATTACATGAAGGTTCGTGGATGTTTGTGCAATAATGATGTAAATAAGTGAACAATATTGAATTTATGAATGTATTATCAGAAAATAATGTTCGTGTTAATCGAAAAGTGACCTAAAATGTCGGGTATCAGATATAGAGTTATATATATGCAACACATCGGTTACATTTGTTGCTATAGCATATGCAGATGTATTTTTTCATATTGGTTCCATATTGTATTGTTGTGTACATAACGTATTGAGATCTCATATTTATTTGGTTCCAGAGTTTGTTCAGAAGCTTTAATATCCTCTTTAGAGATTTCGTTAATCTATATTGGGATAATATTTGTCTATTCTAGGACATCAAGCTCTTTCAGGTACTCTTATTGACACTACCACTTCTAGGGTTTTGTATAACCTCTTATGCGGTTAAACCAACTATGGTATTATGCTCTTTTGATTTTTGTGACTGTTTGTCATTGGAACCAATTTATTTTCCACTTTTTGATTGTATGATTATTTCAATTCGAGCAAGCGAATTTATTGCTAGTATATGGGACATTATTACTCTGTTTGTGTTTGTGAATGCATCTAGTAAATCATTTGTTACTCATACAAATGTATGATATATTGGACTTCATATTCATATCGATCTCTTATGAATCTAAGTATGGTATCTATGATAACTGTTATGTTATTTTTTGTAATACCAGACTTTTCATATTCTTATCCCCCCTAAGATTAGGAATACTGTCATATTTCACTAATAGTTAACATGCAAAGGTGATATAAATATTTATCCGGTCTATCTTGTAACTGGAAGTTAAAATCAATATAATTTTTCAGTTTCATCTATGATTTTATTTTGGTAGATTATGGTGGCAATATATATAGGTCGCACAACCAAATATTTTTATATGAGAATGCAAATTATTCTATTCTGGTGATGAGTTATGATATGGAGTATTTATGAACAGCAATTGGATATTATTTGATTAGTGTAGCTGCATATAGATTGGTTTGTCCTCATATATAAGATGGTTCCGCATCTTATCAAGAGTAGTTTTCAACATCCATCTAGATATATATTTTCATCTCGACTACATACGTATCTCACTATACTTCACATTGCGCCCAACTTAGGTCCTTACACCGATTGATTAAACATTAGCGTTTAAACTATGTAAAAGAAAAACGGTCCATACTGTCGGGCAACTACTATATTTTTTTCTGGAATACTCAAGGCGATCCATCCCTCCGGTTGCCTCGTTCCCTTTCTTTGATGTATATTGAGTATGATTTTTGTAACAAATCAATCAAGGTTCCCAGATACGAAACTACTTGACCAGTGGAACAACAGAACTAGACTACTCCTCTTTCATTAAGCTTGTCTAGCCAAGTTAGGTATAGGTCTTTTTCTTCCTTAGCTTAGTATGCTCTTAACACTTCTCGCCAAGTCCATTTCATGGAATCAAACGCCCTAAGAGGAAGATTTCATTTGCTTTCTGCATATTGTCGAGCAACTACTATACTTCGGTAGTTGGAAAAGTTCAAATGTGATCGTATGGAGATGCATCTCTTTAGAGAATAAAGTATTTAAATGTTCATATGAGATTTGAATGTACTTATATATCCCTTGGACTTTTCAAAAAAGTTTATAAGGGTTATTTATAAATGTGTGTTTTACATGTTACTTTGCCAGCAAAGTGTTAATAATTTGAGTGGGTGCTTGTTGACACTTTGAACTATGTAGTATTCACCTTATTATGATGCTACCTAGATGATCAATTCGATTATTTCGTGTTGTGAAAATATCTTGGTTAGTGATTTGTAATATTTCACTGTATTGCTTATATGAGATTTATGTTTATATGATATATTAAAGCTGATTAATCCTTTTGTTTCTCCAATGTGATCTTCTGGCCATAAATGTCAACTATAACTCTAATATGTATACATATAGTATCATTTTTGGTCTTCATACAATATAATAATCGTCCAATCATATGTATCCTGAAACTTAAAAGTTTCTTTAGGATTTACTAGAATATCAAACTTGATTTTTGCACCAAGTGCACATGTTCTTCTTAGAAATTTTAAGAAGGTTACTAAAACCTAAATAGTACATACGGATGATTGTATGTTTTTATGTGAGTTTTTAGACATATTGCGTTTGTATTCATAGCAAGTGGTTTCTCTAACTTTGAAAGGCCTTCTCATCAATGGTGTCACGTGCTTTGTTGGTTTGAACCAATCATGTCCACTTTCTAATATAAACCTCTTGCACCCATTAATTGTTTATTCCACGTTCACGACCTCTACTAGGGTTAAACCATGTTCCTCTCCCCATATATGTTGTACAATACCTACATTCTCTTCAAACAATAGACTAGCATTGATTGTTCACACTTTATGGAATCTACATTTGAGCTTGGTGTTTTTCTCTACGTCTACACGACATGAAATGAGTTCCAAGTATTATATGAAATCATGTTCTCGATATTGGCACGAAAGGAGCAAGTTAGAAACAAGGAACATGGATAACTGATTTTCCAACAGCTCTTGTCGACTACCCCTGAACATATGGCAGCCTCCTCCATAGCTCGGTTACACTCTTATTCGAGTTTGAGTTCATGGATGTCGGAAAATTTTAATGGATGGAGGCGAGACTAATGCTGGATTCAAATTTCATTTTATGCTCGATTCTAAAATCATAAATTTATAACTGGATTCAAAAACCTGAATTAAATTCCCCTATTCTCTAAACTAAACCAACAATTAAAAACCAAATTAAAAACCAGAATCCGAATTAGTTTAGTATGAATTTATCTTTTTTATTTAAATTTGAGTAATAATCACCCTATCGATGCACAAATGTTGATTCTAGTATAGTCAAATGTTACTGTTAACTTATAATAATAATAATAATAACAATAATAATAATAATTATTATTATTATAATAGTAATAATAATAATAATAAATAAATAAATAAAAATATTCCACTTACAAGATAGATCAAAAAAGATTTGTTCGTACAACATGGCGTGGTCCGTGGTGTTCCCTTTGCTCAATCTCTCCGTACCCATGCACTCCACTCCATACTTTTGCTTTTCAGGCCTTCTTTTATTTTTAAATATAATAATAATACATATACACTATTATACGCGTCATATATAAGGCGTGTAATCCTTCTGACAACCCATTAAATTAATTCTCATAAGTAGTATAAAAATTTGTTATACGCGTATATTGTCGTATTGGGTGTTGAATAGGACTATATGAGGCAAATCGCCTTCTAACAGCCCCCCAAATTTTGATCGTTTTCAATATTTTCGGCCATATACGCCTCGTTATTAATTTAAAAAATTAATAATTATCGTTAATAAGTTTCCTTATTTACAATAATTTTAATATTATAAAGAAAAACAGATTACAATCAAGGTCGATTCTAACATGTTCTTCAACAAATTAAAGAAAATCATTTGATATGGTTGTACGAAACATTATTCCTTAATTATGATTACTAAAAATTATATAAACAACGAAGAGCACACAATAGTCATTTACGATGTTTTTGTGGTCACAGAAGAAAATTGTTCAAGGTGCGAAAACAATCACACGAAGATTATGTGTAAAAATGAGATATTGTAAAGATTTTATAAAGTACGCAATAGCTGTTTCCAATTAAAATCCTATTAGTTTCGGACACGACACGAAAATAAACACAACTCAAATAATTAAAAGGTAGGGAGACATGAGGGTCATTAGGAAGAATATTGATAGTCGAACAAAGATGGTGCTCTTTTCATCGCTCTTAAAGTAAAGGTATTGATAATATTAATATTTTTTAAATGACAAAACTATACTACTTTTAAAGTTTATTACTAATTACTCTCTACCGGGGTTGAATTTAGGTTTACTCTAAAAACATTTCGTCTCCTACGTTTACAACCCAAGTGGCTTGATAATGTTAAAATGACTACAACGTAACCTATGTTTGAATTTAAGAAAATAAAAATGGTAAGGTTATAACCTTCTAAAAAGTTATTATGTTTATAATAATTATAAATACAAGATGAAGCCGGAAAGATAAATATATTACTCTATAATTAATTACCATGATAAATGAATAATATAGTTTTGAGTTTTTATATTTTTACCACAATACTTTTAAGTATTTTGGCTTTTAGTCATAACTTTTAGTTATTTGACTTTGGCCTGTAAAATTTAAAGTTTTAGAGTTTTGTCACTAAATAGTTTATAATAAAGTTATATCTTTTTTTTGTTTTGCTATTAAGCTTAGTACTTTGAATTTCTCCACCAAACTTCAATTTTTTGGTTTTTGACGAGCTAGACGGATGACAACCAAAGTAACGCGACCTTCGTGTGAGAAAATTGACCGGACTCTCGCTACGTAGGGCGTGAATTTGGATACTAAAGTTTAGGATCTTATAGTTTGACCATTAAGTTATATATAGTGAAGCTTTTTTTTAGTTAGCTACTAAAGCTTAGTGTTTTCGAGTTTTGCCACCAAACTTTGATTTTATGGTTTCTGACAAGCCGAACAGATAATGATCAAAGTAACACAATGTTGCGTGTGGGAAAATTGACTGAAGTACCGCCGGGTAGCGCGGTGATAAAAAACTAGTTATTATTATTACTCTATTAATAGAGAATAGAAATGAATAGTAAACTTTTTTTTCTTTCTTTTTAAACTTTTGAGTTTTTGTCACCTAAGTTTTTAATTTCTCTTATTTGTGTTCCTAACGTGATTCTTTATATGCCACAATTCTTTTTCATTCCCTGCATTTGATCTAGAGAGAAGCGCGTAGAGACAACAGTCTTTGACCCACGTTTCCAGCGTTACTTCGCTCTCGCAGTGGTGTGTTTATTTTGATGTTTAAACGACGAGGAATAGTATGCTTTGGTTTTTTAAAATGGCTCTTTATTTGCACTGTCTAATTGGAAACATGCTTCGGTATTTGAAGAATATGCATGTGGGTTGTGATGATGTCAAAAGGATTTTTATATCTGTTTTTATGGCGAGGCGATCATATGTGGTTTGCAATCACAATGGGTTAGGACTTCTAAGGCTAAAATGTTCATGTTATAAGTTGTAGTGTCTGTTATTTAGTATCTTATCGCTTTGTAGGGAAGACCACGATGAAGCACGTAAGGTAACACCTAGTTAAATCTATATTTTATGTTTAGGATGATTAAAACTAAAGGATTTTGTAGAAAAACATATTATTTTCTAAAATAATATATTAATGTAGGACACCTCATTTTGGTTCCTTAATGTAAGGTAACTTTCCAAAGATGTTTTTTTATCATTTTAGTAGTGATATAATAAAATAAACATTGGTTCCTTAATGTAAGGTAACTTCCCAAAGATGTTTTTTTTATCATTTTAGTAGTGATATAATAAAATAAAAATTTTGAATTTTAACGATTAAATATACATTTAAATTTTCATTTACGTCCCAAAGTTTTGTTCGTTTTGCTATTTACATCTCATTTTCAGAAAAGATTCTAGGTCATTTTTTCGAAAAGATTCTTGTTGTTTAAAAACTTGAATTCCCATTTACATGCTTTTTTGTAAGCACTCCTAGTCATTTCTGATAAAAGGCTTAGATGAAAGGTCTTACGAAGATTATCATTTTAAATGTACATGAGATGGCGAGGAAAACCCGTAATTCCTTGGTGGGGATCCACAATTCTTGTTGAGTACAAGAAGAAGCACTATATCCTTTAAAAAGTAACCATATAAAAAAGCAAAAAACAAAAAGTATTCACTGAAGCCTTTGAGTATAAATATCGTTGGTTCTGGTGGAATCTAATTTTTCTGAAGGAATATCCTTCGACAATACGTCTGTAACTTGAGGATAACATTTTCGGCCAAGTTTTTCTGTCATTTGTTGGTGTGGGGTCAGTTTGAGATCGAAAATACGTTGGTAATGATATCTATGAATATCAACCAAAACCTACATCAAATTAAATTAATAATGTAGTGATTGTCTTTTTTTCGTTTGACACATATAACTTTGATTTTGGAATAGATGGACTCAAAATTAAATATGCTGGTTTTGCATGGGCTCACGTTATTTAGATTGCATCGTGGGGGTGGTGTTCTTTGTTGGTTGAATTGGTGGTATCATAACTAAAATTGAATAGATGAACTTGGAATAACCATCTTTATATGTTGGAATTAATGTGTTTGGAAGTTAAAATGAAGCAATAGTGGCGTCACGTTTAGGTGCTGGGTGTTGTGGGCATTAAAAGGGCCACCTGACATGCTACATAAGTCGTGCCCAAGGCTTTTAGGGGGTACGGGCATAAGGGTAGGGCTCGAAAGGCCTTGCGGGTGTGGAGTAAGTAGAGATAGTCGTTAGGGCGTGCGAGAAATGCCACCACCTGTTGAAAGTTACTGGTCTGCTCACCCGGGAGGAATAATAAAAGAAAAAATAATGTGAAGAAGCTACAACCGAAGTGGTGTTCGCGTTCAAGAAATGCATGGATAAGTTAGCGTTAAATATGTTGAATTGAAGCTTGTCAACTTAAGGAGACGGAGGCAAAGGAACTCCACTATGAAATTACTTACTAGTATGCCGACCGAGCATCTAACTGGAGTCGATCCTGCCTTGTTCGAAGAGGCAAAATATGAAATACATCTGCAGTGTCGAATCTAATTATGTTGTTTTAAATTTAATTGTAGGAGTTGTTTTTCAATTTTGTTTGCTTTTTTGAGTTATTTGAAATTTTATCAAAAACTTTAATGTTAATCTTAATATTTATTGAATTTTGTTTTTTTAAATATTAACCAAGTTAAACCCCACCACAACACCCCTTAAATCCCCTTCAAGTGGTAATAAAATGCCTAAGGCCATGTGAAAACACTTTTTCCCTTTAAAGCCCATCCTTTAGAGCTCACTAACACATTGCCTTAATGCATTATATATTACCTATGTTATAAATATGCGTGGTGGTCTATAAATTAAGTAGGGCTGTCAATTCCCGAACTGTTTATAACACGATTAAACCTGTTTAATAAAAAATATATTTTTTATTTTTTTTATATTTTTAAAAATAATTAATACCAGAAGAGTAGACTCTATTATTTCACATTTTTTTTTCATAAAAACATATAAAAAAATTATAGGCATAATATATAAGTAGTTAAACAAGTGTTTTGCATGTTTGATACATGAGTTCTGCGCGTCATATCTAACATGTTAAACACGATAAGACATGTTTTATCATCAAAGGATTTGAGTTGCTAAGTGCCTTTACAACGGATTTCTGATGGACGGATAGGTTCATCAGTGACACTAGTTCGTTTTTTGGTGGAGGTTTAAAGTCGTTTTCCACCAAAAAATACTCTTAATCCGTGTATACATGTATATTATAAATGATGTGATAAATATCCACGATTTCCATGAGCTTTCACTACTTAATTCCTAGTTGTAGTGAGTGTTTTGAAAAGAAAGATTCCATGTGTTGGGTTGGACCTTTAATTAGGTATAGAATAACAGTATATGGTGGTCGACTCATGAAAGTGGTGTCACCATAAGGTAGACAAGCCGGTTATTCCGGAATGATTCCACCAAAATCTTTAAAACCCTTTAAAGAGGTTTAGGAAATTAATCTATGCATATATAATATTTTATATCTCTGAAAGCCTTAAGTAGATTGAATAGGTGTGATGGAATGATAAATCATAAGCGTCGGGTGATTGGTGCATATGTGTTTCAACATATAGTTTCTATAATTTTAATCAATTTTCTTTATTTACGGTAACATGTTGTATAATTTCTAAAAATTAAGGTAACATAGTAACATGTTGGAAATGTATTACAACATGTGTTTTTCACTCACTTTGGAAACTAATAATTATTTGTATTTGTTACTAATATGATTGCTAAATCATTTTGCTTGTGTTCTACTATGTGAGAAGTTTACAATGAACCAATTAAACCACTTCCAAAATGAAGTTAAGATGAATGATACATCGATACTTGAAGTTGTGTGGTTGATAACATACTAAACTTTTAAAATTATCATGGAACTTAAGTTTGTCCAACGGTAGAGGAGGGACAAAACTTGAAGGGGTTTATAAAGGTGAACTCTTATAAAGATGTTTTCGTATATGATAAGGGACATTGAGTATAAGCTAGATGGTTGTAAAGCACCCAACGTGCCTGGGCTTGTGGTTAGACATGAGACCAGACCTGGGCAACGGGTGCAATGTCATCAAGTCATCAATAATTCTTACTACAAGAATTTGACCCTATCGCGACTACACCTATGGCGACGACACTGTTTCGTCGCTATAGGTCACCCTATCGCGACGACATGTCGTCGTCATAGGGGTGATTTGATTTTTGGCTACTGCATAGCTATAGCGACGCCCTTTTGTCGCCTTAGGGTGCAATCTATCGCGACGACACAAAAGTCGTCGCCATATTTAGTCGCTACAGATAATTTTATTTTAATTTTGATTTATTTTAAATAACACAAAATGTTGTTTTACCTATCGCGACGACATGTCGTCGCGATAGGTAAAAAACAATTTTTTTTATTTTTTTCCCTCTAAATAAATTGGAGGCAAATAAGCCCGCGTTTTATGAAATATCTATGGCGACGACATGTCGTCGCGATAGGTAAAAACCAATTTTTTTCTTTTTTTTCCCTCTAAATACATTGGGGGGAAATAAGCCCGCCTTTTATGAAACATCTATGGCGACGACATGTCGTCGCCATAAGATGTTTAATTTTTTTTAAGAATTAAATATTAATACAAATAATAATTATAATTATTAATATAAGTATTAATAATAATTTATGTACATATCATTGCTATTATTATAAGTTTTATTATAATTATAAGTCATAATAATAATATTAACAAATCTTATATTTATTAATTATAATTATAGATAACTTATATCAGTTAGAATCAAATATATTTGGTTATGATAGTTAGTTTTGATTAAATGCGTTATAGATTAAATCCAATTATCATTATCGATGTTAAATTATATACGTTGATGGTACTTTGTGGGAATATTAGTTTATTAACTGTAGTTTATGTTTATTTATGCTTAACTATCAACAATAAATTTCAAACAATATGAAATATGTTTGGTTACGATGATAGCATTAATTATATTCGCCATGTGTTAGTTATGATCCAATTATTATCATTTGTATTCAATTATACACTATGATATCATCAATCAAATTCAAAAAAGGTCAAATATATTCAGTGATGATGATTAGGTCCGATCAAATACATTAAAGATTAGCTATGATTGAATTACGATGATCAGTGTTAAATTTACGGGAAATGATGCTTATTAACGGTAAGTTATTTTTGTTTATGCTTAACTATCATCAACGAATGTTAAACAAGACCAAATATTTTAGGTTATCATGATTATTGCTGATTACATATGTCAAAGGTTAGCTATGATCCAGTTATGATCATTGGTGTTAAATTAAAAACAATGTTGGTAATAAGACTGGAAATTATGCTTGTTAATGGTAAATTAAATTTATTTATACTTTAATATCATCAATCAGTGTAAAAAAGGTCAAATATGTTCGGTTTTGATGATTAGGGACGATCAAATACATTAAAGGTTAGTTATGATTGAATTACGATGATCAGTGTTAAATTATGCAATTCGATGGTAATTTACGGGAAATGATGCTTATTAATGGTAAGTTATTATTATTTACGCTTAACTATCATCAGTGAGTGTTAAACAAGTCCAAATAGTTTAGGTTATGATGGTTGGGGTCGATTGAAAATTCGTCAAAAGTTAGCTATGATCTAATTATGATCATTTGTGTTAAATTAAACATGATCCTGGTAATTTAAAGGAAATTATCCTTAGTGATGGTAACTTAAATTTGTTTATGCTTAGCTATCATCAATGAGTGTGAAAAAAGGTCAAATATGTTCAGTTATGATAATTAGGGTCGATTTCATACGTCAAGTGCTAGCTATGATCCAATTATGATCATTGGTGTTGAATTACACATATTGATAATAATTTATAGAAAATTAGGCATACTCCTGGTAGATTAAGTTTGTTTATTCTTAATTATCATCAAAGAGTGTCAAAAACCTCAAACATGATCGGTTATGATAATTAAGGTTGATTATATGCATCAAAGATTAGGTAAGACAAATAAGTATTATTATACATATGGTAATATGTTTATAATAGTAATAATAATAATCATAATCATAACTATAATGACAGTAATTATTATAAAAATAAAAATAATAATAGTAATAGTAATAACAATAATAATAATAATAATAATAATAATAATAATAATAATAATAATAATAATAATAATAATAATAATAATAAAAAATAGTAACCATCATAATAATAATTATAATAAAATACTAATAATAATAATATAATAATATCTTTAATAACTACATTATTATAAATAATAAAAAAATATAAAATATCAGAAAACACCCTATGGCGACAACATGTCGTCGCCACAGGTGTTCCATGTCGTCGCCATAGATATTTCATATGCCGCGTGATTATCCCGCCATTAATTTGGAAAAAAAATTAAAAAAAAATAAAAACCCTATGGCGACGACATGTCGTCGCCATAGGGTGCAGTATCTTTTAAATCAGGGATACAACATTATCACTTTCACTTTCCCAAACCCAAATCCCACCCACCACCAGCCTTTATCTCCGGCGAAAATAACCAAAATCCGTCCACTACCATCATTTCTAGCCACCACCACCGTCCCTAGCCGCTACCACCACCACTTCCATCGCCCCCATTACACCTCCCATTGCACCCTACCAAGAATGAATCATTTTTAGGTTTCACCACCATCATTGTTCCTACCACCATGACTACCACTCCTACCACCACCTCCATTCATATCTCTCTAGGTTGCTGTATCATTATCTCACCACCATCATCACTGACAACATCTCATTATTATCATTTTTATTAAGGTTTTAAGGTGTGTATATTTTCTATTTCATTAGTTATTTAAATATTTTGATTTGGTTCTTGTTTAGTAGAATGAAATGATAATATGTTGATCTATTTTTTGATTTTTGGTTTGATTTTGTTCTTGTTTTGATTTGGTTAATGATATGCTCTAGGTTATGTATGTATGTATGCATAATATGTGATGAAAGTATTGGAGTTTGATTTGGTTATTAGTTTAATTAATAAACAGGTGATGAAATTGAATATGTGTGCTAGATGATTTTTGTGTTAGAACTTAAAGGTATGTATGTTACATTCTTTTGTTAATTAGTTAAAATATTAAGTTAAATTATGTTTATAGATGATTTATGTTGTTAGAATTATATAAATTGTTTGATTTGGTTATTGGTTTGAGTTGATAAAATGATATGATAAATTATGTTTTGTAACTTGTTTAGGATTAATGGTAATTAATTTAAAATTGTTATCTTTTATAGACTTAATTTAAATACTATTACGTGCATTGTTGCTTTATTGAAACTTAAAACTGTTATCTTTTATTATTTATAATTGGATGTGATGTATTTTTTCATGTGTGAAGTGCAGGAACGGATGAATGAATTTTAAAAAAGAATCAAATCCTAATGATGACAAAGATGATCATGATGACGAAGATGATCAAGATGACGAAAATTAGATGTTGTGTGTTTTGTAAAAAAAAATGTTTACGTTGGTTATTTTATTTAAATGCACATGTATTTAACTTGAAGTGTAAAATGATTATCTTTTGGGTATTAGTAATATTAGCTTTCATTTAGTTTATAAATATGTTCACAAAACCTGATATATTAGCAAAAACCGGGAAAATAAAAAAACAATTTATAAATTAAATATTAAAAAACCTGAAAAAAATAAAAAACAACTAAAAATTTCCAGGCTATGGCGATGACATGTCGTCGCCATAGGTTTTTAAAATATTTTTTTTTTATTTTTATTAAAATTAAAAAAAAAATTAGTTGGACATATGGCGACGACAAACCGAACCTATTGCGACGACAAATGTCGTCGCGATAACCCTTATTTCTTGTAGTGTCTACACATAGCTTTGTATTAATGTTGCGACTCTTTGCCTTTCAATGAAACAGTTTGTCTATTTAGTTTCATGTCATTAAAGGATGTTTGGTAATTTCTAAATAATTAAGTGTTGAACCAATAAAAGGTCTAAAACATTAAGTGTTGAACTATTAAGAGGTCTGAACCATTAATAACTAGTATATCGCTTAACTATTCAAAGACAAATGTCTGACCATTTCAGATAAGAGGTATTAACCATTCAACATTAGTATAATTCTTAGCCATTCAGAGGCAATGTCTGAACCATTCAGACATTTGCTCGCGAAACAAACAGTCTGAACCATTAAGGGTTGAACCATTTAAACATCTAAACCATTAAGAGGCTGAAATAAACAGCCCCTAAATCATTAAAAATTTTGAACTTAACTCTATGTTACTCTTTGCCGAACTTGTTAACAATATAAATACAAGGGTTATATGTTTTCTCTGGGCTACTACATTGTTACATGTTTCAAACATCAGACATAGAATTTATTGTATTCTTAAACCTACGCGCTCTTGTTTTAGGTATAGTTTGGGTTGCTAGAATAGTTTTAGCAGTGTAATCTGCTTATGTTGTTGTACCTTGGAAAATAAAAGGGTTCATCTAGGTGGTTTGAAATCTTTTTAAAGGGTGAAGGGAAATCGGTGATCAGCCAAACTCGATTTCTTCTGTTATTTATTTAGTTTATTTACATTCCGTATTGTTTAAATTTTGTAATTAGAGTTTGTTTCCATCTGAATTTTGAATTGTAATCCGAAAATTCTTGTAATAAAAATATTTATTAATTTTGTGAATGGTGTTCCTACACATATGATATTTAGTGATAAACTTGTTCCTTTTTCTATGATATTTAGTGATAAACTTGTTCCTTTTTCTATAAAAGTATTGTATTTGAATTAAGAAAAAGCACACATTTGTAAAAGTAATCATTACGTAAATAATTAAGAATTATTTAGTAACGAGTAAAGATACTCGTGTGATGCGCCTTGAGTTGTCTTACATGTACTTTCAATTTATGAACATTTCACATACTTCGAAGTAATCTGTGTTAACCTTTGGAACAATAAATAAGCACTAATCCTAAAAAGTGAAATTGGGAATGACTATATTTTAAAGGAAACTTATATTGCAACGTAGATAAAAACATAAAAGACGTAAATGTTATTTTTCGTAGTGGCGCAACGACCTATAACAAAAATATTTAAACACAAAACGGGAAGAACAACATGTGTAAATGAATACATGGGACACCACTAATAAAAAAAAGTTTTGTTGTGAATTGAAATTCTCAAAAACTTGTTATAGTATTAATTCGTACCAAATATTTTGTCCCAACGTGTGATTAATGAGAACAATTGGTGATCTTTGCCATTTTAAAGACTTGTGAGTTGTACCATCTATTGGTTTAGAAAGAACTAGTTAAGGAAAACTCCAATGTTATTGGCCAAGGATTAGAGATAAGGTATCAATCTATACTAAAGTTATATGTATTGGTTTATTTAGTTAAAATATCACATAAACAAATATGAATGTATTAAAATCATTTTAAATCAAGTGTAGTGGGTTTAAATCTATTTTTAGTTAAATATTGTTAACCAAATATTTTGTCCAAACGTGTGATTAGTGAGAACAATTGGTGATCTTTGCCATTATAAAGACTTGTGAGTTGTACCATCCATTGGTTTAGAAAGAACTAGTTAAGGAAAACTCCAATGTTATTAGCCAAGGATTAGAGATAAGGTATCAATCTATACTAAGGTTATATGTATTGGTTTATTTAGTTAAAATATCACATAAACAAATATGAATGTATTAAAATCATTTTAAATCAAGTGTAGTGGGTTTAAATCTATTTTTAGTTAAATATTGTTAAAAATGAGGGAAAAAATCTCTTTTAACGCGTGTTAAGGGTTGGTTTAAAATGAGTTTGAAGTCCCCTTTAATTAGGACGTAGTGGTTTTAACATCCCAATTGTGTACACGTCAGTAACTTTAGTGCCCCCTAAGGACACCACTACGTCCAGTCTAATAAAAGAAGCTTTTGTTGGGGCAAATGACATAAATTTACATCTCCTAAATCAATCTTCCCTTATATCTCTCCTAATAATAATTAAATTAACTACCGGTTAATATATTTTTTCATATTGAAAATAATTTTTAATAAATTAAGAAAGAGATTTTCTTCTATAAATACAATTTATAAATAATAAATGTTTATAAAATAAGAATTTTTTCTAAAACATCAAACTTTTTTAAAATATGATATATTCTAAATAAATATGAAATATTTTAAAACTTGTGTTTTAAAAAAATAAGGTTTTATGAAACAAAAATAATTAAACTTCAAAGTTATAACAAGAATATTTTTAACAATGACATTTTTTAAAAACAGTTTATTTTGACACAAATGTTTTAAAAACATTTTTTTTCTAAGAAACAAACAACTATAAGAAAAGTCTAAAAACTAATATCGTCTTTGTTTTATTATTCAAAGTCCTAACTGATACATAATTTCAATATTATCTTATCTTAATATATCATTTTATAATTAAATTTTCATTACTAACTATTTAATATTTTATTAATTCAACTCGTGTAACATACGGGGTACTAACCTGCGCTAGTATCTTCATATATAATAAAAGATTAATAAATTCACTGGTGTATTCATATTTTTTTCTTTTCCGGCTCTCACTCCTATCATATGATTATATTAATAGTAATGGTATTAAATAAAAATGAAATTTTAAAATGTATATATTTTTTGATATTAAATAAAAATATATTAAAGGTAATGAATGTGGTTTTGAATTAATTACAATTTTATGATAGTTTTATAAATCTTATTGAACACATATAATACATAAGTTTCTAATATAGTTAGTTAACACATGCTTGTGAGTTTTTGATATAGTTAATAAAAGAGGTATTCTTTTAAAAAGAGAAGTAACGTTAATAATTGGGTTTGTTTAAAGAAAAGTTGTATAATAAGTTGATTAGAATAATAGAATCAACTATAATGAGAGTTATCATTGTTAGACTAGCCCATTTGATAAAGATTTTATCTTTTAACATGAGTGTCTTGAATTTAAATCTAATCATGATGTAAATTAGTTTGTAGTAATTTATAAGTAGGATATATTTTTTGCTAAAATTTTTTGGATAATGTGGTGATACCTTTTTTATTTTTTCTTTTTATTTAGGCTTGTGTTATAGATACAACCAATAAGATAGCTAGACGTCTAGAATACAATCCGTAAGGACCTTCACGGGTCGTATTCTTCTACAACAAAACGCACTAGTCATTCAAATGCTTTACGGGAGGTAAAGCATCTCATGGGAAAACCTTTTACGCCTCGTGATTAGTGATGTGTCGGTATTTTTTAGTGTATTAACATGTTTAATTATGTGTTTTTACATGTTTATTAATGTGAAATATTATTACTTTGAGAAGAAATGGAATTCCAGGTCTACGGAGCTAAACAAATACATTTTAGTTGTTTTTGACAATTAAAAAGAAAGCCGGAAACTCGCGAATGAAGCAAGACTTGAAAAATAGAAGAAACAAAGACAAAGTGAAGGGGACATAATTTATATCCCTATAGACATAATTTACGTCCTATGTGAAAATCAACCAAAATAAAGCACACAAACTAGGACGTAAAATAGGAAGAGAATGTGATGTTTCAGGTGGGACGTAAATTACGTCCCTGAGGACAAAAATTACGTCCCTGTGTTGACAATTACAAACTTTTAGGTTTTTGTAACCTAATTAAAGGGTAAAAGGGAGGGCTGCGAATGGATGCTTCACCAAGTCGTTTTTGGCCATATAATGAGTAATTTTGAGGGAAAAGAAAACCTACGGATCTATTCGTGCATGCAATTGATTACTACATCAACGGAATTTGATTTCATGAAGACCATGAGCGACTAAACCACCTTTAATCTTCTCCGGCGGTAGGGTTTGTATTTATGACATTCGTTTAATATTAGTCATTTTAAAATTGGGTTGACGCTTTGATTGATATCCTAAGCCATATGTTTTTATTTATTACTTGATTTATTTAAATGGATTTTATTTGTTTTGAATCTTAATCTAATTCTCATTATTTTTTGGTAACTTTACATCATGAATATTGTGAGTGTTAGGTTTTGATTAGGAAATTGAGTAGTTTGTGAATATATCTGTTTACAACCGTTCGATCTTTATCACTGAAATCAATCAAACCAATACAATTATGTCTATGTGATTGTTTGCTAAGTATAACTAGTTTATAACTTTGGTTTTACAAACTTGAAACCCGGAATGGATTCTTCTTCTTATTATTGTTTCTAAAATCAGTCAAGTTTATAAATTTACAATCTTGTTTTTTCTAAATCAAATTAATTCAAAGTTATTTTCTGTACAAAAATAAAGTAATTGAACTACAATTACACTTTCCATATATTTCTCATTGAGACAATCTTACTTACTTGTACTACTATAAGTGAGCACAGTCTTAGTTTTAATTTGGCTTTTAGTAGACCACGACAATCTACATCAATTAGTTTCACGACCCGTTAATAACTTGACATATAGCCCGTTAAGCTATTCACGGACCGTAATGATTTTCGATTTATAATTTTTTTATTAGACACAATGTAATATTCCTCGATTACAATGTAATTTTGAATTTATTACATTATTTAAGATGTGGTAATATTCTTTGACATTCTGTTAATTATATGACTTGATCGACGTAATTTTCTTTATTAAATACTATATAAACTGCTATTGTTAACTCATTTAATCGATACATACTATATTCGCTTCATTTTTGTACATGATACATTCTACGTTAACAATATAAATCTGGGATAGCGACTATTTATGTGGCTCTGATTTTAACTATTACGCCAACGACGGTTATAGTTATTATGGTGATGAGGGTTGTAACTATTATGAACAGTACACATCCAACTACATCGATTATGGTGGGAATGACGACGGCGATAGTAGCGAGGGTAACGACGTGATGGTTCTAAAAAAAGAGGGTTATACGACACGAATCATGTTATACGTATGTTATTACTTCTTCTGTCATTTAGTAATAACTATGTTACATCCCGGCGGAAGCGTGAAATGCTTAGGGTGTGACTTGTTTGATCAGAACTCATTGATTCACAAATTTTAATAAATATCACATAAACATAACATAATTCATACATAACATAGAGGTTAGGATTACATTAATTCATAATAGTCAAAATTTGAAATAATACAATCCTATTACACCATTAAAGATCTAACAGCAACATCTTCAGAGACGATGGAAGTGAGCATCCACCGATACACTGAGGTCATACAGGTTAACTGTCAGATTTACATAAACTTTTCCCACTATCTCTCCCTAGTCATTATACACATCAAAAGAGAACATTAAGCTGTTAGTCATGATGAACTCCTGAAAAAGCATACTCAAAATAGTCAACACAAAGTTGGTGAGTTCACAGGTTTATTATAAGCAAATAGCATTGATGCATTAGATACAACCAAACCTTACTTAGCAATCAGATCATTCATATCTGTCATATCATAATTCATACCAATATTATCTAACGGTTCCACATCCGAATTAATGGTTGTAACATAAATCTCAAAAATCTTAATAATGCATCAATTCATAAAAACAGTATGCTTTTTCCCCCAAAAGTTTATAAAAATAAAAATGGGGCTATAAATCTCACCTTTTACTTCCAATGATAACCTATAAACAAAAAAAATATTTATAGTTTAGAAAAATGTATTTTCTTTAACATTTTTAGTACCTCAAACTATAAATTTATTTTAGAAGTTGTGCTTACGTATATATCACGGAATTTTTACAGTAGAATAATAGTGAAATTTCATTTTACTATTATTTTCAGCTTATTTTCTATAGTTTTTACATTATTCAATTAATTCATTAGAAATACCTTCGGGCCTCTAAAATTAGTCAAATTTGGTCAGAATATTTGCCATAATTCTTACAGTTTCTCAAAATTTTCTTATATTCTAAATCATAGCAGAGTCAATTTTTACAATTTTACTCATTTTATCAATATTTAGTAAAAATATCAGAATATGCTCAAAAATTCCCATTTTTACACATACTGTTCTACTTTGATTTTTATATTTTCTATAAATTTCTCATAATTTATTTCATAGTTTAAGTATTTTTCCCGATTTTTAGTTGGCAGAATATTTAAAAATTCATATCTTGGGCATATTTTTGAGTTAGGTCACGAAACTTTTTCAGTAAGTTCTATAAATTGTAATAGTCAATATATAATTTTTTCACACATTTTCCAGGGTCGGTTCTTCCAGCATGATTTTTCCTTTTAAATTCTTAGATATTTTATATAAATTAATTTATTTATAGGAATAGCACCAAAATTTACAGAACTCTATTTCCTAATATTCTAAACATATTTTCAATATTTGTTCCCACAATCATAGTCATTAACATGAAGAACTGATTTTAACAAGTTATATCTAGGTTTTTAACCCTTTTGTTGATAATTTCTTTTTATAAATTTGATTTTTAAGGTTTGTTTTGTTTATTTCAGATTCTTAAAAGCTTCCTTATTGTCTGAAAATAAGTTTGACTTATATGTTTTTATAAAAATCTTGAGTGTTTAATCAAAAGGGTTAATCACATGTGTTTATTCAAACACATGTTTGATTTTCATAACCTTAATCAAGTAGGGTTTTAGAGGTTAGAACCTTGATTTTGACAGAGGGAGAGTATGAGAAGATGGTGAAGATGGCCTATGAATCCGCTTGGTTTTGGTGTTCTTGATAATCTTCGGGAGATGGTGTTTATACGAGGCTTGGATGTTGCTGCTATATAACCGAGAGATATGTAGGAAATGATGATAACAAACGGTTTGTTATGGTGTTATGGTGGTGACCGAGAGTTGTGCGATTGAGAGGTGACCGAATGGAGGTGGGTATACGGTTGTGGTTTGGATAGCCGAGAGTTTTGTGTGTTCCAATGGTTCCTTCGGCCGCTCCTTCAAGTAGTGGAGTTAGTCATTATTAGGTCTACTTCTTAGAGTTATGTGGTGTAACTTAGGATTGCTTAGTTTGATCTTTAGGGTGAGAGGTGGCGGTTTGTAGACACTCTTGGTGTCACGATGGGCTAGGTGTCGAATGGAGAAATGCATGAGTCACCAAGCAATCATTACAAGATTAACCAATGGTTTAGTTTGCTTAATCGGTGATTATGGGTGTTAATGAGCCGGTTTTTAATCTTAGATGGTACTTTGGTTTAAGGTTTAAGTGTAAGAGATTTGTTTAGATTTGTTTTGATGTCAAGTTTCTCTTGATGTTAACTTGTGGTTATGATGTTTGGTTGGGTTGTGTTTTGGTTTGTTTGATGTTGTATTGTTGATGTATCTTGATCATATGTAGTTCCATATCAAAGAATTATGTTTTTAAATACATGCACACGTAAGTTCTTGTGCATGCATGCAAGCATGCAATGAGTAGTACATATATTCACATAGACATATAATGTACATGTGTATTTTAACAAAGATAGCACATACATAAATAAAATGAAAACATGCATACGTATAACACACATATACGTATATAAACATATATGGTTTATATGAGTTAGCCTAAGTGTAGCGTAATAATATGATTAAAATATGCTAGCGTATGAAATTCTATACTTAGGGTTGTCACATTCTCCCCCCGTAAAAATAATTTCGTCCCGAAATTTATTTGGATAAAAATACTTAAGTTTGAGATGAACTTATCTGACCATTGACTTAAAATAGATGAAGGTATTTCCTTCTGATTTCATCTTCTCTTTCTCACGTATATTCTGGTCCTCTCCTAGCGTTCCACTTAACTTTCACTATAGGAATTTTGCTCCTTCTTAGCTTTTTAACTTCTTTGTCTAATATGGCTATTGGTTCTTCCGTAAAATGAAGCTTCTTGTCTATCTTTATTTCTTGAACTGGAATTTTTAATGTCTCATCTGTTAGACATTTCTTCAGATTGGACACATGAAACGTGTTGTGTACTTCTCTTAATTCTTGGGGTAAATCTAACTTATATGCAACTGAACCAACTTTGTCAGTGACTTCAAATGGTCCAACATATCTAGGGTTTAACTTATTTTTCTTTCCAAATCGAAAGATTCCTTTGGTGGGTGATATTTTTAGATAAACCTTAACTCCAATTTGAAATTCTAGTGGCTTTCTCCTTTTATCAGCATACTGTCGATCCCGTGCAGCTTTTAGTCTATTCTTGATTTCCTTGATCTTATCAGATGTTTCTTGAATTAGGTCAGGGCCTATAAGTTGTTTATCTCCTATTTCATTCCAACATAGCGGTGATATGCATTTTCTTCCATACAAAGCTTCAAATGGGGCGGTTCTAATACTGGAATGATAGCTATTATTATAAGAAAACTCTATCAAAGGTAGATGTATATCCCAGTTGCCACCAAAGTCCAATGCACAAGCACGTAACATATCTTCTAGTGTTTAAATTGTCCTTTCACTTTGTCCATCTGTTTGTGGATGGAAGGCGATACTAAGGTTTATTTGGGTTCCTAGAGCTTTTTGTAAGGTTTGCCAAAACCTTGATATGAATCTACTGTCACTGTCGGATATATTTGAGATGGGTATCCCATGTCTGGACACAATTTCCCGTATGTAAATTCTTGCTAATTTCTCTATTTTATAATCTTCTCTGATTGGCAAGAAATATGCTGATTTGGTTAATCTATCTATTATAACCCAAATTGTGTCATATCCACTTGAGGTTCTTGGTAGTTTGGTTACAAAATCCATGGTGATCTGGTCCTATTTCCATTCTGGAATCTCGGGTTGTTGCAGATATCCTGAAGGTTTTTGGTGTTCTGCTTTAACTCTTGAACATGTATTGCATCTTTCTACAAATTCTCCTACTGATCTTTTCATCCCAGGCCACCAGTAATGGCTTTTCAAATCTTTATACATTTTGTTATTTCCTGGATGTATAGAATATTTTGACTTATGTGCCTGTTGTAGTATGATTCTTCTAAGCATAACATCATCGGGTATCCATGTCATTCCTTTGAACTTTAGAGTTCCATTTGTATCCTCCTTCAATTCACCTTTTTGTTGGGCTTCTCGTATTCGTTTTAACAGGTCTGATTGCAGTTCCATTCTCATGGCCCGTACTCGTAATGGTTTAACCCTATCCTTTCTACTTAAAGCATCTGCTACTACATTTGCTTTACCCGGATGGTATTTGATTTCACAATCATAATCACTTAATAGTTCTATCCATCTCCTTTGTCTCATATTTAGCATTTTCTGATCAAATATGTGTTGTAAACTCTTATGATCTGTATATATTGTACATTTTGTTCCATACAGATAATGTCTCCAGATTTTAAGTGCAAATATTACTGCTCCTAATTCCAAATCATGAGTATTGTAATTCTTTTCACTTCCCCTAAGTTGTCTGGAGGCATAGGCAATGACTCTATTTCGTTGCATTAGCACACATCCAAATCCTTGACAGGATGCGTCATAATACACTGTAAAATTATCAGTCCCTTCTGGTAATGACAAAATAGGTGCACTACATAATTTACTTTTTAAGAGTTCGAATGCATCCTTTTGCTTCTCTCCCCAAACATATGGCTTGTTCTTTTGAGTTAATTCAGTCAGAGGTTGAGCTATCCTTGAAAAATTTTCTATGAATCTCCTATAATATCCGGCCAGTCCTAAGAATTGGCGTACTTCTGTCGGTGTCTTGGGGTCCTCCCATTTCTTAACAGCTTCTATTTTTGTTGGATCTACTTGTATACCTTCTTGATTGACTATGTGTCCAAGGAATTGCACCTCTCTTTTCTAGAATTTACATTTGAGAATTTTGCATATAATTTTTCTTTTCTTAACAATTCCAATGTCAATCTTAAGTGTTGTTCATGATCCTCCTTATTCTTAGAATAGATTAGAATGTCATCTATAAAAACTATGACAAACTTATCTAAATAGGGCTTACATATCCTATTCATCAGATCCATAAATATGGCTAGAGCATTGGTTAATCCAAATGGCATTACCAGAAATTCATAATGTCCGTACCTTGTTCTGAATGCTGTCTTTGGTATATCCTCATCCTGTATTCTTAACTGATGATATCCTGATCTTAAGTCTATCTTTGAAAAGTAACTAGATCCTTGTAACTGATCAAATAGGTCGTCTATTCTAGGTAAGGGATATCTATTCTTCACAGTTACCTTATTGAGCTCCCTATAGTCTATACACATTCTAAACGTTCCATCCTTCTTTTTAACAAATAAAACCGGTGCTCCCCAGGGTGATACACTAGGGCGTATAAATCCCTTGTCCAGTAATTCTTGAAGTTGGCTCATTAATTCCTTCATTTCTGTAGGTGCTAAACGGTAGGGTGCCTTAGCAATAGGGGTTGTTCCTGGTATCAATTCAATTTTGAACTCTACTTGACGAGGGGGTGGTAAACCAGGTAATTCATCAGGAAATATATCGGAATATTCATTGACAATTGGAACATTTTCTAGGTTTACTTTTTCTATTTTGGTGTCAACAATATGAGCTAGGAAAGCTAAACATTTCTTCCTTAAACATTTTTGTGCGTTCTTACAAGAAATTATCTTTATGACACCTCTAGGTTTTTCACCATATATACACAATGTTCTATTTTCATTAATCAGAGGAATTTTGATCATTTTCTTACCACATACTATTTCAGCCTGATTTTTACTTAACCAATCCATTCCCACAACAATATCAAATCCTCCTAAATCAATAGGGATCAGATCTATATTGAAATAGTTTTCATCTAGATTCATAGTGCAATTAGGAATGATTTCATAAGCTTCAATTATCTTACCATCAGCTAGTTCTATCATATATTTTTGATTTAACTTTTCTGAGGTTAGGTTAAGCAGTGGTCTAAACATATTTGAAACAAAACTACGGGTTGCTCCAGTATCGAATAGTACAGTAGCGTACTGATTGTTTACAGGAAACGTACCCGTGACAACCTCTGGTTCGTGTCGAGCTTCTTCCGCTTGCATCACGAATGCTCTTCCCCGAGGGTTGTTCTGGTTGACCATAGCCTTTCCCTTTAGTTGTGGACATTCGTTCCGACGATGGTTTTCATTTCCACATTGATAACAGACTGGTTTTGGATTTGCGGGGCTTTTACAGTCTCGGGATATGTGTCCCTATTTCTTGCAGTTGTAACATATTACCATTGCGCAATTGCCTTGATGATATCTCTGGCAAGTATTGCACCATGGCTGGTTTTCTGCTTGTGGTTTCTTTTCCCGTGTCATTCCTAAGAAGTTACGGGTGGGCTGTCGAACTATTCTTTTCTGAGGATTTCCTTTAAATCTTCCTCCCGGATTATCATCATTCCACTTTCTCTTTTCTCCTAATCTAGGGTTACTTAATGATCCGTTTCTTATCATTTCATCTGTTAAGCTCCCTGATAGGCTTACGACATCTTGAAAGGTCTTGGGCATAGCAGATTTTACTAGTCCCCTTATTTGTGGCACTAACCCTCAAATATATCTTCCTATCCTTTTTGATTCTGGGGTCACTAGATGTGGTACTAACCTTGAAAGTTCGTTATACCTGTCAGTGTACTCTCGATGTGCTGCTCCTTTCATTTCTAATGCTAAGAATTCGGTTTCTAATTTCTCTATTTCATTATAGGGATAGTATTTTTCTATAACTAAACCCCTGAATTCTTCCCAACTTAATTCATTCATGAATTGCCTACCTTTAGTGTGCATTTCCATTTTCCACCAGGATTGTGCCTCCCCTTTTAATGAATGCGAAGCAAACAGGGTTTTGCTGTTGTTGGCACATTTACTGATTTCTAGGGTTGATTCCATCTCATCTTTTCAGCGTAGGGCTTGTACAGCTCCGCCTCTACCATCAAATTCCCGGGGTCTACATGACATAAAAGCCTTGTAAGAACATCCTTTTTCAGTTGCAACTTTCTCTTCTGGTTGTTCTCTCATGGTATCATCCATGGGTATCTCGTTGCCTTGTGTTGTTGTTCCGAGGTTTAGGTTTTGTTGACGCTGGGTTACTAGTATGGGTATGGTAGCCTCTAATTGTTGTGACACTATCCGTGAGATTCTTTCATCTTCATTGGTGGTCGGGTTTATAGGAGTTTCTTCCCCGAGTCTGGTTCCAGGACGTCCCACTCGCGCCGTTCTTCTTACGGGCTGTGTGTTCCTTCTTGGCGGCATGATTTTTTATAGTTAATTGCAGTCAATATTAAAAGAATTTTTAGATTCTTACTAATATCCTAGCTAGCACATAACAAATAATAATTCAAACACAAAAGATATATTTCATTCAAGTTCTTATTAGGGATTTTCATATTTTAGGTTTAAAAGATAATTTCTAATTTTTATGCATCCATTTCCATATTCTTGAAAAGATGTTTCTCTTGGGTGCTTTCAGTTCTTTAACATCCTTCTGAATATTCTTGATTCCTCGTTGAATTTTCTTAAGCTGTTTAAGAGTTTGTTGAGCTGCTGCGATTTGGTCTTCATCCACCTTTTGTCTTTTAGCCTCTCTTTCTTCGTTCTTGGGGGAATCAATCTTTTGTATTTCTTCGTCCTCATCTTGCTTAGCTTTGAACTTGTTTCCGGGTCGTACCTTTTTCCTGGGGGTTTTAATGGTATACCCTCCTACTGTTACCGGTGCACGACGGACATAAAATTTGGGCTTATGATTATTTTCAACTTTGGTTTGAGGAGGTTCTAAGACTTGTTGAGGTTTAGGTTCAGGTGTAAGTTCTTTATAATCGTTATAGTCCGAATATTCGGATGAGTCAGTCTCATAGAGATAGTTATCAGTACTCATGGCTGCAAAACAAATCCTTTCATAATTTGAACAAAACAATTAGTTACTTATTTCCACATATTATAAATCTTTTGCCTTTAAATTTATTAAAAGAAAATGTTAGAATATTCATGAAATCACACAAATTCATGTATACACATAATCATACTAATATGAGCTTATGGTTATAGTCTAGGCATTTTATGATACCTAATTCTCTATAACCAATGGCTCTGATACCAACCTGTCACATCCCGGCGGAAGCGTGAAATGCTTAGGGTGTGACTTGTTTGATCAGAACTCATTGATTCACAAATTTTAAACAAATATCACATAAACATAACATAATTCATACATAACATAGAGGTTAGGATTACATTAATTCATGATAGTCAAAATTTGAAATAATATAATCCTATTACATCATTAAAGATCTAACAGCAACATCTTCAGAGACGATGGAAGTGAGCATCCACCGATACACTGAGGTCATACAGGTTAACTGTCAGATTTACACAAACTTTTCCCACTATCTCTCCCCAGCCATTATACACATCAAAAGAGAACATTAAGCTGTTAGTCATGATGAACTCCTGAAAAAGCATACTCAAAATAGTCAACACAAAGTTGGTGAGTTCACAGGTTTATTATAAGCAAATAGCATTGATGCATTAGATACAACCAAACCTTACTTAGCAATCAGATCATTCATATCTGTCATATCATAATTCATAAATCAGATAATATAGCATCACAACACTCATCCTGTTGATGCAGGAAATATTTTCCTAAGGGTTAATCACATGTGTTTATTTAAACACATGTTTGATTTTCATAACCTTAATCAAGTAGGGTTTTAGAGGTTAGAACCTTGATTTTGACAGAGGGAGAGTATGAGAAGATGGTGAAGATGGCCTATGAATCCGCTTGGTTTTGGTGTTCTTGATAATCTTCGGGAGATGGTGTTTACACGAGGCTTGGATGTTGCTGCTATATAACCGAGAGATATGTAGGAAATGATGATAACAAACGGTTTGTTATGGTGTTATGGTGGTGACCGAGAGTTGTGCGATTGAGAGGTGACCGAATGGAGGTGGGTATACGGTTGTGGTTTGGATAGCCGAGAGTTTTGTGTGTTCCAATGGTTCCTTCGGCCGCTCCTTCAAGTAGTGGAGTTAGTCATTATTAGGTCTACTTCCTAGAGTTATGTGGTGTAACTAGGATTGCTTAGTTTGATCTTTAGGGTGAGAGGTGGCGGTTTGTAGACACTCTTGGTGTCACGATGGGCTAGGTGTCGAATGGAGAAATGCATGAGTCACCAAGCAATCATTACAAGATTAACCAATGGTTTAGTTTGCTTAATCAGTGATTATGGGTGTTAATGAGCCGGTTTTTAATCTTAGATGGTACTTTGGTTTGAGGTTTAAGTGTAAGAGATTTGTTTAGATTTGTTTTGATGTCAAGTTTCTCTTGATGTTAACTTGTGGTTATGATGTTTGGTTGGGTTGTGTTTTGGTTTGTTTGATGTTGTATTGTTGATGTATCTTGATCATATGTAGTTCCATATCAAAGAATTATGTTTTTAAATACATGCACACGTAAGTTCTTGTGCATGCATGCAAGCATGCAATGAGTAGTACATATATTCACATAGACATATAATATACATGTGTATTTTAACAAAGATAGCACATACATAAATAAAATGAAAACATGCATACGTATAACACACATATACGTACATAAACATATATGGTTTATATGAGTTAGCCTAAGTGTACTGTAATAATATGATTAAAATATGCTAGCGTATGAAATTCTATACTTAGGGTTGTCACATTCTCCCCCCGTAAAAATAATTTCGTCCCGAAATTTATTTGGATAAAAATACTTAAGTTTGAGATGATTTGGTTGATCGGGTAACTAATAAAGGTTGGACAAACTAATTATAATACTTAAATTTGTCAGGATTTTTCAACTCGTGACGAATTGGTTGATCGGGTAACTAATAAAGGTTGAGAAAATGTCTATGTTATTATCACGAAACGATCGAAAAGAAACACAAGTGGTTTGGTCATTAAAATATGATAGAAATGTGATTGTGGTAGAGTATACAAAGTAGCATTCACTCTTAGAAAGACCGGCACAAAAAAACAAATTGTTAATTTGAATTGCAGGGGAACTACGAATTAAAAAAATATGGGTGGATAATAGTTGTTGTAGATGATACTCATAACCATGAACTTGATGATCACCACGAGGGACATGCATACGTAATGAGACTCACCGAAAAATAGGTCAGTATGGTAAAGCAACTGATTTGCCAAAATACTGAGTCTCATAACATCTAGGCACACTAAGGGAAAAGAATCCCAACAACGTGTCAAGCATAAGAACTATACATAATGCCCGTACGAAAATCAAAAAGTTAAGCAGAATCAACGAACCCTAACGTATGTTTTTTATACTACAACAACATTAATATATTTATACCCCTAAATATATATATATATATATATATATATATATATATAATATATATATATATAATATATATATATATATATATATATATATATATATATATATATATATGAACCCACAAATACTGTAGACGGGGTTTTCTTATACATCTCACATCCGCGCCTACCTACATGCGTCGATGATAGACACGACATATAAAACCAACCCGTCCAAAATGCTATTTGTTCAAAATGGTCGTTGCGACATCAACTTTGAGCGTGAAAGCATGAGAAGAAGTTTTTCCAAATGTCGTGGACTACTTTATAGATGGCATATATCAAAAAATATTAATAAACATTGTAAGGCGAGCTATTCAAATGATGATTGAGGTGATTTTAACCATAAGTGGTTGGTACTGATCAACTGTGTCACGACTGATATATACACGTACAATTATAACCACCTTTATTGGAAATTGGTATCCAAACATTATAGTTAGTCTCCTACTGTTATTGTTATTTGTATTGTTCACATGCTAAATAATCTAATATTATTTAAACTAGGAGTTCTGATATACCTGAAAAACAATTGTTAGGACCCTTATAAAGAGATGCTTGTGTCCACATTGATAGATAGAGATCGTAACTTTAGCCAACACATAACGAACCGAGTGATTTTAGTTATAAAAGAAATTTTTAGTTATCTAAGAAATTACTATAAAAGAAAATTTTACTAAAAGCAAAATCATGCTTATTGTTCAACACAATCATAAAGTGCTTCAGTTGTTATGAGATAAAATTTGTATTGCATCTTTGGATCTTTTAGTTGGTGATATCAACAAGATTCATCTTCTAGTGACATCCAAAACATCATGTTAATGTCATCTTTTTACGAGTTGTGGTCTTTCATGTGCTGTTAAATTAAACAGTTACTTTCAAACAGGTGAATGTTTATTTAATTTTTAACTTTTATCATGAAATATATATATATATATATATATATATATATATATATATATATATATATATATATATATATATATATACCCATTATTCATAGGTCAAAATATTCCACTGGATGACATTGATGTTTTTTGAAGGAACTTAACTTTTCACCTGCATATATTGTACGACAGGAAAAATTAGATGTGTATAAAGAAATGGAGATGGTGAAAATTATTTACAGGTCCAACTAGAAAGGGTGAAAAATCTTTGATAAATATGATAAAATCGTACATCAATCCTACTAAAACAGATCATGTGTAAACGCATACATGAGGTTGTACAAGAAAAGATAAGCAACAAGATATAATATTAGACCCTCCCAGATATAGTTTATGTTGATACATGTATGTACCTAGATCAGGATATGAATGTAATAGATCTTGTTTGTCTGATTCTGATGTAATGTTTGGAATGTTAATGAAATAATATTGGTTGTTTATGATTTACAATGTTTAATATTTCATTAATGAGTCGATGTTGAATTGGTTAAATAGGTTTGTGATTGTTTGAATTGTTACACATAATGTTATATTAATTAATACATTCAAACTTAACACAATGAAGTTCTCATGTGAATGGCCCATGCGAATGGACCATACGCATGAATAACTTCATACGAATGACTCAGTCGCACGACTGAACCAGGAGACTGGATCAGTCGTATGATTGTAACATAAGATTGGCTCAGTCGCACGACTGAACACTCAGTCGTGCAGATGAATCAACCGCATGGTTCAATCGCACGACTGAACCATACTTATGGTTCAGTCACACGAATGACCAACACTAACCTATAAATACAACCCAATTCGTGGAAAAAGGCAAGCATTCATTCTATTTTGACTCCAGACGTACCCTAACCGTTCAGAAGCCTCCAAGTTGATACTCCAAGTTCATAGAACGCTGTAGATCGATTCCTAATCGATTCTTAACGTTGGATTCAATACTTTATTGAATCTACATGGGTTCTCACTGATTGGATCGCCAATCAAATAGGATTCTGCACTATTGTCTACACGTTAATCATTCGGTATTTCGTTCAAATACCAGGTCCTAACAAGTGGTATCAGAGCTTTGGCTCGTGATTACGTGTGATTCAATCAAGTTTGATACAAAGTTTGTGTTTTTACTCTAAAAACGCAATGTTTTTGTGTCAAAAGTTTTCTTGGACGTCCCCTGCTCATCAAGTTTCGGTTTCTACGGCCTTAGGCGATTAGGGTTGGCGAAAATTGAATTTTTACGGTTAAAACACGTTTAACCTAGAAATTTTCGCAAAACAGCAGCTTCAGTCGCACGAGTGAGCCATTCGCACGACTGGACTTCATTCGCATTGTCCAGACGCACGATAGGACCTAGTCGCATCTCCATTCGTACGACTGAACCATCCGTTCGCAGTGTTCATACGCATCAGTTTCATTCGCACGACTGAACCAATCGCTTAGTTCAGCCGCACGATTGAACCAGTCGCATAGTTCATTCGCATGGATAGCCCATTCGCATCACCCAGTCGCACCAGTTTGACAGATTGTTTAGTACACTTAAAGTTAATCGAGATGGAAGATCAGATGTCAGCGTTTACTGCCGGGAAGGACTCAAGGATACAGAACCTACTGTTACTTGAGAGTGAGGTGGGGAATCATAATAAACCCCCAAAGCTCTTAACGTTAGATGAGTTTCCCCACTGGAAACAACGTTTTGAGATCTACCTCAATGGAGTGGATCCAAATTTGTGGGAAGCTATCGAGATAGGGTACAGTATGCCGATGGGAGCAGATGGGGTAAAGCTTACTTTAGGAGGGATGACGGATGCTCAGAAAGTTAAGTATAATGCAGAGAAGAGAGTCTATGCATTGATCACACAGTCTATTCCTAAAGATATTTTCCACCAGTACTCGGAGAATAAGCAGGCCAAGAAATTGTGGGATGAGCTGGAAAAGAGATACGACGGGAATGCCTCGCTGAAGGCAATTAAAGCTAAGGAGTTAAAGAAGGAATTTGACAACTTCTCATCAATGGGAAACGAGAGTTTGGACGATGTTATTGATAGATTCTACCATCTGATGAGTGAACTGCATACACATGGGGTTGCTACTACCATGGAAGAAAAAGTGTCAAATTTTGCAGACGGATTGCCAGAAAAGTGGGCTTCATTCGTGTCAAATCTGAGACAGAATGAAATATTGGCAAAGTTGAATATCAATGACTTCATTCTAAAGCTGCGAGAAGAAGCACTTAGGATGAAGTATCGAGCTCAGAAGTCATCTTACACTCAGAATCCAGCTTTGTACAATGCCACTCCTCAAGCTAAGACATCTGGAGCACCTCTTCAGACTGCATTTGTGTCTAGCTCATCGGGTCCTTCACAAGCTTCTCCTTCAGGATCAGATATGTCAGGGTCTTCTTGTACCCATTATATTGGATCTGAAGCAAATGCTACTAGATTGAAGACCGAGAACCTCGGTAACGTGACTGTGGAAGTAGCTCGAGAGCATATGGATCTCTTGGCAGCAGTGGTTCATTCCTATGATGGACTTGTTGCTAGGAAGATTGGAAACTGCCGTCTGGCAGATGAAGACTACGAGTAGGTAGACGAGATGGAGCTGGAGAGGATGGACATTATGTGGGCCTTAGCAAGTGCTATCCGGAGGGCGAAGAAGTTTGTGAAAAAGACCGGACAGAACTTGGTTGCTACTAAGGATACCACATTTGGCTTTGACAAGAGTAAGGTGACCTGCTTCAACTGTGGAGAGAAGGGGCACTTCAAGAGAGAATGTGTAAAGCCAAAGAAGACTGGGAACGGGAACCCATTCTCGTCCTTCACTCGTCAAGACAAGCAAGCTAGCAGTTCTACTTCATCAAGCAAGGATCCAAAAGCCTTGACTGCTCATGATGATGAAGGACAGGACTGGAGCTTTCGATTTGTCTCTCCAGGGGAATCAAACATTGCAAGCGTTGAAGACTTAGATGACGATTCCGCAAGTGAAGGAGATATTGCAGTTGAGATAGCGATGTCAAATAGTGAAGATACAACTGCAACTGAGGTCAGCTACAAGCCTGAAGAAGGGACGTCGACAGCAAAGACAGAATCGACAGAATCACCAGAACCAGAGACATCTGATGCTGCGTTGATGGCAATTCTTCTGAATCTCCTCAGGTAAGTACCACTGACCAACTGTTTAAAAATCATGCTTGTTCTGATTGTAATACATTTAGAGATAGCATAGATCAGAAATTTGCTAGGTTATTAGATCATAATGATAACTTAGTAAAGTATTTGCAACTGTGCACTGAGGCTAATAAGTTTTAAAACAAAATGAGCATAGTTACAAAGAAAAGATAGACCTTTTGACTAAACAGCTTAGGGAAACTGAAGTAGTTGCATTTAACCAAGCTAATGACATTAGGTACTATCTTAACTCCCTAGAAGACACTAAGAAGCAAAAGGCAGTTTTAGAAGTAGAAGTAAACTCTTTAAAACAGAAACTGCACAGTTGGACAAGTTCATCACACATTGTCCAACACTTAGTGAGAGAAAGAAACAACAGGGAGGGTTTGGGTTATAAAGTGGTTCCACCACCACCTGAGACCTTGATGAACACTAAGAGTAGACCAATAAATAATAATCCCATCAAGGATCATGTGGTGTCTACTCCTCTTGTTAGTGATCCAGATTCCTCATGTTCATCAATTGAATCTGGAACAAAACAAAAGGAGGCCACTTCAAAGGCAAAGGGTAAAATGCCTTGTGTTAATCTGGAAAAAGAATTTGAAAAGGTTAATATAAAGTCCGGGTCAAACAAAGTCAAATCTGAATCTAAAAGGACTGCTAATGTTAATCTTTCACAAGTTTCATGTCAAAAACCAGTTAACCAAAAAGAAAAAGATGTTAAAAATGTTAAAACAATTAATTTTGTTAAACAAGAGAAAACATCAAAAGAAACAGAGTCAAAACCCAAATTGAGTGATGTTACTAGGGTGTCACACACATCTCCACAAAGAAAGTTTAATCATAAAGGTGTATAGCAGGTCGTGCTACAACTGTGGAGAGTGTGGACACATTGCTTCCTATTGTCCTTACTATCAGACACCTAGGAAGAAGATTGAACTTCAGGATTCAAAACCTAGGTCTTCTAAGAGGAGTTCTTTAACTCCACCTAGAAGAACTAGTGAACCAAAAGTTCAACCCATTAGCCAGTCGACTGTTTATCACAAACAGGCTTTGCACAAATCTGGCTTATGGAAAGAGAAGTCATCCTCTGTGTCTGATAATGATGACAAGAAGGAACCTGAGCTACCCTCACCCTCTAAGGGTCATGGGTTGAATTCATGATGTGTGATGCCTCTGGGAAACCCAAGCTAGTAAAGGCTTGGGTTCCTAACCTAAACTAATACTTTACATTGTATGTGCAGGGTGTTCGCTACAGTGCTGAAACCAACACGTGGATTGTAGACAGCGGAGCATCCAGGCACATGACAGGAAACAGAGCCCTTTTATAAACGTCAAACAAATAAAAGGAGGGCATGTTTCATTTGCTGGAAACAAGGGAGGCTATATCACAGCTCAGGGAGAAGTTAGAAATCAGAAAGTTAAGTTTGATAAGGTGAATTACATTCAACAACTTCAAAACAACTTACTCTCTGTTTCCCAAATCTGTGATAAGGGTTTTAAAGTCATATTCGACAACAAGAAGTGTTACGTCCTAAAGAAAGACTACGTGATTCCGGAGGACCAAGTTCTGATGACAGTTTCAAGATATAAAGACCTTTATGTTTTGGATCTCTCAACTGCTTCAACAACGGATCATGAAGTTCAGTGCTTTCTATCAAAAGCTACTAGAAGGACTCCATCTCCTGGCATAGGAGAATGGGACACATTAATCAACGGAAGATGAATCACTTGATTCAGAAGGATCTTGTGAGAGGAGTTAATGTCAAGAATTTCCAGTTTCCTGATTTTTGTGTAGCTTGCAAGAAAGGCAAACAGACGAAGAAGTCTCATAAGGAAAAGAAAGTTCATTCAATAGAACTTCCTCTTGAACTTCTTCACATGGATCTGTTTGGTCCAGTCAGTACAAAGAGCATTGCAGGCGACTTGTACTGCTTTGTGGTTACTGATGACTACTCAAGATTCTCTTGGGTAATGTTTCTGAAGTCCAAATCAAAAACATTTGAGTCATTCAAGGAGTTAGTAACCACACTGGAATCTCTCTACAAGCTGAAGGTTAGACAAGTACGCTCAGACAACGGGACTGAATTCAAGAATCAGTGTATGGAGGCTTACTGCAAGGAAAAGGGAATTGTGCATCAATTCACTTCTGCCTACACGCCTCAGATGAATGGTGTTGCTGAGAGAAAGAACAGAAGCTTGATAGAGACAGCACGGACAATGCTGGCAGACTCGAAACTGCCTATCCAATTCTGGAATGAGGCAGTGGCTAATGCATGTTATACACTGAATCGAGTTCTGATAGTCAAGCGCCACGGAAAGACATGTTACAAGCTACTACAACGACGTAAACCTAATCTGGAGTATCTCGAACCATTTGGCGCGCCGTGCATACTTCTGAAGAAGACTCAGGAAGGTAAGTTCAGCGAGAAGGCTAATGAAGGGATCTTCCTAGGATACAACATACCGAACAAGAGAGTTTACAACAACTCAACGGGTTTAGTAGAAGTGTGGTGTAATGTTGATGTTCAGAGATATACCACACCACCTACTGGCAAAGGACCCGCCTACTTTTTCGACTATGATGGATTCTTCAAGTCCTTCGACATCCCTATCTCTCCTTCGGATGATGAGTTAGCTACACGGATGATGTATGACATCTTAAATACACCATCTCTCGATTCAACATCATCGAGCTCACAGGGAGATTCATCTAATCAGTCAGGGGGAGTAGTCGACGACAGTGACTCCTCCTCAGAAGATGACCAGAACAGTCAGGAGGAACAGGTTCCAATCCCTGAAAGTCCACAAGCATCTAATAGTGATGCTCCTTCGACTTCGGAACCTCAAACTCCAACTACCTCAGATGCAGAACCAAATGTTCATAATCTTGACTCTGAGGTAGCTGTTCCTACTACTCGAGGATCACGTCTAAACGTCTATCATCCCTTAGACAATGTCATTGGGGATGTCAGATCAGGAGTACAAACCCAAAATCAGCTGTACTCAGCTGATTATGCCTCTGTTATGGAAAAGGGATACATTCATGATGGTGCTTATCGGTGTTTTGTCTCGCAGTTTGAGCCAAAATATGTGAGTGAAGCACTAAACGATGAGGCGTGGGTGAGTGCCATGCAAGAAGAACTTCTTCAGTTCAAGAAGTTAGGTGTATGGACTCTGGTAGATAGACCTAAAGGTGCTAAGGTCATTGGCACCAAATGGGTCTTGAAATGCAAGAAGGATGACCAAGGGATCATTATCAAGAACAAGGCTCGACTGGTGGTTCAGGGATTTCGCCAAGTCGAGAGGATTGACTACAATGAAGTGTTTGCACCCATGGCAAGGATGGAAGCCATTCGTATCTTCCTTGCCTATGCATCGTACATGAAGATTAAAGTCTATCAATTAGATGTGAAGAGTGCATTCCTTCATGGGGAAATAAGAGAGACACTCTATGTCAGTCAACCGAGGGATTTGAAGATCCTTATCATCGGAATAGAGTTTACAAACTCGACAAGGCCTTATACGGGCTTCATCAAGCTCCAAGGGCCTGGTATGAGAAACTCTCGACTCATCTTGTGAAACACGGCTTTCGCAGGGGAGTCATTGACTGCACGCTGTTCATCAAAGAAAAAGATGGAGACCTACTGCTCGTACAGATCTATGTCGATGACATAATCTTCGGTTCAAAGAATGAAGAATTATGCAAAGAGTTTGAAGTAGTTATGAAGAAAGAGTTTGAGATGAGTGCAATGGGGGAGATGAAATTCTTTCTCGGGTTACAGGTGGATCAGACACCAAATGGGATCTTTCTACATCAGACCAAGTATGTGGGAGACATTCTCAGTCGGTTTGACATGGAGAATGCTTCTGCTGCTGGGACTCCACTTGCTACAAATCATGATATAGCACCTGACGAAAATGGAGATCTGGTAGATGCCACAATGTACCGAGGAATGATTGGATCCCTCATGTATCTCACTGCCTCAAGACCTGATATCATGTATGCTACATGTCTATGTTCTAGATATCAGGCTAAGCCTAAGGTTAACCATCTGATCGGGGTCAAGAGGATATTTCGTTATCTGAAGGGTACACCCACACTTGGGTTGTGGTATCCTCATGATGATGACTTTCAGCTCACGGCGAATAGTGACTCGGATTACGGGGGCTGCAAGATGAACTACAAGTCTACATCAGCAGGGTGTCAGTTCTTTGGGAGGAGATTAGTTACCTGGCAGTGTAAGAAGCAGAACTCGGTTGCATTGTCAACCTGTGAAGCTGAATACGTTGCGGCTGCAAGTTGCTATTCACAAATCATCTGGATTCAACAGCAAATGCGGGATTACGGTTTAAAGTTCTCTTCTACTCCTATTTTTGTTGATAACTCTGCTGCAATTGCAGTAACTAAAAATCCGGTACAACATCTGTAACACCCGGAAATTTATTATTTTGAAGCCGACGAAGAAAGAAAAGAAATAAAGTCCAAAGTCGAGGGACCAAACTCGCCAACGAAGAAAAGTTGGGAGATGTGGTGGTATGTGTAGGGAGAGGGCAGCCCACTCTCCCCACACACTCCAAATATTCAGCTCACAAAGAAGAGAGAAGAGAGAAAGAGGAGAAAAGGGAGAAAAGTGGTGTTTCGGGTGATTCGGGTGTCCAAATCCGTCGAGTAGCAAGCCAAATCGAAGCTCTTGTCTTTGTGCTCGATTGTGTGAGTTCTAGGACCCCACTTTTACTTGTTTTCAACTGATTTTGGGGCTGGAAGATGTCAAAAACCCGTTTTTATGTGTGTGTATGTTTGACCCATTTGGGTGTGATGTGTATGACGTGTTTAGAGTATGATTTCGGGCTTGTGTATGCTTGTATGGTGTTAAGGTATACATTCCTAAGGTCCAGGAGGGTTGATTTAGGCTTAGAATGGGTTTGGATGAGCTTGGAGGCCGAAAATGGCAGATTGGGTTCGGGATGAACTCCATTCTGCATCAGCTAGGGCTAGGCGACCGAATGAAGGCCATACGGCCGAATGAGGGCGATTGAAGGTCATTCGCACGATTGGGGTTCAGTCGCACGACTGGGAGTCCAGTCGCATGAGGGATGTGCGACTGAGGGTTCAGTCGCATAGATGCTTAGTCGCATGAGTCCATACGCATGAGGTTAGTCGCATAGGTGTCCATTCGCAGCAATCCCATTCGCACAAGGTCCATACGCACGATTGGATGTTCATTCGCATAGATGACCATCCGCATGGGTCCAGTCGCATGATGTTCAGTCGCATGGAGGCCATGCGACTGAAGAGTGTCCATACGCCCGAATAGGGCTGTTGCACTCGAATGAATGTGTAGTTTGACTTTTGGCCTTCGGGGAAGGGTCTAGATGTAAGTTTGGATGTAAAGTAAACCGTAAGAGCATGTAAGAGTATGGTTATGGCCTTAGAGTGCATAAAGGGCATGATGATGATGATGATGATGATGTTGCATGTTTATGCATATTATGAATGTATGATGTTGCCCTGTATGATGATGATGAATGTGTATGATATGTTCCTTAGTATGATGTATGATTATCTTTCTTATGGCTTTACGTATTATGACGAACGAAATAAAGTATTATGTAACGTAAAGTGGAAAGAGATGACACGTCTTGCATGCATCGGATAACGGGTCCTTCTTTGTGATTGACCATTATGTGGAACCTCTACCGCTTACCCTTAGTACTGTGGCATACGTTTAGCTGTTCATTTATTGACTTCGGCCCAGTGGCTATGACCGTCGGTTATCATTAGTGCTGTGGCATACGTTTAGCTGTTCATTTATTGACTTCGGCCCAGTAGCTAAGACTGATTGGTTAACCCCAGTACCGTGGCATACGTTTAGCTGTTCATTTATTGACTTCGGCCCGGTAGCTGTGACTAATTGGGGTGTAGCATATGGTATTGGTATGGATGATGTCTGATGCGCAAGTAAGTAAAAAGGAACGAATGAACGAATGAATGAATGAAGAAGATAATAATGATATTATCTATGCGTACGTATGATGTGTGATCACGTCAAAGTAACGAATGGTTTTATATGAAAGTAAAGTATATTTTATTATTAAAACCAGAACTCACTCAGCAACGCTGACTTTTATTGCATTTTCCAGTTGGCAGGTAAATGATTGCTGAGGATGGCACGGCGAAGCTACTCAGCTCTTTTGGGATGGCATCCAATTATATAGCTTTTGTGATGTAATGCAAACATGAATTTTGTAACCGGATAATGATGTATTATTTGGCAAAAGTATTTATAATGAAACGTGATGTCATTTTTGAATGTTTCCGCTGCAATGTTTTCCTAATGTAACTGAAATTATATGTTTTATGAGCGATGAATGACCAACTGTAGGCGTCCCGGGAACGGGGCCTTACAAGTTGGTATCAGAGCCAAAGTTTAAGTGAAATGGGTAAATTTTCAAAATAAACCTTAACTTAAACTGAGAATGGGACGAATGGGGAATGGGATGCCAAACTGAGTAGCTGCGTGCCATCAGGTATTTTCTTAAAGTTAACCGGTTTATGTGCGCATGGTATATGTTATGTGTTGTATGTAGATTTGAATACTGATGTAGTCAGGACAGGTAATGCTTGGGGTATGAAGAGTACAGTAAGTGGCTAATCACAACTGGCCACTGTAATTAGGGACTTACTATACTTGACATAAACGGAGTTGTTCCTTGAATGACCGTGTTGGTGTTTGAATCTTTCAGTGTGTTAGAGAATGGCTGGTGGTAGATCTTCTAGAGCTTCTAGGGGTGGAGGCCGTGATGGCCCTGTTGCTGAACCACGCCCTAAGAGAGGAAGGCCTAGAGCTGAGAAAGAGGTTCCTGCAGAACCTGAGACTCCTCATCCAGAAGCTGGGGATGAGAGTGCGAACTTGAGGGCCTCGGTAAAGGAGGCTGTTGTTGAGGAAGTGCATCAGGTCATGCAGACGATCTTACCGTCTGTGGTGACCGAAGTCATCAAAGCTGTGAAGGAAGGGGAAAGGAAGGAGAGAAACCGGGCCACGGGGGAACAACCGGAGCCTGAAACGATTTTCTCCGATAATGAGGAGGAAGAGGAAGAGGAGCCTGTGCGAGAGGTGGCACGAGGCTGTAACTACGGGGTGTTCATGAGATGCAAGCCCCCAACTTTTGACGGTAATGGCAATGCCGCTGCTGCTCACCGATGGGTGAGAGAAATGGAGGCTGTTCTCGACATAAGCGAATGCCGAGAAGATCAGAAGGTAAAGTTTGCCACCCACTCCTTTGTGGACTCGGCATTATGCTGGTGGGACAACATTGTCCAAGCGGAGGGTAATCGGGCAATCGGGAGAATGAGGTGGCCCGAACTGAAGAAGATGGTAATTGAGGAGTTCTGTCCTCACAGGGAAATGGATAAGATTGAGAGGGAGTTCCTGCAGCTGGAGGCGGGATCCATGACACACCAGCAATATACTACCAAGTTCAACGAGATGGCACGGTTGGTGCCGGATCAGGTGACGCCTCTTTCTCGGAAGATCAAGAGGTACATTCAGGGTTTACCGGTGGATGTCCGCCAGCATATGATCGCCGCCCGGCCAAGTACGTTTAGGTCGGCGGTCGATTTGGCCGGAAGACTTTATGATGAGAGGGGAGTGGTGGTGGTTGAAGCGAATAGGAAGGGTGGTGATCGAAGCTGGAACGGGAAGAGGTTTGGTCGGGGTGAGGCCTCGACGGGTAACAAAAAGGCACGGGTGGATGACCGCCGCGTGGCCACACCGGGAGCAGGGTCGAGGAGATGTGGTAAGTGTGGAAAGGAGCATGCGGGAGAGTGCAGGCTGGGTTTGAATGTGTGCTTCAAGTGCGGGAAGACTGGGCATATGGCGAAGGATTGCCTGACGGGCAAATGTTTTAACTGTGGGGAAATTGGTCATATGAGCAGGGATTGCAAGAAGCCGAGGGCTGAGAGTTCAGGGGCGAAGAGGACGGGAGGTGATGGACCGAGGGCGAGCGCCAGGGCATTCACCATGACACAGGAGGAAGCTAGAACGGACCCTGATGTCGTGTCCGGTACGTTTCTGGTGAACCAAACATTAGCTTCTGTGTTATTTGATTCTGGTGCGAGTAAAAGTTTTATTTCTGCTGCTTTCTGTGCTAAGCTGCCTGTTAGTAGTAGACGTGTTGATGCGCCCTTTGATGTAGAAACTGCCATAGGTAAGTCTACCAGGATTTCCGAGATGATGGAGAATTGTGATGTGGAGCTTGAGGGTCATAAGTTTCCTGTTAGACCGTTTGTGATGACCTTAGGTGGTTTTGATTTGGTACTTGGGATGGATTGGTTAGCGGACTTCGAGGCGAACATTGTGTGTCGCAAGAAGATGATTCGGTTGTTGGCGCCTGACGGTAGTTCAGTGACGGTATATGGTGATCGGGTCACTACGATTCCGAAGGTGATCTCAATGGCAGTGGCGGGAAAGTGTATGAGGCGTGGATGTAGTGCCTACTTGGCCTACGTAAAGGATGTGGATACGCCAACACCACAACTAGCTGATGTACCGGTTGTGTGTGACTTTCCGATGTGTTTCCAGAAGACTTATCAGGAGTGCCACCTGACAGGGAGATCGAGTTTCAGATTGATCTGATACCGGGTGCCCAACCTGTTGCCAAGGCACCGTATCGGTTGGCTCCGACCGAAATGAAGGAGTTGATGGAGCAGTTGCAAGAGTTGCTTGACAAGGGGTTCATTAGACCGAGTATCTCTCCTTGGGGTGCTCCGGTCCTGTTTGTAAAGAAGAAGGACGGTAGTATGAGGATGTGCATCGACTACCGCGAGCTAAACAAGTTGACAGTGAAGAACCGATACCCCTTACCGAGGATAGATGATTTGTTCGATCAACTTCAGGGTGCCAGCTGGCTTTCAAGGATAGATCTTCGATCTGGTTACCACCAGTTGAGGGTGAAGGAGCAAGATATTCCTAAAACAGCTTTCCGTACGCGCTATGGTCACTACGAGTTTCTTGTCATGTCTTTTGGCTTGACCAACGCGCCAGCTGCTTTTATGGATTTGATGAACCGTGTGTGTCGGCCTATGTTGGATAAATCAGTGATCGTGTTTATTGATGATATCCTGATTTACTCGAGGAGCGAAGCAGAGCATGCCGACCACATTCGGGAGGTTCTAGAGACGCTGAGAAGGGAGAGGTTGTATGCAAAATTCTCCAAGTGCGCGTTCTGGTTGCGCGAAGTTCAGTTCTTGGGTCACGTGGTGAATCCTGACGGGATTATGGTGGACCCGGCGAAAGTGGAGGCGGTTATGCAATGGAAGTCACCAAAGACGCCATCCGAGATTCGCAGTTTCTTGGGTTTGGCGGGCTACTACAGAAGATTTATCCAAGACTTCTCCAAGATTGCTTCTCCACTAACCAAGTTGACCCGAAAAGATGTGAAGTTTGTATGGGGTCAAGCTCAAGAGAAGGCGTTTGAAGAATTGAAGGCGAGATTGACTCAAGCTCCTGTTCTGTCGTTACCCGATGGAAGTGAAGATCTGGTGTTTATTTCGATGCTTCTTACTCGGGGTTGGGGTGTGTGTTAATGCAGAGAGGAAAGGTTATAGCCTATGCATCCCGACAGTTGAAGGTTCATGAGGTCAATTATCCTACTCATGACTTGGAGCTGGCAGCCGTGGTCTTTGCTTTAAAGATTTGGAGGCACTACCTCTACGGGACGAAGTGCACCATATTCACTGACCACAAGAGTCTGAAGTACTTCTTTGAGCAGAAGGATTTGAACATGAGGCAGAGGCGGTGGTTGGAACTTATAAAGGATTATGATTGTGAGATCCACTACCATCCGGGCAAGGCCAACGTGGTGGCTGATGCCCTTAGCCGAAAAGAGAGGCCCGAGCCGATTCGGGTGAAAGCGTATCAGCTGATCATGACCTCCGATGTGATGAAGCAGGTTAAAGGGTTTCAAGATGAGGCACTGAAAGAAGATCATCTTAACTCTGAAAGAATGAGAGGTCTGGTTGGAGAATTGGGTGAAAACACGCTCGGTGTTAGAACCCGATTTGATCGTGTGTGGATTCCTCGTTTTGGGGATCTACGGGGGAAGATAATGGATGAAGCTCACAAGACTCGGTACTCCATTCATCCTGGTGCCACAAAGATGTACCATGATATGAAGAAAGATTATTGGTGGCCGGGTATGAAGCGCGATGTGGTGGAGTACGTGAGTAAGTGCCTTACTTGCTTACAGGTGAAGGCCGAGCACCAAAAGCCGTATGGGAAGATACAACCTCTGGATATACCGGAATGGAAGTGGGAGCACATCACCATGGATTTCATCACAAAGCTACCGCGTACTCCGAAAGGGTACGATGCCATATGGGTGATAGTTGACCGGTTGACAAAGAGTGCTCACTTCCTACCGATCCGCGAGACATATTCATCCGAGAGGTTGGCTGATCTGTTCATTAAGGAGATTGTGACTCGTCATGGTGTACCGGTGTCTATTGTGTCGGATCGTGACACTCGGTTTACATCTAAATTCTGGAAGAAGTTCCACGATGCTATGGGGACGAGGTTACATATCAGCACGGCTTACCATCCCCAGACTGATGGTCAGTCGGAAAGGACCATCCAGACGCTGGAAGACATGCTTCGGGCATGTGTGATTGATTTTGGTGGAAGTTGGGATGACCACCTACCGTTAGCCGAATTCTCATATAACAACAGTTATCACGCCAGCATCGGCATGCCTCCATATGAGATGCTATACGGTAGGAGATGCAGAACACCCGTTTGTTGGGGTGATATTAGTCAGAAGGAATTGGGGAGCGTCGAGGTAATCGAGGCTACGACTGAGAAGCTTGAGAAGATTAAAGCCTTCATGAAGGCAGCCAAAGACAGACAGAAGTCGTATGCTGATAAAAGGCGCAGGCCGATTGAGTTCCAGGTGGGTGACCGGGTTATGTTGAAGGTCTCACCTTGGAAGGGTATCATTCGCTTCCGAAAGCGGGGCAAGTTGAGCCCAAGGTATATAGGCCCTTTCCGAATCATTGCTCGAGTAGGAGAGGTGGCCTATAGACTGGAGTTACCAGATGAGTTAAGTGGAATTCACCCGACATTCCATGTATCTCATCTAAGGAAGTGCTTAGCAGATGAAGATATGATTGTTCCATTGGAGGATATCGAAGTAGATGAACGGCTCAATTATGTGGAGCAACCAGTGGCAATCATCGACCGAAAGGAGAAAAGGCTAAGGAATAAAGTGGTTCCTCTAGTGCGTGTACAGTGGAAGCACAGGAAGGGATCCGAGTCAACGTGGGAGACTGAGGAAGAAATGAGACAACATTATCCACGTTTGTTCGAGGAATGACAGGTTTCGGGGACGAAACCTATTTAAGGGGGGTGGACTTGTAACACCCGGAAATTTATTATTTTGAAGCCGACGAAGAAAGAAAAGAAATAAAGTCCAAAGTCGAGGGACCAAACTCGCCAACGAAGAAAAGTTAGGAGATGTGGTGGTATGTGTAGGGAGAGGGCAGCCCACTCTCCCCACACACTCCAAATATTCAGCTCACAAAGAAGAGAGAAGAGAGAAAGAGGAGAAAAGGGAGAAAAGTGGTGTTTCGGGTGATTCGGGTGTCCAAATCCGTCGAGTAGCAAGCCAAATCGAAGCTCTTGTCTTTGTGCTCGATTGTGTGAGTTCTAGGACCCCACTTTTACTTGTTTTCAACTGATTTTGGGGCTGGAAGATGTCAAAAACCCGTTTTTATGTGTGTGTATGTTTGACCCATTTGGGTGTGATGTGTATGACGTGTTTAGAGTATGATTTCGGGCTTGTGTATGCTTGTATGGTGTTAAGGTATACATTCCTAAGGTCCAGGAGGGTTGATTTAGGCTTAGAATGGGTTTGGATGAGCTTGGAGGCCGAAAATGGCAGATTGGGTTCGGGATGAACTCCATTCTGCATCAGCTAGGGCTAGGCGACCGAATGAAGGCCATACGGCCGAATGAGGGCGATTGAAGGTCATTCGCACGATTGGGGTTCAGTCGCACGACTGGGAGTCCAGTCGCATGAGGGATGTGCGACTGAGGGTTCAGTCGCATAGATGCTTAGTCGCATGAGTCCATACGCATGAGGTTAGTCGCATAGGTGTCCATTCGCAGCAATCCCATTCGCACAAGGTCCATACGCACGATTGGATGTTCATTCGCATAGATGACCATCCGCATGGGTCCAGTCGCATGATGTTCAGTCGCATGGAGGCCATGCGACTGAAGAGTGTCCATACGCCCGAATAGGGCTGTTGCACTCGAATGAATGTGTAGTTTGACTTTTGGCCTTCGGGGAAGGGTCTAGATGTAAGTTTGGATGTAAAGTAAACCGTAAGAGCATGTAAGAGTATGGTTATGGCCTTAGAGTGCATAAAGGGCATGATGATGATGATGATGATGATGATGTTGCATGTTTATGCATATTATGAATGTATGATGTTGCCCTGTATGATGATGATGAATGTGTATGATATGTTCCTTAGTATGATGTATGATTATCTTTCTTATGGCTTTACGTATTATGACGAACGAAATAAAGTATTATGTAACGTAAAGTGGAAAGAGATGACACGTCTTGCATGCATCGGATAACGGGTCCTTCTTTGTGATTGACCATTATGTGGAACCTCTACCGCTTACCCTTAGTACTGTGGCATACGTTTAGCTGTTCATTTATTGACTTCGGCCCAGTGGCTATGACCGTCGGTTATCATTAGTGCTGTGGCATACGTTTAGCTGTTCATTTATTGACTTCGGCCCAGTAGCTAAGACTGATTGGTTAACCCCAGTACCGTGGCATACGTTTAGCTGTTCATTCATTGACTTCGGCCCGGTAGCTGTGACTAATTGGGGTGTAGCATATGGTATTGGTATGGATGATGTCTGATGCGCAAGTAAGTAAAAAGGAACGAATGAACGAATGAATGAATGAAGAAGATAATAATGATATTATCTATGCGTACGTATGATGTGTGATCACGTCAAAGTAACGAATGGTTTTATATGAAAGTAAAGTATATTTTATTATTAAAACCAGAACTCACTCAGCAACGCTGACTTTTATTGCATTTTCCAGTTGGCAGGTAAATGATTGCTGAGGATGGCACGGCGAAGCTACTCAGCTCTTTTGGGATGGCATCCAATTATATAGCTTTTGTGATGTAATGCAAACATGAATTTTGTAACCGGATAATGATGTATTATTTGGCAAAAGTATTTATAATGAAACGTGATGTCATTTTTGAATGTTTCCGCTGCAATGTTTTTCCTAATGTAACTGAAATTATATGTTTTATGAGCGATGAATGACCAACTGTAGGCGTCCCGGGAACGGGGCCTTACAACATCCAAAGACCAAACACATCGGTATTAAATACCATTTCATAAGAGACTGTTTTGAAAAGAACTTAATCGATGTGGTAAAAATAAATACTGATTTTCAACGTGACCTCTATACAAAAGCTTTTGACAAACCACGTTTTCTATATTTGTTAGAGGTCAACGGCGTTAAAAAGAAAAGTGATGTTATCCCTGATGATGATCATGTGTAGTCCGACGCAGTATAGTTAATTTTTCTTTATTTTATTTCTTTATTTAATTTATTTTCTTTTTAAATTAAACTCATGTTATTTAGCTGTTTAATAAAATCCTAAAATAATTAAACCAGTTATGATTTTAGTATTTTAGAAGGAGAATAAGTCAGCCAGTAACAAAATAAAAAAAAATTGAGGGAGAAGGAGTGGATAGCTGATATAAGGTAGATCGTATCTGTGATACCGATTCAAACCCCATTGGAAAATGATAGTACACAGGAACGAATCAAAAGGGACTTTAAAATTTAATTTAGAAAAGATGCAAAATTCAAAGTATAAGTCTGTGTAGTCTGTGCAATATAAAAGGGAAGATGATAGAAAACTTGGTAACTACTAAGGTAACACAACGAAAGTAGACCTAGAGGTTGCTAGACCACAAATGATATGTCGGTAGATTCAACACAATAGATGATTAGACCTGACTGGTGATCTCAAGATCAAACTAAGCTGTTCAACTGACTGTGGGCTCCCATCTCGTCACTGGTTAACACAATCAACAATATTCCAATAAGGGGTAATGAGCATGTAAACGCCACAAATGTCTGTGGATGACCATAAATAGAGCAAAGCATGAAAAAAAATGAAACACAAATGCTATCAAATTTTTATCTTAGGGTTTATCTTTCACAAAAGGCCAAAAACAAGTCAAATTTTTGTATTTTATTTTAACTTTCTAGTTAGTTAGTCATTTTAGTTTGTTTGTTTGTTGGACTACATCATGAAAATCAGTATGGGATTAACTCCCCTAAAAAGGGTCATGTCTGAGATGACCACATGTGTTTTCAAAGTTTAAAAAGGGTCACGTCTGAGGTGACAAAGTGTTTAAAAGGATCACGTCTGAGGTGATCAAAAGTTTTCAAGTTAAAATGATCATGTATGAGATGATCAAATGCTCATAATGTTAATGTCAACAGTTAAAAAGGGTTAAAATGTTAAATGTTCAAAATGGCAGAAAATTTCACAAGTATGACCCATTCGCACGAATGGACCATTCGTATGGACTTATCATACGAATGGGAGCCATTCGTACGAACGGACCATGAGTATGGACCATCCAACCGAATGGCCCAGTCGGATGCTTAAGAGCGAACAAATGAGTCAGTCACACGACTGAGATCCAGTCGGACGACTGAAGAAGGGCGACTGAAACTGAGGCCCACTAGCACGACTGAAAGGTGCGTATGAGCCCATTCGCACGATTGAATCTAGGGTTAGTATAAATAGAGAGAGAGTCGGTCGCAGAGACTCACCACCCTTAAATTAACCATAAATCGCACGACTTAAAGTCACTCTGCCCAAATTTCATTTGATCTCTATAAACCCCTGTTTTCTTGCATACTGACCATATACATCGATTCTACAGGTAATTTACGGTGAAGAGACACTACCATAACTTTCAATTTGACACCAAATCAGGAAAATTAGACCCGTAAAATAACCGAGACTTCAGTGGCTTAATAACCTAACTGAACGACTCAAACACATGAAATTAAAGATGTTAGGTGTTATACGAATGGATTGCGAGTCTAATGAACCAGAACACGAAGTCTAAAACTCAAAATTGGTGAAAAAGTGAATTTGAATTGAACAGTCAGTACATCATGCGAATGGACAGGTTGATGAACTTCAGTCGCACGACTGAAGGGTGCGAACTGCTTAACCGCACGACTGAACCATGTGTATGAGTTCAGTCGCACGACTGGTGTAACCGCATGAGGTTACATACGCATGAATTCAGTCGCACACTCAGTCGTATGTATGGGGTCATTCGCACGACTGAACCCCAGTCGCACTGTTCAGTCGCACGACTGATCTCAGTCGCACAACCTAAATCACATGACAGAAAGAATTTTTCTTAAAGTCCAAGTGTTTCATGACATTCTTAGCCAATGAGTACTAATGTTTACTTTATTTGTGTAACAGATGGCGAGTCGATGGACTATGAGTACGAAGCACAATATCTATGCTCATCTGGATTTGACATCCAGAAATGCTACTGATTTCTCGGGCATTATCATATTTCTACAGAGGTCGAGGATTGCACATGCCATATCTGCTCCCTGTACTCCTTACCGGTCCATTCAGCAGGCCTTCTGGGAAGGTGCTACAGTTGATAGATCCTCTGAGCCTCACTGCATCAGAAGTACCATCTTTGGAGAAGCTATAGCTATGTTGGAGGAGGATATTAGGATAGTGCTACAGCTGGGAGACGACGCTGATTGTCCGAATAGATTACACCCCCTCACTGTCAGAGGATGCTTTCTTAGAGCCAAGTACTCTGGGGACATCAATGCTGGGGTGCTCAACAAGAGCAACCTCTGTCCCCAGTTTAAGTATCTTGCGCACGTGCTGCTAAAGTGTATAGCTTCCAGGAAGGGAGGTTTTGATGAGCTTTCCGACCAGATCCAGAACGCGTATGTTGCGTTGGTGCTGAACCACCCCTTAAGCTTCTCCAAGATGATCTTCACCTACCTGGTGGAGAACATCGAGGGGAAAGGGAAGGAGGGCTTCTGTATGTACCCGAGGTTTATGCAGCTGATCATAGACCAAAAGCTCCCCTTCCTGCCAAACGAGAAGGATGATGCGGTAGTCCTCGAGGTGATGGATGATACTACCTTGGGGAGGATGAAGGTATACAGGGGGAAGCAGGTGAAACCCCCTGTCAGGAGATTGTTTGGGCATCTGGCCCGGGAGGACTACGTGGTGCCAGCCAGGAGAAAGTGGCGCCACGACGATAGCGATTCGGATGTTGAGCAGATTGCTCTACCCACTCATGACTCAGATGATGATGACAGTGGGGATGCTGGAGATGATATGCCTATTCCACCGAGGGGCACAACTACAGATGTTATACTTCCAGTATCTGCCCCAACAGGCGACATAGCTGAGTCAGCAGGTTTCCACCAGGACTTCATACCTGGTGAGGAGGAAGAAGAGTCTAAGCCTTTGACGAGGACTGTAGGAAGCAAGGTTGTTCCCACAGAGTATGGACTCCGGGCGGTTGGTGAACGCCCCAGGGATTCGGGAGAGACTACTGCAGATCCTAGCTATGCCCCTGAGCCAGCTAGCCGTGTTCTAGGGGGAGCATCCACCTCGACTGGATCGAGGAAGAAAAGGATGGCTCAGCCCCACGGCCAGAAGAAGAAGAAGAGAAGACTCACCTTCGTCACCACCACAACCACTACATCTACCACCACCATTACCACTTCTACAGCCACAACATCCACCACCACAGCCACCACAGCTACCACTACCACCACCACACCTCCTACCACTGTACATATGCCAACCACCACCATATCTTTCACCCCTACATCACCTCCACTATCTCACAGACCCAACCCCATCTTCACCATAGCCACCACCACCACTACTAGCCACCAAGCAGGACCCTCTTCGCATCCCTCTCATATATACGGATCACCTCTACCTCCAATTGGGGTAGAGGAACAGCTTTCTGCGCTGAACCGGATGGTGATGCGTTTATTAGCTGCTGATGAGGAGAAGACAGCGCAGATCCGTCATCTGACAGATCTTACTGCGGCGCAGTCTCAGCAGATCTCGGAGCAGGCTCGGTTGATAGATGAGCAGGCCCAACAAATGGCTGCTCAGAGCCACGAGTTCGCCCAACTCCAAGAGCACAGTGTCACATCTGCTAAAAAGATTGAGGAGTTGGAGGAGGCTAAGAAGACCATCATGCTAAAGCTTAAGGGATCTAAAGATGAGCCACTAAAGATTAAAGAGGGAGACGGAGATGATGGTGATGATGATGATGATGAGGATGATGATGAGGATGATGATGATGATGATGAGACTGAGGATGATGAGGGGATTGAGGAAGAGAGGGCAGAGGAGAGGAATGAGGATGAAGATGAAGAAGGAGGGGATGCAGCTGCATCTGCCTCTACTCAAGGTCAGGAAAGGAGATCCAAGAAGAAACAAGACCAACAAGCTTCCTCCTCTGCTCCACCAAGCGATGATCCAGTGATCCAAGAGAAAAGTAATGATTAGATGTCTATGTATTTGATTACTTTTGTATTTGAATCATGTATTTAAACTTATGTATTCGATGTTTATATTAAGATTAATGCATTTCTATTTTGATTATTAACTAATGGTTGATGTGTTGCATGTTTAAATCAAACAAATCCAAACTATCAGAGGGATGAATCGATGTTGCTCCCCTTCAGCAGGTCAAGACTCAGTTAACTATGATTCTTGATTTGCAAGGGATCGTCAGGAGGTCGATGAGTTATACCCCTGAAGAAGGGGAAATAATTCACGATCTATCAAATGAGCAACTAGCTGAGATCTTCAAGCTGAATCCCGATGAGATTGTAAAGGATGCTCCAACGTGCGACTCGACAAGTGACGAAGAGCTCAACGACGTTTATGAAATAGAGATAGAAGATGTCACTGCAGAGCACTACCCTCAGTATGCTGACAATGAGGGAAATGTGGTCCCCAATCTGGGTGAATCCCTTGTTAGCGATACTTTTGAGGTGCTAGATAAGATGGAGCAGGAGTCAGAGAAGACAGAGGGAACGGCCCAAGCCTCAAACGATGATGTTGACATTCGAAAGGCTGAATGGGCTGCTTGTTTTGAAGAAGTTATAGTCCAACGCGCTGCACTTAAACAGGACGCCTACACCAAACTCTACAGAGTAAAGAAACATCATAAGGTGTCGGGCAGGATTATAGCGTGGGCATATTTTGAGGACCTAAACGTCTATGCAGTTAAGAGGGAAAAGGGCATAGAGTACTTTAGATTTCCACATGATCTAAAGACTCTACCAGGTTTTGAGCTCAACCAGCTGGCCAAACTGAAGCTGTTGTATGCTGACCCGAGAAAGATGTCAGGCTGGTTTGAGGCTGCCTTAAGGATGGAGTACCACACCAGGTGGGTTAACTTCAGACCCCAACAGCCTACAAGGTACATCAGAAGGTCTGAAGTTGATGCCATTACTGGAAAGCCAAAGATAGTGTTGAAGTGGAGTCCTCCGCGCACGATGTCAAGAATCCCTCTAAGGGAAATGCCACAGGACTTCACTCCACATTTTAAGTGGTGGTACTATGATTGGAGGACAGCAGAAGCGGTCATAGTCCTAAACAAAGAGGGCCAAATGGATACTATCAGGGTATTTGACCCAATGTGGCTTACCAACTTGTCAGCTAATGATGTCTACACTCTATACAAATGGCCACTGTTCTATGACACGCATGATATAGTACAAGCTCTCCAGTTCCAGAACGTTATACGACTCTGCTTTGCGTTTGAAATTCACGCAGGAGTCACAAAAGAGGATAAGTACAAAAAGTATGAGGAGGTGATGCAGAAAACAAGACATTAGAGAGATCTAGGTCCAAGGGGGAGTTTGTTGATACATGTATGTACCTAGATCAGGATATGAATGTAATAGATCTTGTTTGTCTGATTCTGATGTAATGTTTGGAATGTTAATGAAATAATATTGGTTGTTTATGATTTACAATGTTTAATATTTCATTAATGAGTCGATGTTGAATTGGTTAAATAGGTTTGTGATTGTTGAATTGTTACACATAATGTTATATTAATTAATACATTTAAACTTAACACAATGAAGTTCTCATGCGAATGGCCCATGCGAATGGACCATACGCATGAATAACTTCATACGAATGACTCAGTCGCACGACTGAACCAGGAGACTGGATCAGTGGTATGATTGTAACATAAGATTGGCTCAGTCGCACGACTGAACACTCAGCCGTGCGAATGAATCAACCGCATGGTTCAATCGCACGACTGAACCATACTTATGGTTCAGTCGCACGAATGACCAACACTAACCTATAAATACAACCCAATTCGTGGAAAAACGCAAGCATTCATTCTATTTCGACTCCAGACGTACCCTAGCCGTCCAGAAGCCTCCAAGTTGATACTCCAAGTTCATAGAACGCTGTAGATCGATTCCTAATCGATTCTTAACGTTTGATTCAATACTTTATTGAATCTACGTGCGTTCTCACTGATTGGATCGCCAATCAAATAGGATTCCGCACTATTTGGTCTGGTCTACACGTTAATCATTCGGTATTTCGTTCAAATACCAGGTCCTAACAGTTTATATTTGCAAGAACGAGAAAATATTCAAGTTCTTCAAGATATTCAAGTTCGATGGGGAAGTTTAAACAAGGGTCATTGCAACGCAGTCAATCAATGTCTTCCAAAGCAAGAGGCAAAGATGTATCATCTCAATGCTTGCATATACCCGGGAGATGAAGAAAAAAACAACTATTACCGATTTAGTGATTGGATGGTAGTGCCACCTGCAGCAATCCTGATTGTTAACAGGTTTCGTGCGGTTTTGATATCTATATCCATCGGTAACAACGCAACTTTTTTTTCGTTCTAGTTATGTCCTCATGATATCATTGATCACCAATTGATTGCAATTGCTTTAGTTCATGACAACTATTTTATTAGGCTTCGATTAGTAGGTGACTATCTTATGCTTCTTCCAAGTGGATGTTGGATAAACTACAAACACAAAAATGCTAACAATTGGAAGGTTATATAAGAGCCACGATTTCAAAATTATCATAATTAAGGATACAAGGGAAAGTTAAACAAGTTAATTTACCATTTTTTGAATGTAATTTGTAATCATTTTCGACAATGTATTTGTAATGGGCATTTGTACTATGTAATTTCTGTTGTTTTTTTAATGTAATTTGTAATCATTTTCGACAATGTATTTTAAAATAAATTCATCACAGGGAACGTAAATATAATACATCAGAAAATATAAATTTGTTTAATACATCAAAAAAATATAAATTTGTGTACATCAAAAGATAATCAAAATACAAAAATGAACAAAATAATAACTACTCTAGAAGTGGCTGATCCGATGCATCCTTCGTTGTCTCATTCTCACTATGTACTAGCTGCCTCACAAAATGGACAATCTTCGAGCGAGGGAAGCAACCATCCCGTATGATGCAGTCCATGTGGTGCTCAGCTCCAGCTGCAAGAGATGCATAGCATGCATCTCCCGAAGTAGATAGATGTACTCGACCATAAACTCACTGGTAGGTGAAATCTGTCTAATAATAGCCCTCGACAGCGGTGGTGGCTGGTGCGGTGGGCCATGGGCTCGTGGCTGCTACTGCTTCTACTACTACTCATCAATTTCTACTGTAGGCTGACATATCTTATGATCATCGTCAGCGGACCATCGTAGGTTGCCGCCAAAATTGGCGGCAATACCCATGGCCACATAGTCTAGCAACCTGTTGGGCAAAAAGTGCATCAGTGTATATCCTTAAATGGGAGGCAATAATAGTGATATACGCCCTACAAACAAATAGGCCTATCCATCTATAAATAATCAAATAATAAATAAATAAAATAAATAATATTATTAACAATTAATAGTCAACTAATAAATAAATAATATAAAAAATATATTACCTTTTCGTGAATAACGCTGAAAAAATAAACAGCCATACATTGATCAAGATTCACCCTCCGGGGCGTAATCAAAGCTTGTGAAAGGAAAACATCTCCGAGTGACACTTGCTCAATGGTCTGGTCGCGCCTCGCAATGGTACCGACAATTCACCAATGCATGTATCGGTGCAAAGGATCTCTAATAGAGGTTGCGCGAATAGCGCCCTCATAGCACAATTTTTGATATAGTCAGCCACCACGCCACAAGGGGAGCTGACTTCGACAGAAGCTCGTCAATGAGGAAACGGTCGTCCTGCGTCTCCTCATCTATGTAAAAAATCCACGGACAACCATTCACTCTGCCATCATAAACTCGAATCTACACCCCCCCTACCCCCCCCCCCAAGTAAAATTAAATATTTAAAAAACTCACATTTCAAAAAGAAATACGGGCCATGAATGAAGTTCACAGCTTATAAGTCTTTGGAAATTCAAAAGATTACGGGTCTGAAAGATGATCACGACCCATAGTCCTTTTGATTTTCAAAAGCTTACGGGCTGTGAACCTTTTTCATGGCCCATAATCCTTTTAAAATCATCACAAATTTAATTTTTAATTTAACTTAATACAAATTTAAAGCGTAATACATAATAATCAAGATGAAATTCGAGAACTTACAGGTAATAGTAGTCAGAGAAGGAAAAACGAGATAAAAATACGAGCATCATATAAGAGGGAATCATATCAGTGAATATGGACATAAATGAAGTTACATGATGTAAATCTTATATAAGACAAAGCCTCATGGCCCGTAACGCATCTCACGACCCGTCTTCAGTCCTCTTCACCACCCATGAGGTAGCTAATGTCCATGACCTTTTAATGAATAAAATAATCAACACGTACGACCCTTATGGCTCGTGACTCAAGTCACGGGCCATGAAGCACTAAGTACGGCTTGTGAACTGCTTCACCACCCGTGAAGTTTTTCAGAATAAAAATCTACAAAACAAATATAATTTTTTATTATTAATATCAACATATCACACACTATTTCTACACACAAAATTCAAGTAAAAAAACTCCGACAAGTTCTATATCAAGTTCATTGTCAACTTCACAACACCAAAATCATTTACGGACGAAGAGGATGTGACTTTAGTAAGATCTTCTCTCGAATATTTTAGGATTATTTTATCAGTCATGGAGTGTTCAAAATTTTGGAACTAGGTTTCACGTTTTCATCAAATTCTCGAACGTGAAGAATATCATACAACTTGTGAACTTAGTTCCAAGTAGTTTGATTTAAGAAGAAAGATCTTGAGATTTCACAAAATCTATGACAACACTTATGATAACCGCATATGCTATGTAATGATATAAACATTATGACAATGGCTCAAGAATAATATCAAGCCAGACTTGGACATCTTTGAACTATGTTACGACTTGAAAGTTTCTTAAAGAGCAACAAGATTAAAGATTACATTTTCAGCTACGTTTATGTTATCTTTAGTAGATTGCAATAATAATTTTATTAATAATTTCATTAAAAACTTAAACGTTAAATAATTATATTATACGTCTTGAATACAGTCCAACCGCCATAAATCGTCGGAATCAAAGGCAAGCATCCTCTTAATTGACTTCTTGTCACTCTAAATATATGTTCTGAATCAGCCTACGCAATAACATATAAATTACAACTCCTGAATCTCGAGCAATATGACCCCGTTAGGCGGCCACACAGTTTCATTGGACACTATCAATTCTTCAACTTTTTCTTGTCCAGAGTACTAATAATAATGTATACGTGCAAGAAAATGTAAGAAATACATTTCAAATTACATAATAATCACTCGAACTTTAAGATGAATGCACCATGAATCATTACAAGTATTTGGACGATATTCATATGAAAAGAATATATGACCTTGTAGTGACTCCATGCAAATCTTCAGAAGATACCAATTTTTATCGTCATTAGTGATCGGTACGTACACCTTCAAACAAAAATCAAATCAAAATTACATTTTTTTTGTTTAAAATTAAATAACAAGGAAACATTATTGTCGTATCAACTTCCCATGACGGAGGAAATAAATCGGTACTCTTGTCTGCATATTCATTACCATCAACGGATACCATGTATATTATGTTAAACCACTTAAATGGGAGAATCGTCAACGATGAGTACCCAGTAACTCTTCTGTTTCCGTATTTCTTCGGATCACCAGATCATCACTCTATTTGTCCACGCCCAAACATGCTTTAAAATAAAAAAATACATTTTGACAATTTCAAAAATGAATCTGATAATTAAATGTTTAAAATCTTACATATAACTATAAAGCCATGTTCCCTAGTAGGCCACTCTAAAGTTATAAGTGAAGATCCACAACACTCATGTAATACACTCTACATGATTGGGTATCGTTAAACAAAACTAGTCAATATTTCAAGACCAGTTCTTACCATTCTTCTAATGTGGATTATCTATTGGTTTCAGAATGTTATTGATGTGTTAATAATTATACATGTTTACAATATATATTTATTTTCATTTTAAGTAATTTTTGTTATAAAATTCATAATTTAGACACTTATCTGTGTTTTGTTTGAATTTTATATTATCGGATGAAGCTCAGTGATTTTTATAAAGAAAACCAAAGATTTGAAGAAGTTTAAGTGGAAAAATACTTCTGATATGACCTTGAAACTAAATATGCCCATATAAGTGACAAACTCCAAATAACTTATTTCTAAAGCTGAATATGGTCATATCACTTCAGATATGGCTATATTCGAGCAGAAAATGGGTTTATAACCCAATACACATCATTTCTCAAAAAAAAAAACTTTTATTTCTTTTAGACCTTAGCCTCCCTCAAAACCTTAGGTGTTTTTGAGAATTTCTCAAGAGCTTTTGGGAGTTTTGAAGATAAAGATTAAAGATTTCATACTTTCAAGAAGGATCTAACATCATCCATCCCATTTCCACTCAAAATTTGTTTGAATTCCTCTAGATCTACTATGAGTTCTATGTTCTTAAGCTTGGGTGTGTTTTTTGTAAGCCTTATGGGCTTAACTCTTATTATCACTTGGATTAGATTAAACTTAGCATGATTTAACAAATTGTACATAATTCTAGGTGTTGTTTATGTTAATGTCATGTTGAAACTTGATTATTTTTCAGTGATTATGTGAATTTGTTCTAGTTTGATGAAATGTTTAATCTTGTGGGTGTTGTAAGCATGTTATGTTGGAAAACTTCATGTTCTTACAAGATTTATGCTTATGATTGCATCTAATTTGGTGTGTAATTTTGTGACATTTGACTAGAAATGGTGAATGAAGGTTCGTGGTTTAGTAAAATTGGACAAATGTGCATCCTTATGCTTATGTTTGAGAAAACTATGGTGTATGTCATGAATCTTTATTGTCATTGGTTATGAAATGATTTTATAATCGTGGTTTAATGTTCATAAGTTGAAGGGTAGTTATAGTTTTATCTATTTTACGCAAGTTGAGGTGGTTGTCATGTGTTTATCGTGTAACTTTTCTAAAAATTTATGGAATTAGGTAATCCTAACGGGAGTCTAATTCATTTTTAACATTGACATAATTGTATCATTAGTTTCTCATGGCATAACTTTAGGTGGCTATTGTTTGTTTATCGTTCTAGATTTCCGAATGGTTATATGTCTAGATATCCTTGATGGGAGTTTAGGCTACTTCTATGTATCATGTTTAAAAGATGGTCTTACCTTGAGTTTGTGCTAGTTGTTCATTCTATGCTAAGTGGAATCAAAGTCCGAGTGGTATTTTTAATTGATTCAGTATCTTCCTCTTTACTTTCTTAATTTGTTAGTTCAACTTGCTAATAGTTTTAGTTAATTCAATATCTATAGATCCATACTCAATTGATCAGTTAAATAGTGATGATGATTTAGTATTGGGAGCCATTGCGTTCACAGATTGATACTTTGTTCTTACCTCAAGTTATACTACTATGTGATAGGTGCACTTGGCTATTGTGTGTGTAGTTAATATAAATGTGATAATCGTTTTTTTATTAAAATAAATTGTGTGATTTTTCATATAAAAATGTACGTTTACACACATCAGCTTTCAACATTTACACGTGAGTTAGAAGATGACTCATTCTAAAGTCTTCTATCACCTCCGCGAGAAGACATTTTAATTATCTCGTTTCGAACTTACCCAATAACATAATTAACATGTGTTCGTTTATATATCGTTTATATAGAATCTTACATTAAATCAAATAATTGATATAGGTTTTTCGAGAAATAATACGTCACGTCATATTATTATATAAAATAAAAGCAACACGAAACCGAGGAATAAACATGTCAAATCATTGTTTTCTGAAAAATTAAACAGTCCGTAAAGGGTTTTACAGGCCGTTAAGTAAGTTCGTCACGTGTCGTGAGGCACATTACTGACCTTACCTCACGGGCCGTGATGTTCGTAACAGGTTGTGGGGGACAAAATCCGCTAGTTTTACTTTTTACATAGCCTTAAGGCTCGTGAAACCCCTTACGGGCCGTATAAAAAAGACAGATGTTGTCAGGATAATACCTGACACGATGGTCGTATATCGGTGCCCTTGATTCAATCCATGATCGAAAATCCTTCCAACTTATTTTCCAAAAAGATCTCTTTTTATTTAGTCCTTCCTATATATTTTGACATAACGTTATGTGTTTTAATATTTAGTGAAATACACATACCCACAAACTTCAATTTCCTCATATGTACTTTGGTTAAGTGGTTACGATCGAACATGCAGATTGTTATATGTGTTATGTATGCATGTTCTTAATAAAACATGCTTATAAATAAAATAACTTGTTTTGATAATAATCCTTGAGATATTATCGTAATATCATATACAACATGTCTTTTATGTAAACATTTCTAAACCTTTATAAATAATGTTCAAACGGAATTTTGATTTGTGACGCAATTTTTCGTATTTAATATACAACATGATCAACAAAATGTATGATAGCATGAATAGTATTTATTAAGATGATTATCTTCGTCTTTATATGTCATATCCACATGTTTAAACTCATCATATCACATATGATGAATGTCTCAAAAGATATTATATTTCAGGTATGTCCTAGTATGCTAAAACTTAGGTATTTTCCAGGATCTGATTACGTATAAGTTTTCTTAAAACAATATTTTATTAATTAATATGTTAGTTTATGGATATTTGTGCAATTATTCATCATACTATATTGTCTTAATGTTTAATTAACTAGTTATGTACCCTTGAGAGAACTGAGATAGCAAACATATGATGACATCATATATGTTATATACAAAATCACTATCGTTACTATCTTGACATTGATGGCTGAAGTATATGTATTATTTATTAGAATAGTAATTCATACAGTTATCTACTTGTACTTATAAACTATACCAATTGGTAAAATGATAAGTTGTCACTCCTCAAGGCTCTAACTCACAACCTAAGGCTGGGGTACGTGAAACATCTTTTACCGCTACACCTAAGTCCCAAGCCCCACCCACATACCTAAATTGAAACATGTTGCACTTATGACATTAGACACAATCAGTCTTTATAACTTAATGGTCATTATGCAGTCTTGCTTGTTTCAAATCATGCCATATACTAGTGTTGTGCATGCTCATAGAGGTGTATACATCAAACTGGATTCAAATGAAAACCACTCCATATTTAATAACTGATTTTTAATGGATAACCACTTTATCACCATTTCGATATCTGAGATAAAACAAATCATGAGGTGCCATCATTTTAATTAAGTTAAGCAGGAAGTGCATATTACTCATCAGGTGTGGAAAAAACATAAATGATGCTTGAGGTTGCGGCGAAACACCAAAAGTATATTGTATTACTAGGAATACACACTATATAATTTACATACTTAAGAGCATTCACAGTGAAATCCTTAAAAGTATGTGAGTGTGTTTGGTATATTATATGGAATGGTTTTGAGTGGTTGTGAGTGAAGGAGAGAGAGAAAATATTATTGTGGATTGGTATACTTGAAGAATCACTGTTCAATCCTTATAAATATTTTAATATTTTTTGAAGTGGTTGTGAGTAGAAGAGATAGAAAAAAGTAATGATAAGGGTATAAAAATATTATTTAATTAAAAGGAAGAGAGAAAATGTAATGATTTTTAGTGTAAATATATGGATAAAGATAAGGAAACTACTGTGAATGCTCTAAGTGGATTTACCGGCAATATTTACACCATTTTCAGATTAGTGGATTCTTATTTTAGTTTATTTATGGTGAATTAAATACACTATGAGAATTGTGAGCCTAGCTTTTTTCTAATTTTTTTGATGATAAACTTATACTACTTTTACTCTTAAATTACTTCAAATTAAATTATTGTCTGGGTTTAAACTTAAGACTTCTCATCTAAAAGTAAAAGACTTTTCAAGTGGGCTAGCCCCACATCGTGAGCCTTATACTCAATAGTGTTTACACTACTTTGTCAATACTAATGTTACTTTTTAATACAACGTCATCCAAAGTTTTATTTTAGTGTATTCACGAAGAAGCCACTATATGTTGATACTAATTTTAGTATAAGTGAATATTCTTACAAATACATTACGTACGTGTGGATTTGTATAGTTTAGTGTATTCATGACCAGTACATGAATGCACTATATGTGGATTATGATCATACTTTAGTGTATAGGCACTGTTTTTTAACTTACTTTAGTGTATTCACTAATGTATATACTAATTTACGATCATAATCCATATAAAGTATCTTAGTTTTTTTAGCGTACAAATGGTAAACCCCGACGCGCGTGCACGTCTTATGAAAACGTTGAAACTGAGGCTCAGACATGGTTTTTGTCGTCATAGCCAAAAGATAACCGGTAAAACCAAAATTAAAACAATTGTTTACGCGGCCCAGATTCGTATGAGAGCGTTAAAACCGAGGCTCAGACATAAGTTTTTGTCATCATAGCCAAAAGACAAATGTTAAAGCCAACATCAAAGCAATTGTCAACACGGCTCAGAACACATGACCGGTCCCGACTGCACACCGAAAATGGCTACCACGCCGAACCTGACATCGGTTTATACATATCATCATAGCCGTAAATTAATCAACCAAACGAAAGATCTCAGACGAATACATAATGTGAGCATCATCATCGATAACAATGTGTTGATTTGGGCAGAAAGCCCAAATAAAAGGAAACCCTAAGGCTTAAAGGCCACCGGCAGGGATCTCAGACATATGAACTTCCTTCACATGAACTTCAAAATCAAACATAGGGACAGGGATCTCATACGAACAGCCGTCGTCATCATCGAAGCGTAGCACGGACATATGAACCTCCTTACGGACATATGAACCTCATTCACGGCCAACTTAAAGGCCAGCGGCAGCCATGCCGACACACAACCACCAACCAAAACCGGAAAAAACCAGAAAGAACTAAGATTTTAACACAGACTCGCACATGCAGTAGAAAGTAACAGCCAAAATAATCAGCGGTGCACAAAGCATGGGTGGGCGACATCAACGGCAGCTATCGGCCTCAGATATGGCGGCATACCACCACCGGTACAACCGGTGGTTATGGAACCAGATTCGGCGAGAAAACCCCAAAAACACCACGGTGATTTAGTACGATCTCTACCACAAAGCCCTAAAAACCCCCTCGTCGCCTCTGGTACCGCCATAGCACCGACGACGACGGTGACGTTGATCGGCGACTAAGCCGTGGACAACCGTCACCTGCCCCGCCTCAACCACAGAGGGGAGGCAAAACGGCAACAGAGCCATCGCCACAACAACCGACACTGCCGCGAGCCAACGCCACAACAACTGTCGTCGTCGCCTTCGCGCGCGTGACGCTTGATACGGCCGGCCACCACCACAAAATCCTAAAAACCCACTTGTTGCCTTTGGTACGGCCTGCAACAGAGCCACCGCCACAACAACCGTATCACGGACGAAAATCGAGGGGTACCAAAACCCACAACCTCCGCCATAGTGAAAAGCTTACCAAAGATAAGCGAAGGCGACGAAAACGCAGCTGCCACCGTCGCTATTGAAACCCCCGGCGACCACCAACAAACACACACCGCCACCATCTAACATCTGATGGTGTTTAAAGGCCATGCACAGTAACCGAGGAGAAACAAAATACCCAAACTGCCCTCGAGTTACTGTTCATCAAACTTGTTATTTCATAATAGGGTAATTTATTAGTGACTATACCGCATATGGATTTTGAGCATAATTTAGTGTATACATTGGTGAATATACTACTATAGATTCTTGCTTTAGTTTATTTATCAGGTGGGTAAACTATGTAGATTCAAAGATAACTTTAGCGTACTAATGGATATGACACAATATGTAGGATGTATATTGACATTGTCTGCACCTTTTACATGTGTTTGAGATTTGTTTATCGGTTTATTTGTTACTAATTTATTTGTTATTGTTTGATTCCGATGTAGTTTTTCAGTAATAGGTTACGTATGAGTAAGACAAGCCGAGACAATACCATCTCGTGCATTTAGTTTTCAGTTCATTTCAATCCAATTTGATATATAAGAAAACCATATTAGATATGTGAATAGGCAATTAGATGCGTTGTGGGAAAGATATAATATAACTATTGATTGATGTTTGATCATATTTTAGCTTATGTATGTATATATTCCGCTGTACATATCTAACTTACGTTTTGCTTGTCTAGCTATTATCAATCGCAAACAAATCTGGTTCACACCTTATTAACTTTGTAACACACATATGAACCATATTAACAAACAACTAAGAGAGTTTATAATACTTTGTAACACACATATGAACCACTGCACAATATTTATTGTTTTACATATTACACGTCCTTCAACTATTAAATCTTATAAATTTTCTTTATATATCCAATGATTAAAAATAACAATTTGACCTGCCCTTTATTCTTATAAAAAAACTTTGTTCGATCTAAAGACTAGAAGATGCACAAATAAAACATCCTTAGTAAAAATAAAATCTTGTTTCCATCACTTTGTTGGATTTTAGTCCTCAATGTCTTGCATTTAGATTTAGTGCCTTGTATTATCAGAGAAATTTTATGTTGAATTATTTGAAGGATAAAATTTGTGACTTGAAAATGTTTATAAAGGTCATAACATGGATCAATGGGGGTGGGTGGGTGGGTCATGGGTGCGGTGGAGGGGTAAAAATGGAAATTCAAAAAACCCAACCTATAGTCGACCCCTCGTGCATCATCTATATCATTTGCTCCCTTCTTTTTCATCTTTCATGATTAGTCGCATGCCCCTCTTCTTAATTTAAGTCGCTCTATTCCTTTTATTAGTTACCCATCCATCTAAATGTTGGGTTGTTAAATGTTTGAATTTTTTTAACAAACAATTCTTTTACTTTTAGATACCACCTAATTAATTTGTGTTACAAAGATTTGAACATACATCACATTTGTATAGGTAATTACTAATGTTACTAGCCTACAAAATAATAAGATTGTTAAGAATTTAAATACAAGTCGGAGAAAAGAAAACGCCAACTCAATTTTCAATTTTCAAACAAGAGTAGTTGATTGTAATTTGTAAATACCAAATATGTTACGTACGAGTGAATAGTGAAACCTAAATGTGTAATTTCTAAAAGTTAAAGCCAAAATCGTAATATTATTGTACTCGTGAATTTTGTTTAATCATTAGTAATATATCTAATGTGTCCTTTACTTATAGGATTAAAAACAAAGACCTAGACTTATATGTTGTTTAGTATTATTACTAGATCATAACCTTATGTATTACATGTGTTATTTCAAAAAAAATTATATCATTAAATTTTCTGAGCCACATACGGGGAAATTTGCACGTGTGGTTCATATGCTATAAATTCAAAAAAAAAAATTTATGTCATTAAATTTCCTTGCCTATTAAATAAACTCACCTTGATTGAAACTTTTTGTTAAGTTTTATTTCAATGTTTTATTATTATTTAATTTGTAAAGATTTTTAATTTTAATTATTGTCTTTTTATTTTTTTAATTTTAACTTCAACTAGCTTTTATACGTTTTTATAAAGTTATAAAACAAATTACATTGATCATATGAAGAAACATAAAAAAGTTTATGTTATTACATCACCATTGATTACTTAGAATTTTAAGTCTGAAATTGAAAAATCTGATTAATTATAATTATTCTGTATTTATAATTTCTAAAACAAATTAACATAGGAGAAACATATCTATTTTCAATGACAAAATAAAATAACATTCATTATTTATTTTTAAAATACAATGTAAAATAAATAAATAATTTTATTATTTGATAAACATAATAGTTTTATAATAAAATAAGAAATGGATGGAAAAACCACAAGTTGATTTTACCAGAAGTTGACACGTGACAGGTAAGATAATTTATTTATATTTATATTATAATTTATTTAGTTAGTTTAGAAACACAAACACACATACACCAGTCACACTCCTAAATTTATACTACTCCGATAATAATACCTCAATCGAAGATACATCACCATATGTGAGATAGCTTAAAAGCACTTTGCTATTTATTTATTTATTACTTATACATTATACATGAGATAGTGGTAGTAACAGTTGACAATGCAAATCTACATGGAAAATTTAGAAGTCCCTACATAATTAACGGACCCACCTTCATTCCAACTGGAATAACAATAGAGGTGTTTGTGCTATATTTATACCTCCTCAACACCCTCATCACCACCACCACCACCACCTCTTCCCTCTCATCCTCCTCAGGTCACCGGAAAACCTGATCTGTCCCCTTAACACCACCACCACGATGGCGGAAACCGGTGGCGGCCTCACGGTCACTGAAAAACTCAAAGGATGGTTCCCTGAAAGGGTCCAACTCCACATAGCCATGCTGGCTTTACAATTTGGCTATGCTGGCTTTCACGTTGTCTCTAGAGCTGCCCTTAACATGGGCATCTCTAAGATCGTTTTTCCCGTTTATCGCAACGTTCTCGCCTTCGTTCTCCTTCTTCCTTTCGCTTACTTCCTCGAAAAGTATGTAATATGATTGAAATTAACATCATGTGTTTAGTGTTTTACTTAGGGTTTGAACTTTGAAGTTTATGATATTGAATTGATGAATAATATTGATGTGAATTTTGTTGTAATAGGAAAGAGAGACCCCCGATTAACCTTAACTTTCTTGTTCAGTTCTTCCTCCTCGCGATCGTCGGGTACGAATTAACGAATATTGGATGAAACAGTTTATTATTAAAGTACGTTGGTTGATGTAAATTAGTTGTGATATATTGAACTTAAATTCGCAGGATCACCGCGAATCAAGCTTTCTACTTGTTGGGATTAGACAACACTTCTCCGACGTTCGCCTCCGCCATTCAAAACTCCGTTCCCGCCATCACATTCCTCATGGCTGTCGTTCTCCGGTAAGCCATCACATCCCTTTTCAAACCACAAATCTGTTTACGGAAAAAAAAATAAACAGAAAAACAAACAAACATATCCAGTAAAATCTTATTCAGTTTTTACTGACAAAATATAAAAACTAAATAAGAACTATATGTAGTAAAAGCTGAATAAGATTTTTCTGGATATGTTTGTTTTTACTGCCAAAATATGTAACTTTATTTTACATCGTGTGCAGGATAGAGAAGGTGAGATTGGACCGAAAAGACGGGATAGCGAAAGTGGCTGGAACTGCATTCTGCATAGCGGGAGCGTCAGTGATCACCTTGTACAAAGGTCCGACAATATACAGCCCGTCTCCGTCTCTAAACAGCATTAAGCAAGCTTCACCGGTGTTGCAGTCACTTGGTGACGCAGAGGGGAAGAGTTGGACCCTTGGGTGCATATTTTTGATCGGTCATTGCTTGTCATGGTCCGCGTGGCTCGTGCTACAAGCCCCGGTCGTGAAGAAGTACCCGGCTCGGCTTTCTTTCACATCGTACCAATGCTTCTTTGGAGTGTTACAGTTTCTAGTTTTGGCTGCGTTTATGGAAAGAGATATCAACGCGTGGTTCATTCGGTCGGGTGCTGAGCTCTTTAGCGTGTTTTACGCGGTAAGTGACTTGAACTCGTGACCTTGGCTAATGGTTAGCCTAATACTTATGAATGAGTTGAGTTGATTTAGGGTATGTTACTAACAATTTAACGGGTATAGTTAAAATGATACCTTATTATAATTAAACAACTGGTCTTTTTTTTTTTTCAAGAAACTCGCTCAATTTTAGTATATTTTTCCAAAAACTTTTTATAAATATCTAACTTTTTCTTAAATTTACCATATAAATGAAACATATATGAGTATGTTATTGTTAGTAATTATTTTTTTCACACTTAACTAATAAAAATATAAGAGAACAGTGAAGAGAAAATGCTTACACAATAAGCAAGTTTTAGAAATTTTCAATTTAATTAAGTTAAATTGGAAAAAATATCACTAAACCATAACACATATTCATACGTGTTATATTTAGATCATTTAATTATAAAACATTTTAGCATTTGTAATTCATAAGATTGAGACACCTTATAAAACATTGAATGAATTTATTAGTATACTAAAGAATATGTGGTGCTTTTAACTGGTAATCTTAATACATAACATCTCAGAAATCATTAAATTTATTTTAAAATATACTATTATTAAACAAATATAGCTTTTATTATTATATTTATCAATTTGTTTAATAATAAGAGAATTTTAAATTGTTAAGAAAAAGTGTTCTAGGTCTTTCACCGGTCAAAACTACATCACCCATAAACATAAACATGTGACCAACTCATATTTAACACCTCAAACCACCACTTCAAACTTACTAATTTATTATATATCTTCATGTTTAATTGATTATTGATTTTTCTTTGTTGAAAATGATATGATAAAGTGGTCATTTAATATTAATATGTTACAATACAGGGTGTGGTCGCATCAGGGATTGCATTTGCTGTACAGATATGGTGCATTGACAGAGGTGGCCCAGTTTTTGTAGCCTTATATCAACCGGTTCAGACCCTTGTGGTTGCACTCATGGCTTCAGTCGCTTTAGGCGAAGAGTTTTATTTGGGCGGGTACATCACCAACCATCACTAGCCCACCACACACGTGCACACACTCACACATTCAATATCATATGTATTATTCAATGTTTTCAATACTAGTTGAACAGGCTGATCGGTTCCGAAACCGGTGCTTAACCCGTCAATATAGGTCTATTTAACTTGTGTTTATTTAAACCAATGAATTAACTAGTCGAACTGGTGAACCGGACTGGTCAAACCAGATATTACTAATTTTTTTTATTTTTTTCTTTTAAAAATCTCATTTGCGGACTAATTTAATATACTCCACCCTTTATAATTTATTTAATTAAGGTTTTTAAATTGCAAATTTATACCAAATTACTAGTTATTATCATGTTTTGTTTTGAATTCTATACATATGTGTGTATTTGAATTTTTATCTTATTTATAAGGTTATCTGATTCTTTAATACCATATATATGGCCGGTCCGACCAACATATCAGAAAAAAATACTGGTTAGGTTTCTCATCCGGTTTTAATTTGGACACATTGATACTTTCGGCTCATGATACAACAAGCCATAATAATTTAGGAGGTAGTAGTAATGTAGTTGCAGACAAACCCACATGTACTTGCATAACCCATAGTCATAAGCATTATCTGTCTTGTGGGTCAAACACATACATGATCTCAACAACTATCATATATCGTGGGTCCGTAATTTACAACAATCTTATTATTTTATGATAACCGTACAAGATCAAAGAATGATATTATTTTATGCATGTATTTTGCAGGATAATAGGCGCGGTGTTAATCATAACAGGTTTGTATCTCGTGTTGTGGGGAAAGAGCGAAGAAAGGAAGTTCATGCTACAAAAGCAGCCAGCGTTGGCTCAAGCCGCCACGGACCATGGTGCACCAAGGTTAACGAGCCACACCAAGTCATCAATCACTCAACCTCTACTTCCTCAATCAACCGAAAACGTTTGAACAACATAACACTTAAGTTTTTTAACTAGTGTGTGCTTATTGAAAAAAAAAAGTTTGGTGTGTTTTTGGTTTGGGGTGTTCCTGGTTTTAGAATTTGAATTATTAGATTTAAAGTTACGATATTCTATGTACTAGAAGTGTATTTCAAATGAGTTTGATCATTTTAAAACCGAATAGTATGTGTAATTTCGGTTACTTGAAAGAAATACGTTTATTATAACATGTAAATATATTGTATGATCTTTGTGTAATATATTAAATCTATAAATTATTAATTATTCTAGAAAAGATATATATGGTGTGTATATTCATGATGGGAGCATGCCATTTCACTTTAGAAAAAGGAAAGTGAGAGGAAAGAACATTGTGATGATTAGTGTTACTCAAAACTGGGACACCATCGATTATTAATTATAATTTTGATGTTATATTAATTCAAACAAGATTTGAGTACCTATAATATCATATAAAACATTTAAATTATCGGCTTTTGTAAAGCATTTGATGATTTTTTATACTTCAGGTTATTCGGGTCATTCGAATTGTATTAAACCATGAACTGGTGTGACCCCTCCCATTGGACCCAACAAGCGCAACATTTTGGGTCGTCTGAACATCCATTTAATCACATGAAATCACCACTCGATCTGTTACAAAGATATAAACTGAGTCCAATTGCAATCACCACAAATACTCTATCCAAGATCATATGAAAATTTTGTATACTTAAAAATATTCTCAACATTCCTCCACATTTTCAAATTAGACATGAAAGTTAAAAAATGAAAAGCACAATGGAACCTAATTAGATTTTGAAATCCTTAAAGTTGCTATGCATAAGTCAAATGTGGAATTTTACACCTTGAAACTTTACTAGTGAAAGCGCTTTAACTAACTAGAGTAAAATTGTTGAATCAAAGTCAGTAAACCATCTTCTTGGTATGTTAGACGAAAAATGCCTCATGCACATCATTCATCTCATTCATTTAATCTATTGTAAGTCGACCCTTTAACTAACCGTTGGTCCTATATCTTGGTTTATTAAAATGCTTCAGCTAGTAGTTGTTGATCCTTTAACACTTTAACTCTTAGGAAACAGCTATCAGTCCATGGTTATTTAACCTGATTACCATACACTAATATTACATTGGACAACGGTCCATGGTTATTTTCAAGTACTTAGTACTTGCTTTATATATAAGTTTGTTTCATCATTAAATTGCTAATCACATAATACTCTTTGTGATTTGATTAATAGATGTGAAATCTCTGTTAACGAATTGATTTAAGACTCATAAATATACTAAGAACAGATTTAACACTTATAAGAACACAAGCAATGCTTTTCAAGCTCTTTGTATTTTCACTAAATTAGTGTAAGTTACATAGAAAACTAAAATATGTAAGCGCACTAGTAACAAGTACATTGAGGGGTTCTATATTAAAAGTTACAGCTAGTTACTCGTAGGAAACTAACTATATCAAACAATAGAAAACTATCATGTTCGTTTATTTTAGGGTTTATCGTTAATGGCATACAAGAGCGACTGATCTTACAATCATTACATACCACGATTAAATCCTCCAATCGATACAAAAAAGTACAGGAAAACACGAGAAATTTTAATCATGATTATATTAAGGAAAGAAACTTATTCTTTTATAGTGTTAAGGTTTTTCCACTATTTGTCGGTATTGACATGGTGACGACTCTTTGTAAGTGTAACATTTAACCCATTTTCAAATTGTAAACCCAAATCCATTTTGGTCATTTATATAACTAAATATTCATTATCAAATCATTTTATTTATTTTTATGATTATATACAATAATTATATCATGTATTCAATTTACTAAAATTTTGTAAATTATAAAACAATTACTATAAATTATATAATTAAATAATTAATTATGAGTTTTTAATTACTTAATTAAAATAAATAATTAAATTACAACTTGTTTATTATAAAGTATATATTTTTTTATAAATTAATGAATTGTTTAATTATTAAAACTAGGGTTTTATAAAGTTTACGGATTTAAGTGTAAATTTTTAAAAGTTACAATTAAAGATTCTAACATAAAATATCAACTTTATAAACTACATAAGGACTAAACCGTAAACTCCTTAAGACCAAGCACTGGCCAAGCTCTGGCGACTCCAAACAATCGAATTCAATCAAATTAATCCTCATCGATCGCACATCGGTTTCGAACCTATAACCAATTATTCGAATTAAATCTCGTATTAACCTGCTTATCAAAAGCCCAAAGTTTGATTTCATTAACATTATCGAAACGAGGTTCAATTTGAATCAAATCAAAGTTAGGGTTTATGCGAAATTGAGATTTATTTAAGTAAAATTTTAAACTTTGTCTATTGGATTAAAGCAGATATGGGCTTACAGTCCATTAGTCAAAACCTTCAACAAAAGTAGGGGAGACTCAGTTCTACCCCGGGCACCCACATGTCCATTTTAAACTATTTTTTAATTAGTTTTAATTCAAAAATTGTAATGCAGTATTAAATTCAAATAAAAATGTTTTAATTAATATTAACAAAAAAGTATTTGTAAACTTCTAAAATTTTCAAAAATAACATTTTATTTAATTCTAAAGGTTTTATATTATAAGTATTATAAAATCTATTTATAAGCTAAAACTTTAAAAAAAATTACTTTAAATCTAACATATACTATCGCAAATGAATTTAAACTAATATTTTACAAATCATTTGAATAATTTATTGTTCAATTAATTATTTTGACCGACTTATTCAATAATTAATTATTTTCACACTCTATATTCAAACTCTATGAATATAAATTAAATATTTAATTATATTTAATAACTCTTTTTCACTAATTATTCATTATTAATTCCAAATTCAATTACTTAGTCAATTTATGCTATTATATTTTAAAATTTTATATAAATTAATTACACTATTTAGACTATTTGTTAAGTCCAAGTCCTAGTTAAAACCCTAATCATATATTTAGTCTTAAGATCATATTATCATTCTAACTTAGTACACTGTATCTTAGGTTAGCTCGTGAGAAAATTTTTGATGTCTATACTTGCATTCTAGTATTCTAACCATCTAAATCTTAAAAACCGCACATTGAGGCACATGAAACTGTGAAATTAATTAAAGTCTTTGAAAGATTATAAAAGAACTAAAGCATTTACGTAAATCACGTATTACGTACAGTGAAAGCGTTGGTTAATTCAAAATTTTATATACATAAATAAAATCATGAAATATTTTAACGTTTAAATGTTAATGAAAATAAATATGTTGTAACGACTAGAGTATTTATAACATCTGAAACATAAAAAAAATACAAATATAAAATAACTATAAAAAAGAAAAAGAAACCTATAGTAATAAACAAATACAAAACTATACAGAAAGAATTAATATTGTAAAAACAAAAAAAAAGTAACAAACAATTTGCACGATTTGTAGAGCACAAGCAAGGGACACATGGAGTTGAGACAAAAATACCATTTAAAAGTGGGTTAGAGGGAGATTGGGAATGAACCCGTGAGTAGGGGTGTTCATTTTCGGATATCCTAAATTCGGATACCCGAATTTCGGATATCCGAAAATTTCGAATAGTGAATTTCACTATCCGAATCCGAATCCGAAATTTCGGATATCCGAAATTTCGGATTCGGATTCGGATATCCATTCGGATATCCGAATTTTAAAAAAAAGTTGTATTATTTAATAAATTTTATAAAAAATAATAATTTTTATTAAAATTTATTTCATATATCCGAAGTTTTTATTAAAATATCCGAAATATCTAAAAATATCCGAAATATTTAATTAATATTTAATATTTTTAAATTTTTATAAAAATATTTTGGATATTTCGGATATTTAGGATATCCGAAATATCCTAAAATTCTCAAAATCACTATCCGAATCCGAATCCGAAATTTCGGATATCCGAAGTTCGGATATCCGAATTTCGGATTTTCGGATATTTCGGATTCGGTTTCGGATTCGGATATTTTTGAACACCCCTACCCGTGAGACCGTGACTATTTACTCAAAACATAAATACTCTAACAACTGAACCAAGTCACGTAGTTATGTTTTTATATGTCCACTAAAGTATATAACATAAAGGTTGTGATTGAATAAAAAAATAAAAAATCTACCCACCATTGTAAATGTGTTATAGTATATAATATAACTAGTGTGTTCTCTCGTGTTAGGTGCGGGAGTTTGGTTCCTTTCCCCTATCTTACGCGATGTGACTTTGTTTGTTTTCGGCTTGACTCATCGGAAACCAATAAAGCGAATACCAATACCTGTTCCGATAATACTTATACCAGAAACGATGATGTTCACTCATAAGCGGTTCGGTTCGTCGGATTCATCGTAGTAAAACAACAGTAATTGCAGTCGCTGCTGCTTACGATACAAAAAACACTCGATTTTTGATGCAGTCGGAAACAGAGAGATAGATAATTGTCCTGTTGATTCAACGAGAATACCAGGAACAATTCTTCTAACTATCGTTGATTCACAAAAAATACCGATAATCAGGGTTTACACTTACACACACAGTGATAGAGAGAAAAACAGATTTTTTCATAAACTTCAATAACATTTTCTCCCATCTCTTACAATCATATAAAGAAATAAAACCAAATTCGAATGGGCCACAAAACATAAACGGGCCGAAAACTGGGCCAAAAACAAAGTCCAACAAAATGTAAAAATAAGACAAAAATTAAAATAACTCCTAAAATAAACCGTTTTTGGGCCGAAACGATGACCCAACGGTCGTTTGGACTGGTTACAGGCCCAAAACGGAGACTTCTAGCCCAAGTTATGGCCATTTCAGTGAAGTCCCTTTTGAGAAGCGATCTTGGGCCTCTAAAAAGACTAAAGCTTGCTCATCCACACTTGGGCCCACATCAATTTTGAATACGACTTCTTTTTTTAAAAAGTTATATCCCTAACACTAAAAATTTTATGGGTGATCATATAACAAAAACTAAAACCTAGATGGATAAATTTAAAAAATTACAAAATCTATTGTAACATTCATCTTGGTTTTAAATACATAATTTAGATCAAATGAAAAAAAGCTATTATTATTATCATTATTATGATATATTTGCAAATTGCAAGATCCAAAAAGAAAAATTCAATAAAAAGTGATCCTAGGTATCCTATCTTCTAATTATCCTATTCTTCACATGACCAGGGGTCACTTTGTAAAAAATGATAAATTAAGTAGTTAAGCTCATTGTTTACTTTGTAAAAATGATAAGTTAAGTAGTTAAGCTCGCTGTTTACTGTAGCCCTCAAGTTATTAATTAATACACAGTATAATGTGTGCAAAGGAAATGAAATGAAATGTCTAGTGTTGCATTGCCAGCTTTGGGTAGAATAAATTAAGGCTTTTGCCTAGGGCCTCACCTTCAAAGGGCCCAATATTTTGGGTTTGGGCCTTGGGGTTACCATAATTGTAAATTGCACATGCTGGGGTTAATTTTTCATAAGTTTTGGTAATGAGGTAATTGAGCTCATAATGTGTTTTTAATTAGGTTTTTAGCGATCACGACTTACAATTTTATATGGTTTTTCAAATATAAATTGTAAAACCACAACGATAAGTTTTCTTTTCTTTTTAATTTAGTGATATTAGTTTTGTAGAATAAGTTATAACTTTCAAGCTTTTTTTCATGTTATAATTAACTGCCTATGAGGTTTTTTTAGTATTGGTTCTTAGAATTTAGAGTTTGTTTATTTTAGAGGCTTATTCATGATCATAAATGTACAAAACGAGAACTAAGTCAAGAATTCAGTGCATTGTCTTTTTCTTGAGGTTTATTGATAATTATACATTGATAAAATAGACACATTTAATAAGGTTTATTAATTTTGATCCAATCTCACCCGGTTAGGTATTCGGTCTATATTCGATAAACCTTAAAATTAAACAACTTATTTTGTTTTGTAAAATTGCCCTAATGTTGGAACTCGTCTTATCCCTAAAAAAGATTAAGCTGACCCTACCTAAGTCGTTACACAAGCGTCAACCGGAGGCACATATTTGACTCGCTACTCCCCGGTTGTTCCGCAAGTCAACTTATATCTTTTCCATTTACTTCTTATTTCTAACATCAATTTTTCATTATCTAGTGTATGTTTGGGATTGCTTATTTTGATTGAAAAGTACTTTTAACAAAAAGAACTTATTAATTTATTACTTTTCAAAATAAGTTTTTGAAAAAATATTTGGATTACCTTATAAACTAAAACGTTATAAAATGATCAAAAAGACATACTTTAAAAAGATAAGAGTTAATAGAAGGCAAAAGAGGGTATAATAGAAAATTAAACCAAAAGTAGTTTTCAAAAATCAATAAGTAAACATTTTTTATAAGTAAACCTTTTTTTTGGTTTAGCCAAACATTTTTTTAACTTATTAAATTCTCAAAATTACTATCACTTAAAAAGCAAGGTCGGTGGGGTTTCCCACCGGCCTTTCTTCCCTTTCAACTTTCATTCTTTACACTTTCAGCCCCTGATACTTTTTAAAAACTTTGTAAGATGTCATTTTAACCCCCTTAGGTTTTCAAACTTTCAAGTTTACTGTGCAATATAAATTCAAGTCCGTCTACGTTTAGACGTGATTAGAAACGACTCGAGCCAAATATAAAATACTTTCAAGTTTAACTCGATACACATTAAGACTGCCTACGTTTCGGCATACGTTTATGTTTTGACGTTAACTTTGTTCAGAAATGGGTCGGGTCAAATATAAAACGTTTTAATGCTTATTTTTATGTACGATTTGAGTTGACCTACGTTTCAACATTGGTTTGTTTGGAAACATGTTGGGTCAATATAATACTTTTTCATTTACTATACGTTTGGACGTAAATTTAGTTCGAAAAAGGTCGGAGTGATTGTAAGTCTGTTTCGACATTAATTTTGTTGGAAACGAGTCAGGTCAAATATTAAACGTTTTTGTTCAACGGTATAAATTCGAGTTACTCTAAATATTAACGTAAAATTAGTTCGGAAAACGGGTCGACTGTAGTCTATACTTTATCACTTAAAAAGAAAGGTCGGTGGGGTTTCCCACCGGCCTTTCTTCCCCTTCAACTTTCATACTTTACACATTCAGCCCCTTATACTTTTCAAAAACTTTGTAAGATGTCACTTTAAGTTTATCCCTGTGCAATATAAATTCATGCCCATCTACGTTTAGGCGTGATTAGAAACGACTCGGGCCAAATATAAAATGTTTTCAAGTTTAACTCGATACACATTAAGACTGCCTACGTTTCGGCATACATTTATGTTTTGACGTTAACTTTGTTCAGAAATGGGTCGGGTCAAATATAAAATGTTTTAATGTTTATTTTTATGTACGATTTGAGTTGATCTACGTTTCAACATTGGTTTGTTTGGAAACACGTTTGGTCAATATAATACTTTTCCATTTACTATACGTTTGGACGTAAATTTAGTTGGAAAAAGGTCGGAGTGATTGTAAGTCTATTTCGACATTAATTTTGTTTGAAAACGAGTTAGGTCAAATATTAAATGCTTTTGTTCAACAATATAAATTCGAGTTAGTCTACATATTGACGTAAAAATAGTTCGGAAACGAGTCGGGTCGACTGTAGTCTATACTTTATCACATCACGTACGATGACGCGACAACGCGCGACGGGCAATAAACCTAGATCCTCATTACTAATGGAATCAAAATGATATCTGAATTGATAAATAGAATTTCAAATGGATAAATTAATTGCACATCTGAAGAAATCAATGTTTAAAAAACTTTATAAATGTCACTTTTAACCCCCTTAAGTTTCTAAATTTTCGAGTTTACCCCTATGCAATATAAATTCAAGTCTGCTTACATTTAGACGTAATTAGGACGACTGGGGACAAATATAAAATGCTTCCAAGCTTAACTCCATACACTTTAAGACTGCATACGTTTTGACATACGTCTATGTTTTGACGTAATATTTGTTCAAAAATGAGTTGGGTCAAATATAAAACGTTTTCGTACTTATTTTTATGTACGCTTTGAGTTAGCCAACGTTTTGACATTGGTTTATTTGGAAACGCGTCGGGTCAATATAATACATTTTCATTTACTATACATTTGAACGTAAATTAGTTCGGAAACGGTCGGAGCGATTGTAAGTCTATGTTTCGACAATAATTTTGTCTGGAAAATAGTTAGGTCAAATATTAAACGTTTTTGTTCAATAGTATAAATTCCGGTTACTCTACATATTGACGTAAAGTTAGTTCCAAAACGAATCGAGTCGACTGTAATCTATATTTTATCACGTCACGTACAATACCGCGGCAACGTGCGACGAATAATAAACCTAGTTAATAACTTAAAAGTAAACACTAAATAACCAACCCCAAACATACACCTAACAAAAATTTCATCACGTGTTCTTTAATGTTTATTGAGTTGTGGTGACGTAATCAATGACTTCAAGCGTCGGTAAGACGAGCCGAGGGGTAGGTGAATGAAAACGCCATCTTCAACATTCATCCCCAAATTCAACTCATCATTTCATTTTCAATCAAATCAAAAATCAAATCAAACCAAGATGATGAACGCGATGAACTCGTTGAAGATTCAAGATACCTTCTACATATCCCATGGATCCCCCACTTTATCCATCGATGAATCTATTCCCGCCAGACATTTCCTCCAATCATTCCAACAAAAGGTGTACCCTCATCGCCCTTCCTCTATCCTTGTCATCTCCGGTCACTGGGAGACCTCATATCCCACCGTCAACGTCATCGATGGACCTTCTGATACCATCTACGATTTCTATGGTTTCCCCAAGTCAATGTATCAGGTACTTACGCATAATTGGTTCAATCAGTTCGTTGATAATTAGGTTTAGCATAGGTGGATTGAGTTAGAGTGTTAGACTGTTAGTCATTGTTGTTATAGATTTATCAATTGAATGTATAGTTTAAGTTCTTAAAAGATGTATGATCGATCAATTGAACTACGGATTTATTGGGCTAATTTGAAATTGTAGTAGTAATTTGTAAATTGAAATGGAATAAGTACGTAAAAGCACAGAAAGTTTGAATTTTGGTTTGTGTTTGTTAGTATGTTACACACTGATTCATTGATGTAGTTTTCTTTCTCAACTTTTGAAATTTGCTTACAATTAGCTTAAGTATCCGGCACCAGGAGCTCCGAAATTGGCTAAGAGAGTGAAGGAGCTGCTTATGTCATCTGGGTTCGAGAGGGTCGACGAGGATAAGAAGCGTGGGCTCGACCATGGCGCGTGGGTCCCGCTAATGCTGATGTATCCCGAGGCTGATATTCCAGTTTGTCAGCTGTCTGTCCAGACGGATAAAGACGCCACTTACCATTACAACATGGGTAAGGCGTTGGCACCCCTTAAAGACGAAGGGGTGCTCATTGTTGGCTCGGGTGCCACCACTCACAACCTGAGAATGTTGCGCAACACCACGTCGGTTCAACCTTGGGCTCAAGAGTTTGATACATGGCTCAAAGAAGCACTTGTTGATGGAAGGTATGAGGATGTGAACAACTACAAGGAGAAGGCTCCACATGCAACTGTAGCACACCCATGGCCTGACCATTTCTACCCGCTGCACGTTGCGATGGGCGCTGGGGGACCGAATTCCAAAGGCCAACTTATCCACCATAGCTGGGGTTTGTCTTCTCTTTCATATGCTTCATATAAGTTTACAGTCCCTGCTTAATTGTCTGGTCGATTTTCTTTTTAAAATAGTGTGTGTAACTTGTGTGAATATTGTACTTTATTATATATACTGTATCTCCGATTTAAACTGTATTTGATTGTCATAAATAATGAATTGGTTTGAACTTTTAACAAGTCATGCATATTTATGTATGAACTCATCTTAAGATGTATCTACTTTGACTCTTTTGGTCCATCTTTAACTTAGGTTTCAAAATAACCTTCCTATTGTGTTGGTCAAAATATATATCTTTTGGGATCCACGACGTTGTGGTTTTGGATGCCTCGTATAATCTTCACTACTTGCAATCATTGGCATGGGTTTCAGCGATGTATTTGTGTGAAGGCATAAACCTCTGAAACTAACTTAATAGCTTCTACATTCAGACATTCTGTAACCGACTCTTTTTTCTACTGAAAAACATTGTGGATTTGATCTATTTGGTTGCTGTCAACGAATATTTTATAAGTGGAAGTCATTTTCTTGTCATCTCTTTCAATTACTATTCGACTTCTCTTTTGCATCAAAACGCTTTTAGTGACAATGAAGTTGTGGCTTTTATTACTGACTAGAAATACGCCGACATAGGTTGTTTCACCATGGGTCCTTAGCCAATGGTGTAGAATTCTATAACACTTATATTTTGTTATTAGTTACTAATGACTAATGAGTTAGATAGTTCATTAGATTAGCTACTCGCCTCTATTATCCATAACAACCTTACCGTTTCAAAATAGTGGGCGTTTTAGTATGGAAAATCTGATGAACCTGTTGTAACTTCATTTTCAGAGCATAACTTAGAGTGAAATTAAATAACACAGCGATTTATATTTGCAGCGAGAAATGAGAATAGCTTTTTCTTGGCCGTTGTATATGGTGGTATATGGTCTCTAAATGTAACTTCATTAGCAGTATCACAGTTGGCTTATGCATATCCTCTAATGTTAACACCAAAAGTAATAGCATGACCCTTTCTTTAGTGTTATGTGACAACATATATCTTGAACAACTGCTGTCAAGATACCAAATGTGGTTACTTTAGATGTCCTGCACACAAAATCAAAGAGCTTGATTAAATTATTATTTGCAACCACTTAGTAGTGTTTAGGTATTGTCTATTTTGAATCACACTTAATAGTAAGTTCTGCAACAGAGTTTTTTGGCATCTGTGTGGTTACTAATTTATTTTAGATATACAATTTTTAAAAGTTCATTTAACTTGTGAACAATTACTCATATGTACCAGTGGTTGGATTCTCTTTTTCATCTACAAGTAATTCATATTGAGGCATCGAGCTAGCAGGAGGTCTAAGAGGTGCCACCCTTAACTGGGATATCAAGATGAGCTAGTGAGAACTACAAGACTTTCGTTTCTTCTCACTAGCTCATACAAGTATAAAACAATGACAATAATTGTGGATTTAAGAGAGTTTTTCAAGAGTATATGAAAGACAGGTAAACTGAAGGAATAGTGTATCAAAGATCAATCACAATAAGAATTTTCTTAAGATTCAGTTTATACTCATACAACAAAATTGAAAGAATTCAAGGATATCAAGATTTACTCAATTTTTGATAATTATTAACTGAAATCAACATGCTTTAAATAGCATTATAGGTGACCCATGATCCTCAACGTTCACATGAAAATCAAGTAACAAACCAAAGACCGATCCCATTTGTGACTCTATCAAAACATTCAAATACGATAACAGACTCCGAAATACTCACATGGGTTTAGGGCCAGCATGCGGACTCAACAATTAACTTGGGCAAAGCCCATTATTAACACAAATACTAAATGACCAAACATAACCTTCCCTTAAACTGAAACTAGATTCGTCCTTCAGTTTAGTCGTTGATCATTTAACACCATGCATGCTCTTCATCTTCTTAAAACCTTCAAGTTTCAGGGGCTTTGTTATCACATCTGCAATCTACTCTAATGTGAGACTGAAAACCAGCTGCACTTCTTCCTTCAAGTTTGGTCGCTCCACACGATTTACAGAAATCATAACTTTGTGTTACCGCTTATTAGGTAAGTCCCGATACATGGTAGATGATAAAATGTATGATTGAACTTAAATTGTTTGGATATTCGCATACCGGATAAAATTTATTTTAAATGTTAGATTATCACATAAGAACTATTAAATAGAAAACAAAATATCTTCAATCTCATTCCTCAAACACTACCAAACATTATTGAAAAGTTAATATATATATATATATATATATATATATATATATATATATATATATATATATATATATATATATATATATATATATATATATGTCGTGGTCGGGGGGTCCCTTAGGCAATGACATAAAGCCGTCGGTAGTAAGAGCCAATGGAGTAGGTGAAAAACAACACCATCTTCACTACATTCATCCTCCACCTGATCGATCAATTTCATTTCATTTCTACCTGCAATCAAATCAAATCAAGATGATGAAGGTGATGAACTGCATGAAGATTCAAGACACCTTCTACATATCCCACGGATCCCCTACTCTATCCATCGATGAAACTAATCCCGCCAGACATTTTCTTCAATCATTCCAGCAAAAGGTGTGTCCTCATCGCCCTTCGTCTATCCTTGTTGTCTCCGGTCACTGGGAGACTTCATATCCCACCGTTAACGTCGTTGATGGACCTTCGGATACCATCCACGATTTCTACGGTTTAGCCAAATCGTTGTATCAGGTATTTCTTTTTGGTTTATCTGATTATTATATGTCGTTTCTATATATAGGATGATTAAAATGCAAACGAGTCGAACCGAGTTTGAGCCTGTTTAAATAACTTATTTAGGCTCGCGAGCCGGCTCAAGCTTAATATGTGAAGCGGGCTTGATATTTTAATGAGCGTTTTTTGAGGTTGCGGCTCGATAAGTTTAGTTAAGTGTTTTAGGAGATCCATCAATTGAATGTTTAGTTTAAGTTTATATCTATCAATTCAACTATGGGGTTTTCTGCAATTGGGAAATAAATTATAGTTATTTGATGATTGAAATGGAATATATACATAAAAGCACAGAAAAAATGATTTTTGGCTTGTTTTTGGTACACACTAATTCATTTATGTAGTCTCCTTTCTTACCTTTTGAAATTTACTTCGCAACCAGCTCAAGTATCCTGCACCAGGAGCTCCAAAACTGGCAAAGAGAGTCAAGGAGCTGCTCATGTCGTCTGGGTTCGAGAGGGTCGACGAGGATAAGAAACGCGGGCTCGACCATGGTGCATGGGTCCCACTATTTCTTATGTATCCCGACGCTGATATTCCAGTTTGTCAGTTGTCCCTCCAGAAAAACAAAGACGCCACTTACCATTACAACATGGGTAAGGCAATGGCACCCCTTAAAGACGAAGGGGTGCTCATTGTTGGTTCGGGTACCACCACCCACAACCTGAAAATGTTGCGCAAAACCACTTCGGTTCAACCATGGGCTCAAGAGTTTGACACATGGCTCCAAGAAGCACTTGTTGATGGAAGGTATGAAGATGTAAACAACTACAAGGAGAAGGCTCCACATGCAACTGTAGCTCACCCGCGGCCTGATCATTTCCACCCGCTCCATGTTGCGATGGGTGCCGGGGGTGCAAACTCTAAAGCCCAACTTATTCACCATAGTTGGGGCATGTCTTCTGTTTCATATGCTTCATATAAATTTACAGTCCCTGCATAATTATTTGCTCTATATCTTTTTTTGTTTTTTGCTCTTTTGAAATGTCGTATGTAACTCGTGTGAATATTGTACTATATTATGTATTGTATCTCTTATTTGAACAGCATACGATTTATAGGATCTTGATAGATCAACAATCGATTGTTCTTGCACTCAAGAACATACACTGCACGCACACATAAATGCACAGGGAAACTATGTAATAGAAATCTATATTGCATACTTTTAATGATACAACAGGGTTTATTTATACCCCACTTGGTTGGCGGTTAATTACAGTTATATTGGCGCCAAGCCGTTGGGTTACATAACTACTTTTTTACCCGATACACATAGGACCCAAGTTGACCCATACACTAAACAATACACGACTACTTTATTTATTTACATAAAATACTTAGACTTAGTAATTTGATGATGAGATTACTTCCAACAATGCCTCCTCTAATCTTAATCATCAAATACTTTTAGCACTTCCTTTATATTGCCAGATCATATCGTGATGGTCGATCCTGGGTAGCATTCATTCTTCTTTTCTTTTTAGGTATCATTCCATCTAATGTTTCTTTTCCTCTGCTGCATTCTCCTTCTTCGAGCACCAATCTTCCCGCCTCTTCTTGCCTTTCCTTTGATGCACAATAGTACCATTCCATCAAGTCCAAATACTCGTTGTATACCATTATTAATTCCATATGGTTTTGTGAATTCATGTCCATGTCTGCTGCAATCAAAGGCCAGAAATTCTTCTCATTAACCATGGTCTTTCCTCCATTTAATTGAACACCCATATAGAGATTATACAAGTCCACAACTTGACCATCTATCTTTGGTGGAAATATACTTTGTTGCTTCAGCACATATTTCACAAACCACTTTACCATCCTTTTAATTTTTTCTTTAATGGACTGCTTTTGAATGATGCCTAGATTCATGGCCTTCAAAAGATCTAGAAAGGTGACCATATCTTCCATGTTTGAAATTTCCCTTTCTTGTTCCACAGTCGGTTGCTTTTGCCTTTGATCATTAACCCTCTCTTCTTCTTTCATCCTTTCAAGATCTAACTTGTCAAAGTGATCCAATACTTCTTTTGTTTCTGCCAAATGATCAAGATCACCCCATTTTGCAGTCGCATTGCAGTTTATCCACTCTTGTATGTGATCTTGATTATTCTTTTCCCGATCCTTAACCGAGTCATCCTTGAAAGACTTTGTTATATGACATAAAGTCCCTTCAAAGGTAACTTCAAATCCTTGTAATGCCAGTTGTTCGAGACTTAAAATGTTCTTCTTCATTGTGGGTATATAGTATATTGATTCAACAATCCTTGACACCCCACTGCAGTTTAATTCGACTTGCCCTTTTTCTCGGTAATATGCTTTTGTAAACCCGGCAAATAGGTCTTGATTCTGTATGATTTCCTAAATTTCTTGAACAATTTCTTGTTCCCACATAAGTGTTTTTTCCAGTGCAAACTAACATACCACATGTTGTTCCAACTTCCATTGTCTGTTCCCCTTACCAGAAATTCAGAGTATTTGATTCTATTCTCACAAACTTGTCTGAATTTTCCGGGTCGATTACAATATGGACATACATGATGGTTGAACGATTGTTTCCCACGTCGGCCTCTAGCGAAATCTCTAAACTTTCTTGTTGCCAAATTGATTTTGCATTCCATTGAATTCGAGCGATCAATTGAGAAGTCATTCACCCTGATCCATAACGTCTCCACACTAGAATCCCCACTGTCCCCTCGACTGCACTTTCCCGATTCATCCCGGTCCTCTTGGCCGAATCGAAGCGCTGGGTTCATCACCGAGACATCCGCACCATCATCACTTCCACACACGTATTGATCCTCCATTCTTCAAATCTTCAATAGCAAAACCAATCTTTCATGACATCGCTTTCTCTTTTCTTCCCAGGAGAATTTTCTCTCTGATACCAATTATAGGATCTTGATAGATAAACAATCGATTGTTCTTGCACTCAAGAACATACACTAGACGCACACATAAATGCACATGGAAACTATATAATAGAAATCTATATTGCACACTTTGAATGATACAACTGGGTCTATTTATACCCCCACTTGTTGACGGTTAATTACAGTTATATTAGCGCCAAACTGTTGGGTTACATAACTACTTTTTTACCTGATACTCATAGGACCCAAGTTGACCCATACATTAAACAATACTCGCCTACTTTATTTATTTACATAAAATACTTAGACTTAGTAATTTGATGATGAGATTACTTCCAACACGATTGTCACAAAGTTGTAATGATTTAATTTGAACTTTTAAGTTTTAACAAGTCAATCATTTTTTTCCTATTAGTACTTAGTCGATACTACATGTAGCCCGCTATGTAGAAAACTAAACCAAGATTCCACACCAAAGATAAAGAACAATCAACTCAATATTGAAAGGAAATCAACACATGTAACCAATCTTATTCGATTATGAATATGGGTACAAAGATGAACAAGAAGCTTGACTTTGTGAAGTCAAAGTTTGTAACTAACTACTAATGATGATTAACAACTATTAATACACCAAACTATATTGCAATCAGTCCTTTAAGAATACAAAATGAACACAAATGGTCATTGTACTATTTTACTCACATTCTCCACCTTAGTACAAGACCACAATCCCTTTAACCAACATCTAACATTTTTAAACACTAATCAAATTTAGAACCTGACACTACCTTGGTCAAAATGCCAGCAGCATTATCCTCTGTATCAACTCCTTTCTACTTCAACTTCCTTACACTGAACTATCTCTCGGATAAAGTGTAAACAAACATTGATATGCTTTGTCCTTAGAAAAATCAGAGTCAATATAACCCAAAACACTACAGTTTGCACAATGACTATTACCAAAAACGAGATCCAATTCTCTAGTCCCATTCAGATAGTGCGATATCCACTTAACAGCTTCCCAGTGCAACCTACCAGGATAGATAAAAATCTGCTAACTATGCAAACAACATAACTAATATCTGGTCTGGTGCAAACCATCAAGTACATAAGACCCCAAACAACATTTGCATAGGGGACTTTCTGCATATATACTATTTCACTTTTATCATGAGGTGAATCATGAGAAGACAGTTTGAAATGCTGAGCTAAAAGGGTCTTTACATACTTGCTATTAGCCATTGAGAATTTAGACAACACCTTAGATAGATAAGACTTTTGAGTCAAAAAAAGTCTATTATTAATTTTGTCTTTAGTTATCTCCATACCCAGAATCTTTTTGGCGGAACCAAGATCTATCATGTCAAACTCATTCTTTAACAAATGCTTGGTTAGCTCTATTTCCCTCTGATCTGTACATCCTAACAACATATCATCAACATATAACAACAAATAATGAAATTCCAGGCATGAAATCTTTAAAGTATACACAACTATCATAGTTGCTTTTGTGGAAATTATGACTCACCATATGTGAGGAGTTAGAGTTGATCATAGACACATAAGAATACTTCGGAAGAATATATTGCTGGCTTCGGAAGAAGCAGGTTTTGGCTTCGGAAGAAGCAAGTTTGCTTCGGAAGTATTTCTATAACTTCGGAAGATAAGTTTACCTTCGGAAGAAATGTTTCCTTAACATAAAGGGGGTAAATTGTAAATAGGTTGTTATGTTTGTTAAGCCTGATTCATGTATATAAGGATCAGTTGCTGTTTTAGAATTACTCTCTTAATTCGTTCGATTTCATATAGTTTTCTTAGTTCTCAAGTGTTCTCAGTTTTCAATAATATTTGAATCATTTTAAATTGTGGATTCATTCTCAATTTCAATTCTTTCTTTGAATCGTTTTTACAACAATTGGTATCAGAGCCAAGTTCGGCTCAATTGAAGAAAGAAGAAGACCACGGTGGTGATCAGAAGGGAAATTGGAGAATCAAATATGGTGTCCACGAAGTTCGATATTGAAAAGTTCGATGGGAAGAATGATTTCGGGTTATGGCGTGTCAAGATGCGAGCGCTGCTTGTACATCAGGGATTGGTGGGAGCGCTTGCAGGGCAGGCAAAGCTGCCGGCGGATTTGACAGAGAAAGAGAAGCGTGAGATCATGGAGAAGGCGCACAGTGCAATAATTTTGTCCTTGGGAGATCGGGTGCTTCGAGAAGTGTCGAAGGAAGACTCGGCTGCCGGAATCTGGACGAAACTTGAAAGCTTGTACATGACAAAGTCGTTGGCAAATCGATTGTACCTAAAGAAACGTTTGTATACGTTCCACATGGCGGCAAACAAGACTTTGGAAGATCACATAGATGAGTTTAACAAACTTATCTTGGATCTTGAAAACATTGACTCCAAATTGGGAGATGAAGACCAAGCTATAATCTTCTTGACTTCGTTGCCAAAGTCATATGAACATTTTGTTGACACATTGATGTATGGTCGAGAGACGTTATCAATGGATGAGGTTCTTGCAGCCATGAATTCCAAAGAATTGAAGAAAAGGAGTGATGTACAAGAAGATTCAAATGATGGGCTGATTGTGCGCGGGAGATCAGAACAAAGGTCATCTAAAGGAAAGAGCCAAGTTAGATCAAGATCAAGAACCAAACGAAGGTGCTATGTGTGCAATTCGGAAAAACATCTCAAGAAAGATTGCCCGGAGAGGAGGAAGAAGGGAGCTGAGTCAAATTCAGGAAAGGGGCAAAATAGCCATGTATCAGAAGGATCATTGGATGGCTATGACAGCTCTGATGTTCTGAATGTGTCTTGTAATGAAGACATGAGTGAATGGATACTTGACTCAGGGTGTTCTTTTCATATGACTCCTGTCAAAGAGTTCTTTAAAAAGTTGAAGATGGAAGATCTTGGTGAAGTAAAGCTTGGGGATGATCGGCCCTGTAGAATTCTAGGGTCAGGTACTATCACTTTTAAGTTACATAATGGCACTGAGGTTGATATTAGTGATATCAGGTATATTCCTAGTTTGAAAAGGAGTTTGTTATCACTAGGGACTTTTGAGAAGTCAGGCTATTATGTTGGGTTAAAGGATGGAAAGGCTAGAATTGTTAAAGGTTCCTTAGTATTGTTAACTGGTACTAGGAGGAGTAATAATACATACATATTAGAGGGATCTGCAGTGTATGGAAGTGCTTGTGTGGCTCTTACTAAGAATGATAGCTCTTTGGTGTGGCATAAGAGATTTGGTCATCTTAGTGAACAGGGTCTTATTGAATTACGGAAACAAGGCATCATTAGTGAGTTTAAGGTAAATGATGTAGGGTTCTGTGAGACATGTGTTTTGGGTAAAAGTAAGAGGGTTCAGTTCAAGACTGGTAAACATATCTCTACTAATGTGTTAGACTATGTTCATTCTGACTTGTGGGGACCTGCCAGAACTAACACTATAGGTGGAGCTAGTTATTTCTTGTCCATCATAGATGATTACTCACGAAGAGTTTGGTTGTATGTTCTTAAGCATAATAATGAAGCTTTTAAGAAGTTTGTAGAGTGGAAAACTCTAGTAGAAACTCAAAGTGAGAGGAAGGTCAAGAAGTTAAGGACTGATAATGGGCTGGAATTCTGTAACGGTGAGTTCAATGAGTTTTGTAGAACTCATGGGATAGCCAGGCATCTAACTGTACCCGCTACTCCCCAACAAAATGGGCTAGCTGAGAGGATGAACAGAACTCTGTTGGAAAGGCTAAGATGCATGAGGATTAATGCTGGATTTCCTAAAGGTTTTTGGGGTGAATTGGTTACATCTGCAGCTTATCTGATTAACAGATCTCCATCTAGAGCTTTGGGTATGAAGACTCCTATGGAGATGTGAACAGGTATTAAACCTGATTGCAACCATTTGAGGGTGATTGGGTCAGTGGTCTACTTTCATGTTAGTCAGGATAAACTTGATGCAAGGGCTCAAAAGGGTGTTCTTTTGGGGTACCCTGAGGGTGTCAAGGGGTATAGAATATGGAGGTTGGAAGGAGAAGGACCTCGGGTAATAGTAAGCAGGGATGTAGAGTTCCAAGAAGGCATGTTGTATAAGGATGTGGTAGGTGTTAACATCCGGTCTCAGTCTCCAGAGAAAGTTGAGATTGAGGTGGAGTATGAGGATGGTTCAGACAAGACTGCTGGGTCAAGCAGTGAGATTGATTGTGAAGAAAATCCTGAGCCCCATACTACTCATAGTATTGCCAAAGATAGACCTAGAAGAAAGGTGGTAGCTCCTCTCAGATACAGGCAGGGTCATGATGTGTCAGTTGTTGCCTTCAAAGCTGCTGAGGAGGAAAGTATCTATGAACCTTTGAGTTTTGATGAGGCTATGTCATCAAATGAAAGTGACAAGTGGCATGATGCTATGGTTGAGGAGATGAATTCCCTGGAGAAAAATGAAACATGGGAATTGGTTGATAAGCCAGTAGAGCAAAAGCTGGTAGCTTGTAAGTGGCTGTATAAAGTCAAGGATGGTGTTTCTGGTGCAGAGGGTCCTAGATTCAAAGCTCGGTTAGTAGCTAAAGGGTTTACTCAAAGGGAAGGTATTGACTATAATGAGATCTTTTCACCAGTGGTAAAGCATACTTCTATTCGTATAATTTTGTCTATTACAGCTGCTCTTGATCTAGAGTTAGAACAACTAGATGTTAAGACAGCATTTTTGCATGGGTTCTTGGATGAAAAGATTTACATGAAGCAACCTATGGGTTTTGAGGTTAAAGGCAAGGAGGATAAAGTGTGTTTGTTAAAGAGGTCGTTATATGGTCTGAAGCAGTCACCAAGACAGTGGTACAAGCGGTTTGATGAGTTTGTAGTAACTCATGGTTTTACTAGAAGTGACTATGATAGTTGTGTTTATCATAGGAGATGTTCTAGTGGGGATTATTTGTACTTGTTGTTGTATGTAGATGATATGTTGATTGCATGTAAGGTACAAGATGAGATTGAAGCTACAAAGAAGTTACTCATGATGGAGTTTGAAATGAAGGAACTTGGTAATGCTCGGAAGATTCTAGGAATAGAGATTACCAGAGATAGGAGTTCTAGCAGTTGAAGTTGTCACAGACTTCTTATGCAAATAAAGTTTTAAAGCTTTATGGTATGCATGAGTGTAAGGGTGTTAAAACTCCTATTGGGGCTCATTTTCAAGTTGTCCATGGAAGACAGTCCTTGTACTGAAGATGAGTTGTCATATATGGAGAAGGTGCCATATGCCAATGTAGTGGGAAGTCTTATGCATTTGATGGTGTGTACCAGGCCTGATTTGGCTTATGCTGTGAGTCTGGTTAGTAGGTTTATTTCATCACCTGGGAGAGTTCATTGGGATGCTGTTAAATGGATTCTTAGATATCTTAAACATACTAGAGACTGGGGATTGGTTTTTGGTCTGAAGAACGATGAAGGTCAAGATAGAGTTGAAGGGTATGTTGATTCTGACTTTGCAAAGGATCTTGACAAAGGAAGATCCATCACAGGGTATGTGTTCAGAGTGATGGGCAATGTGGTAAGCTGGAAGGCTCAGTTGCAGCATGTAGTTGCATTGTCTACTACCGAAGCAGAGTATATGGCACTAACTGAAGCTATAAAAGAGTCATTGTGGTTACAACGACTAGTTGCTGAGTTAGGAATGAGATTGTCAGATACAGTGGTGTTTTGTGACAATCAAGGTGCTGTACAACTTGCTAAGAACAGTGTTTTTCATGAAAGGACAAAGCATATTCATGTTAGATTGCATTTTATTCGAGAAGTGATTAGCAATAAAGAAGTTCTGGTAAAGCAAGTTGGAACTGATGAGAATCTTGCAGATATTCTTACAAAGGTGGTGCCAGGTTCTAAGTTTGAGTTTGTGTTACAAAGCTTGGCATTGGTTGATGTTATTATTAGTGATCTATGATGCATACTCTAAAGGTGGAGATTGTGAGGAGTTAGAGTTGATCATAGACACATAAGAATACTTCGGAAGAATATATTGCTGGCTTCGGAAGAAGCAGGTTTTGGCTTCGGAAGAAGCAGGTTTTGGCTTCGGAAGAAGCAGGTTTTGGCTTCGGAAGAAGCAAGTTTGCTTCGGAAGTATTTCTATAACTTCGGAAGATAAGTTTACCTTCGGAAGAAATGTTTCCTTAACATAAAGGGGGTAAATTGTAAATAGGTTGTTATGTTTGTTAAGCCTGATTCATGTATATAAGGATCAATTGCTGTTTTAGAATTACTCTCTTAATTCGTTCGATTTCATATAGTTTTCTTAGTTCTCAAGTGTTCTCAGTTTTCAATAATATTTGAATCATTTTCAATTGTGGATTCATTCTCAATTTCAATTCTTTCTTTGAATCGTTTTTACAACACCATATAATCATCAAATCGTTTGTACCAGCACCTAGGTGACTGTTTCAACCCATAAAGGGACCTTTTCAATAAGCACACCTTATCTTCACCCTCTACTTCTTCAAACCCGACTGGTTGTTTCATGTAGATAACCTCTTCTAAACTGCCATGTAAGAAAGTGGTATTAACATCAAGTTGTTCAAGTCCATGTCTTGTGAAGCAACCATGGATAACATAACTTGAATTGAGGAATGTTTAACCACTAGAGAGAACACCTCATTGTAATCTACACCAGCCACTTAGGTGAACCCCCTAGCCACTAGCTTGGCTTTAAATCTAGGAGAGTCAGAAGGAGTAACCCCTTCCTTTAGCTTGTACGACCATTTACAATCAACTATACTCTGGTTGTTTGGTTTATCCACTAGCACCTACATATCATTCTTATGTAAAGACTCCATCTTTCTCTCATAGCCTGCAACTATTTATCTTTGTCTACAGATCTCATATCATCATGATAGTTTAAAGGTTCCATTATTCTATCCATCTCTATAGCAGTGAATACAAAGGCTGATATATCACTATCAGTTCTGTACCTTGCTGGGACCACTGTCTATCTTCGAGCTCTATCTCTAGCAAGGCTATAATCAGGGCAGCCCTATGAGACATGCTCTCTTTGCTGAGAACTCTCCCCCACTTCGGTTGACCTTTCAAGGTCATGTTGAGGCTCCACTTGAACCCTGTGATCAAGCCCTTGATCATTACTAGTCTTTACTTTCTCAAACAAATCCTTATAAACCATATCTTCTCGAAAAGTGACATCTCTGCTCACTATAATCTATTGGGACTCACATCATCCACCCCTCACAATCTATAGCCTTTAACTCCTTCAAGGTAACCAAACATAATGCACTTTTGAGCCCTTGGATCAAGCTTAGTCTGTTTCGCATAAGCATAAGCAACTGATCCAAATATTCTCAGATGACTGCAATCAGGCTTAAACCTTATCCATATTTCCATAAGGGTCTTCATGTTTATTGCTTATGATGGGGACCTATTGATTAGATATGCAGTTGTAGTCATTAATTCAGCCCAAAAGACCTTAGGTATACTTGAATCAGATAGTAAACATCTAACCTTTTTAAGTAAAACTCTATTCTTTCTCTCAGCCAAACCATTCTATTGAGGAGTCACAGGTACTGTCAAATGCCTGCCAATGCCATTTTACAGAAGTTGTTAAACAAACCACTACATAACTCCATTCCATTATTAATTATGAGCTTCTTCACCTTCTTCAATGTTTGAGTCTCAACCAGTTATTTCCATTCCTTAAACTTACTGAAGGTCTAATCCTTATGCCTTAAGATATATACCCATACTCTCCTGGAATGATCAATCAATATTGACAAGAAATACCTAGCTCATCTAGGGAACTAGTGTATAGGGCTCATAAAAGATAAATCCTAACAACGTTTCCACCTTCATAACTATTAAGAAACTCCCTCTGGTGATTAGGCCCACTACCTAGAAATATGTGTCATGAGGTTGATGTATCATCTACCGCAAGATCTTTAGCACTTAACATTGCATTCGCGCCCCTCGTAGTTTTGGCAAGATTTGATTTTCTTATAACTCTACCAAGAATAAGAATAATTCGATATTAGTAAAGAAATTTACACAAGTTGTGAAACAAAAGGAGAAAATTTTAGTAGATGTGAAGTCTTTATTTATGTATGAAAACACTAATAAAAGATATATACAAAACTTAGTACTTTATGCGGTTATCATTTGCGTATGTATGTCAAAAACACCAGATTATGTTTGATATAATTAAATTTTACATCATTATCAATTTATCAACACACGACTAACATATAACTTGATAGGTAAGTAAAATTTAATACACAACTTCATTGTCACATAAGTCATGATTGTTGTGTAATATATAACACCCTGAATTTTAAGAAAATAAGTTTTGATCAAGGTTGTGTTAAATATGGAAGAAATTATGGGGGTAAATGATAAAAATGTCCCTAAAAACCATCCTATATAAAGAAATGAGGTAAGTCCGAGGAGATTGCGATATGATTTAAACAGCTTTACCCTTACATGTAGTGTAGTAGGCTGCTTCTCACGATTTGAACCCATGACCCTAATGCCCCTCCCTATTTTCTTACATGCTAAGGTTGCTAAAAGAGAAGAGTGAGAGAGTGTGTAGGGAATACTCATGTTCTAGAGAGAGAAAAGAAGTTAGAGAGAGAAATCTTGAATTTCACAAAAAGGTTAGAATTTATCTCGTGAATATCGATTTGAGCACAGATCTACCTTTTGAATCATGTTTCTTTCAACATCTTATGTTAACAGTGGTAACTTTATGTATGAATGTGTACATCTCAATGAGTGAAGTTTTCTATTAGGTTTGTGCATTATCAAGATGAGATGTAGATCCTTTTATTTTAAACACTTTCTAAAAGATTTTTCAATGACATGCATACATTACGGCTTCATGTTTTTAGACCTTAGGAGTTTCACGATAAAAAATATATGTCATCTTGATGATTATCACAATTAGGGTTTATGAGAATGACGTTATTGTTTGCATGCATGTTATTATTTTTGTTAAACCCTATAATGTGTGTGAATAATGTAATGTTTTCAATGATATATTATGATGGAAATTTTTTCTCACATGAATGAAACAATGAGCATTTAGGAGGATCTCATGCCTCCATAAATAAGGTTGAGGTTTATTCAAGTAAAGCTTCCCCTTCATAAGTGGTTAAGGTCCTATAAGTGGACATTACCGCCGCAAGTAACCTATTCCCTTCATAAATGATGAAATCCAGAAGTTTACTAAGACATAGAAGTCCTGTAAGTAACCTAATACCTTCGTAAGTACCCTTTACACCTCTGGTCATACTTAGCCAGAATAAAGCTAAAGTAAACTTCGTAAATAAGTCCTTCCTTCGCAACTAGCTATACAATAAATGACTAAGTGCCCTTCGTATGTACCTAGCATCTCCGAAACTAAACTACTGTGCCGCAATAAGTGAATCCTCCAAAACAAACTAAACTTAACCAATTTCCCACCCCATCATTAACCCAATACCCCCAAAGCTAACCTATACCTCCGTAACTAACCCAACACCCTTATAACTAACATGTATCACCACAACTCCATACACTTAGCCTAATTTCACATAAATTTCATTCATGTAAAATAAAGCCTTCATAACTGATGAATATCCCTGTGTGTCCTCTTACTTAGAGTCAATGCTACAATACAAAATGTTTTTCATTTAGGCAGAGAACCATAAGGGCATTATGAAATACGAAATGTTGGTTCTGGGAGGTGAACTACCATAGGGGCATTTTACAATACGAAATGTTGGTCCACATGTGGTGAACCATATATGCATTATTACGGTACGACATGTCACTCTATGGTCGGTGAACCATAGGGGCATTATGATGATATGAAATTTTGGTCTATAGGCGATAAACTATTGGGCATTACTACGCTACAACATACCAATCTAAGAGCCGAGAACCATTGTGTCATAATTACGATTGATAAACATAAGTGTGGTGTTAGAATATAGATGTAATTAGCAGACGTTGCTTGCATGTATACTAATCCTCACTTGGATATGTCAATTTATTAACATGATATGTGCTCGTTTTGAGTTATCAGTGTCTTAAAACTTCTTTTTTACACTTCTTCACCTCTCGAGCTCCAATTTTCATTATGTTTCTTCCAACTTCTTCGTGTACTTTACCTTTAACCTACAAACACAAGAATATCCTAAAAGTAACTCTATTTCTCATAAATTGACATGTAAAACACCAAAATAAAGCCTTTAAACATTGAACTTTCACCACCTGATATAAATGATATGATATGATGTAACTAGGGTCACTGTTATGTAACATATGCCATACTAAGTCATGTTTTATATAAAATTCTAATACTCGTTTATCAACACTGACTTTTTAGTAAACATATTAGGTTTATCAAGAAAGGCTAAAAGCCATATGATATAGATGGCATAAGGTGTAGGCTACCCTGGCTTAGGAAGACTAGCATCTTGTATATCTTTTATGTGTAAGACAATGGTATGTTTATATAATAGACCTTTGTTGGTATTTTGAATAATGTGAATAACATTGAATGGTTTTATGTTGCTACATTAAATAAATTTCTTGATTATGATCATGATGAATAGATTCAACTATGAGTTTTTTTAGGAATGAGACCTTAAAATATAGATCTGACATGATCATAAATTTATAAAACATATAGAAAAGGCTATTTTCTTGATTTTATCAAATATAATTTTTATGGTAATTATACATAGTCATTAAATATGTAGGTAGATATTATATATATATATATATGTATCTATATATATAGGGGAGGGATCTCTTGAAAACCATGTTATAAATGAAAACCAGGGTTTACATATATACAAATACGTGTTACAAAGCGTACCACTAAGAGTTACGTATATGTAGAGTTTATGTATATGCAATTACGTGTTACCAAGTGTACAAGTAAGAATTACGTATATGTACCTCGTACAAGTTACGTATATGTAAGTTGTTTCGTCATCATCAACGTTACTTGGAGTTTATATTAAAAAATATATAATGATCTCAAAAAATAAGGTTGAAATTACTCAAATATACTTTAAACAATTAAAAAGTTAAATCAATTATAAATTATATGATTAGGTAGCGGTGTTTTTTACGGTTTTTAATTATAAACGTGGTTTTCATTTAATCCCTCTCCTATATGTGAATGAATGAGGTCATAAATGTCGACTTGACAAACTAGAGAAAAATATTCGTAACGGATGCCGACCACAAGTTTCTGACGACATAAACAGTAAAAGCAAATGACGTGTTATCATTTTTAACAGGTAGATAGTCGATGCGCCCACCGTCCAATGACGTATAAGTTTGACTTCAAACTAATCGATTGAAACATTAAAGAAATAGAGTAATTTTTGGTGTGATTGCCTTAGAGTATTTTTCAAGTTATAAATAGAACAATGTTTATAGTAGAATGAATTGTTGTTTTTCTCCATTTGGTCATATATTTCATTTTCATTCAAAAAGTTTTTTTCTTGCATTTGGCTCCCCAAGGTTTGAAAAAGTTATCATGTTTATCCAAAAACACAAATTTCATGAATAAAATTTTATCAGCAACACGTAAACGTAAATTAGTATATTGTTTCCATATGAAAATTTACATAAGTATTATTTTAACGGTGACTATTTAACATTTTAAAATAATAAACCTAATATTTTTGGATGAAAATGACAACTTTTTCAAACCTTAGGGAGCCAAGTGCAAGAAAAAAATATTTTTTGATGAAAATTACAAATGTGACCAAACTACAGGAGAAAAACAACAATTCACTATTTATAGTATTATTATAACTTAACTTTTTGTATTATTTCACATACATCTTTTTTTTCATACCATTTTTAGTTCTGCTCTAAACTTACATTAATAGTTATGTCATTGCTTATTCACACACAAGACTGTTAAATATTGTGTCCTTAAATTTTTGTTCCTAATGTTCCAAGCTTATAAAAGTAAAACAAAAGGATTGTTAATCTTTATTACTTTTTTTGTAGTTACTACATAAATAGTCTTACTTATTAAAAAGATATTACAACCATGTTTAAATATACCAAAACTAAAACTTTAGTTGCAACAATACGATTTCAGTGTAAGAATAAAATTTACGAATTTTAACTTATATTAGTTTATTTATTTTGTCTAGAAGCATATGCAAGCATTCCTTATCTGTAAATATAGAAATAAAGAATTAAGAAAAGTAATATAAATTTCCAAAGAACCTTTAAACTTTCAAAAATGTCTTCAATTACATTGTCGATCACTTAAACCATTTGTTAATTTATTTTGTATAATCATATTGGGACTAAAATCATATAATCACTACCAGAAAATTGACTTTTGTTGACGAAAAATTCACAAGCAAAGGGATTCAATGACAAGAAAAAGATTTTTATAAATTATTTTCGATAATCAGTGACAATAAGTGAAGAGATAAACGAAATTACAGAAAGGTCAAATATTTCTAAATAAATAAAATAAAATGTACTTTCAAAATGATCCGATTACGGTAAATTATGTGAAATCAACGAGGAGTGATATCAATGTTAGTCATTGTTGTTTGCAATGATGTAGTTATCGAAAATTCTAGAGATAAGATGCTAGATGAGAAGTTTGCTAGGATTATCACTGAAAACAATTACCATGCAATTAAGCCATCAATAATCAGTCAGAAAAGTACATTACAAATACCCTTATTCCCGAACCCGAGTGACGTCAAGAATGGTAAATCAAAACTATATATACATACCAGGTTAGTTCCCGTATAATACACAGATTGAGAAAAAAAATATTAAATAATTATTAATAAAAACTTATGTATTATAAAATCATGTTTAATATAAAATATGATTATAATTACGTATAAATAGCTATTTTAAGTATAATATTTTAATGTAAAATATAATTAAAGTTATATATACGTAATAGTTTAAGAAATAAAACAATTATACCATTTTTAACTCTCTTATGTAAATAGCTTCATTTTTAAACATTCGTTTTAAGATTTTTATTTAAAAAAATATTTATTATAAAAATCTTGTTTTTTAAAAAAATTTGATTTTTAATTATTCTGGTTGTTTTAATAAGACTGTTTTAAAATCTTTCATATGTTTATAATATTTTTTAAAAACAAAACGATTTAAAATATTTTGTTTAAAAAATGGTGAGTGTTTTAGAAAATTTCATATTATATTAAACTTTAGTTTCTTGTTATTTAGATTTTAATTAAAAGATGTGATTTCTAATTTCCTTCATAAAATCTATTTAAAAAAACGTGCTGATTGGAATCCGGCCAGAGAACATTGCTCAACACCGTCTCCTCCATACTCCTCTATTCTCTATAAAGTGACATATACATATGCATATGCATATGCGGATATGCATATGCATATCCATATACATATGCATATACATATGCATATACATATACATATACATGGTATCTTTTTAAGAAAAATGGCATGTAAATAGTAATAAAAGAATTAATAATGATTTGATTTTAATATAATTTGGAAGGGAACAATTGGGTGGGAAAACAAATTGCTGGTGCTTTAGAATCTTGTTACGTGTTCATTTTAATTATTTTTTTATTAGAGTAAAAAAGATAATTATGCTTAACCATAAATTTTAATGTTTTATAATAAATATAAAGTATTTTAGGAGTAGCTTGTTGTTACATATTTTAAGGCTTTATATTATATCAACATATACAAATGATGTGTGTGATACTTGATGAATGAGTTTTCTAATCATGAACAAATATTTTGCTCTCTCATTTTATCTACAACCTCTCCTTAGGCTCCTAAAACATCTATCTCAACTCTCTGTTTATGCTTCCTAAGATCCAAACCCTGCCCATGACATTTCATAACTTCCAACCGTTAATACACCCTCCACCCAAATCAACATAGGGGATGAGTCGCACATGTCCACTAATCCCACATCTTATACTTGGGTGGGGGTGGGGGTTGGGGTGGTTTCAAGTAAAAACATGTTCACTGATAATTCCATTTGTCTTTATTTCAAAATATTCAAAAAGTTTAGTTTTATCTTAATCTTATCTAATAAAACAAAATAATTTTTTTACATGTCATATTCTCACAATCAATTTGTCATATGTTATTATCATAGCAAGTCAGTTATTCAATAATGATGTTAATTGCCAATGAAATTATATCCTTTAAATTTTAAAATAATTTTTTAATAAATAAAATATGTTTTCTTTTTATTAAAAAACATAACGTTTTTAAAACAAAAAGTTTTATGAAATATAAAGTTTTTTTAATAGGAAGAACTTTTTAAAAAAATAAGAATGCTTAAAAACAATTTTTTAAACAAAAGGTTTGTAAAGATGAAAGTTTATAAAAATATTGTTATTATTTTTATTTACTTAAGGTAATTAATTATGTGTAATTTGACTTATATCCTATCTTAAAAAACTATTTATAAATTTTAAATAGTAATTGGTAAATGTTAATTTAATATTTTTTATTCAACCTTTGTAACAAACGGGTTTTTAAACTAGTACGATATATAACAAGTTACGTAAATACTACGTATTGAGAGACTCGTTGCGCAAGGTAACTTATTAAAAAAATTGATTCATTTTATTTTATCCATATTAATATATGTCAATCTAAATAAACTCTATAATGTAAAATGAAAATTGATTTGAAGGTACCTTATAACTTTTTTTGTTAAAAGAAAATTAGATTTTAATAATTTAAACTCTTGACTACTGACCAATATAAATTTCAACTAACAATTTAGCCATGTATTAATCCCAGCTTTCGATTTTGTTACCAATAACAAGCCTAGTCTAAATGTTTGTTAACTCCGTTAGTTTTTATGACGTATAATGTGACGTGGCTCGTGACGTGACGTATAAATAGTTATAATTAAAAACATGAATATATTGCTCTATTATTTTTTATAAAAAAAATATTTTCTAAAGTTATTCGGCGTAACGCTTTTGTCATTGGTTGAATAGCTTGGAGACAAAGAAACATAAAAATTGGGTGATATATTTATATTTTTTATTTTAACTATGTAATATACCATGTAACATGTCACATCACGTGTCATGTTATTAAAAACTAACGAAGTTAGCGAACAGTTAAACTAGAACTATATTGGTAATAAAATCAAAAGTTGAGATCAATACTGGTCAAATTATTAGTTGGGATTAATATTGGTCAATATTGAATTGTTAAAATTATTTAACTTTAATCTTCCTTTGTTAAAACAAGGTGTATATCTAAATTATACTACACTTTACTGTGAGTAAAGTAAAAAGTGTAACTAATTTAGTAGAAGCGACATTAATCAAGAAAAGTAAATAGATAACTTGACTAATTTAGTAGAATATGTTTGGCACAACCATGAAATTAATAATGAAATGATGACATGACCTACAAGAATAAATTTTCAATTGACGCCCAGGTAACAAATTAAATTGCACACACATAATACATAATATATATTTATATATCATATATAACTTAAAAAAACACACATTTAAAACACACTATATGAGTCACATATCACGTGACTCTACACACATTCTATAACATTAATATTAACACCACATGTTTTTATTTATATACTAATTCCATATATTTTGCATCATCAAGTGCCATAACCAACTCCCAAGCCTTCTACACCAAGATACCACCAGAAGCAACCATGCAACAACCATGCAGACCTCCATCTATTCACAGATTATGGCACCTGATGAACACCACCAACATCACACCATTAATGGGTGGTTAAGCTCGATCCCGATCGCATCACCCAACTCCATAGCCGCGATCCCAGGATCACAGATTGCCTGAAAATGATAATCCATGGTGGAAGAGGCTTCCTTCCACATGGCGGAATCATCAAACTCCGGTAACTCGGAGTTCAGATGATTCTTGAACGTTGATTCAAAACACACAACGTTATCACCAACCACCTCGTTGAAATTAGGGTTTGTGAAAGGGTGATTGCTCAGAACATGATCATTGATCATGGAGCAATTCATCACACCAAAGGCCCCACTTTGCTTCCTATTGATCTCTGATAAGAGACTACGTCGGTACCTCTCATTAACTGCAGCAGCAGTCACCAGCGCCAGAACCTTTTGGTGAACAGTAGGTTCTGGCGCTGGTGGAGGTACCTGATACTCATCAGGAAGGTTGAGACGCGCATTGGGGCCAAACAGTTTCAGGGCTGCAGCATCATAAGCCAAGGCGGCTTCACGGGCGGAGTCGTATGTCCCGAGCCAGATACGGTCTCGGGACTTTGGTTGGCGGATTTCCGCCACCCATCGGCCCCAGGTGCGCTGGCGGACACCTTTGAAGGTGCAGGAAGCATTCAGAGGACCACCTTTGCCTCTCATGCAGCCTTTCCTTGAGCTTGCACGGGCTGCAGGCCTCTTGTGCTCCCTCCTCCGTTCGCCACCGTCTCGGCCGGAACCACTGCCATTGTTTCCGACAGTCATCACTGAATTCATGGTTTTTGCTCTGGAGTTTACTAATAATATCACCAAATGTGAAGTGATGAGATTGGGAGAAGAAAGGGGTGAATTTATAGAGTGGAAGTAAGATGGATGTGTACGAAGCATTAATGACAAAATTTTCTATATTTTTCTAAACAACACTTTTTATTATAAAAAAATAATTATTAAACATGCAGATCGTAGGATTTAAACTTACATCTAAATTGAAATACATCATTTCCACGAAGTGCACTATCCTCTTAACAAAGAGTTTTCCGCACAGTGGTGGAGCTTGGATATTATGTTTACAAGGGGGGCGGGGGCAAAATTAATTTATTTTAGGTTTGTAGGGGACTTGTTATATATGAAAAAATTTACACTACCGAGCCAAAAATGTACACTACCCGACCAAAAATTTACATTGTCGAACCAAAAATTGGCACTGCTAACGAAAAAAAGGGAGCGGAGCCCCTCCCGACCCCTAAAGAGCTTCGCCCATGTTTCCACATGTTATGCAGCAGGATTATTTGTTGTCATTTTTCTCTATTTTAGTTTAAGGATTACTTTATAAAATAGTAATAAGTTTTAATATTATTATAATTAAGTTCCTAAATATTTTTTCTAATCAAATCACTCATAATTTTTTTGTCTCAATCAAGTCACTAAAGTTACAGTATTATTCTAATTAAGTCATTCATAAATTATAAAATATTTTTTAAAACTTGAAAATTTTAAAAAAATAACAAATTTATAAAAAACCAAATTATTTAAAATAACTTGCGAATTATTTAAAAAAAAGAGTGACCTTATTGGAACACTACTAAAACTTTAGTAACCTGATTGAAACACTTTTAAAACTTTAATAACATGATTAAAATAAATTAAAATAGTAGTAACATGATTGCAACAAATAAAAATATAAGTGACTTAATAGAAACACTCCTAAAATTTAATTACTATTATGTAAAGTTTTCTTTTTAGTTTAATTCAGACGAACATAATTTGAATTTTTAACTCTTTTAATTTAAAATGTAGAAACGGATTTATATAACTAAATAGCCAAGAAGAAAATTGATTTGATAAACACCTCAAAATGGCATACGTTTAAACATTTAACAGATTGTGAATGATTAGTGTTACCAAGAGTGTTACGAAAATCAATAAAACAACAATAATAATAAAACATAAAAATAATGATGAGAAAAATGATAATAGTTATAGTTATAACATTAAAAAAATAGTAATAATTGAAAACACAGAAAATAGTAATAATAAATAAAGTGATAACTAAAGGAAAAAAAAGTTAAAAATCAATCAATAATAATTATAAATATTTACAAATTAAATTGTAGTAACAATATCAAAGCAACAAATAAAAAATATGGTAACGGTAGCGGAAGGAGGCGATGTAGCGTGTATGCATAGTTCATTAGCCGGTTAAACGTAATGTTAAATATCAAAAAGTACGTGCGCTGATGTTACATTAAATAAGTCGATTATCAAAAGGCAAAATCATTTTAAAAAACCTTTGCACTGCAGCGGGTAAAGCTAAATATTTGCACGTTGTGGTTCTTTAAAAAACTTAACAAAAAATACATTTTTTTCTAAATATTATGCGAACATCAATGCTACTACTTTTTTTCTAAATATTATGCGAACATCAATGCTACTAAGTGTATTATGCTAAAGTCAATGCTACTAAGTGTGCATTAATTGCGCTTGAGTGCATAGATCTATGGGTTAAACCCGCGCGTCGTGATTAGAGTGTTAAAATTTAGAGTAAATTGCAATTATAATACCTGTGTTTTGGGGTGTTAACAGGATCAGCCCCAGCTTAACAGTTTGTATACCTGAGTTTACGAATGCTAACACTTTACGTACCTCCGTCCAATTTCCGTTAAACAACCGTTAAATCTCCCCCACGTGCTCCTCACGTGAGGGACAAAACTGTCAATTCACCCAATTTATTAATCTTTTTAGAGTAAATTGCAAATTTCATACCTGTGTTTTAGAGGTGTTAACAGGATCAGCCACAACTTAAAAGTTTGCATACCTGAGTTTACGAATGCTAACACTTTACGTACCTCCATCCAATTTTCGTTAAACAACCGTTAAATCTCCCCCACGTGCTCCTCACGTGAGGGGCAAAACTGTCAATTCACCTAATTTATTAATCTTCCACCGTCGGTAGGGTTCCGACGTGTTTATGTCATTTGTGTTCCGTTAGTTTCCATATTCTGATCTTAGTGTCCTGATGAGATGTGAACACTTTTCCGTTATGAAACATGAGGGATTTGACGAAACCTGATGAGGAATCGTTGACGGTGAAAGTGTCGATGAGGGAGAACGACGTCGTGTCTAATACATGGATGCGGTCGCCGGAGGCGGCGTAGAGGCGGTGGTTGTTGACGGCGAGGTGGTTGATGTGGGCGGCGGGGTAGGGTTTGAGGGCGGTGAGGCAGCGGTGGGAGACGGTGAGTTTGAGAGTCTCCGGCGAGAGGTTTTGGAGGGAGGGGATGGAAGGTAGGGTTTGGAGAGAGAAGTTGTTGTAGAGGCTGCTCACGGTGAATTGATAGTTTTGCCCCTCACGTGAGGAGCACGTGGGGGAGATTTAACGCTTGTTTAACGAAAATTGGACGGAGGTACGTAAAGTGTTAGCATTCGTAAACTCAGGTATGCAAAGTGTTAAGTTGTGACTGATTTTGTTAACACCCTTAAAACACATGTATGAAATTTGCAATTTACTCTTAAAAGATTAATAAATTAGGTGAATTGACAGTTTTGCCCCTCACGTGGGGGGAGTTTTAACGGTTTTTTAACGGAAATTGGACGGAGGTATGTAAAGTGTTAGCATTCGTAAACTCAGGTATGCAAACCGTTAAGCTGGGGCTGATCCTGTTAACACCCCCAAAACACAGGTATGAAAATTGCAATTTACTCTAAAATTTATAAGATTTAATTTTGACAACACATTAATATTCACACGCAGAAAAATTTACGTGAATGTTGATAAAAATATGTCGTATCGGTAATCCAAAATTTTACTATCTTTAATATCATAAGATGAAACAAAAAAACTATAGAAAACAAAACCTTAAGGCAATTTTAACGACTTGTGCATTTACGCGTTGAGGACTCGTATATCATGACAAACAACTCCGTTTTAAACAATATTTACACTGATGCTTTATTTTTTTGTTTAGCCCGTATTTTTTGTGTGTTCTAAAGAGTATTTGCAGGAAATTAAACATAAACATGATAGGTCTTTGGTCGCACGGAGTGTGCCCTCCCCAACCCACCCGTGTTCGAGACATGTTGAAACCTTTATCGAAACTATTTTATCATTTATTTTTAGTCTCTGTTTTTCCTTTTTTTTAGTTTTTTTTTTTTTTTTGTTTAGTGCTTTGTTTACTCCTATTTTGTTTTGTTTATGTTTTTCTCCTTTTTTTTAATCTTTTTTAGTTTTCTTTCTCTTAGCTTTTTAAATTTTTATTTATTTATTTTTTTTATTTTAACTTTACAATTATCAACACCCCGTTGTGTCCACGTTTCAAGGCATACAACTATCATTTGCGACTATAAGTATGAAAAAATTGCTCCCCATCGCGTAGCACGAATACTAACACTAGTTACAATGGATTATGAAACAAATTGAGAAAATCCTGATAGTGATGATTTTCCTCTTGATGTTACGTGGTTATATGAGAATTATTTCACACTGATAGTCATGAGTTGTGCAACAATATGGTCTCACATTAACTTTTACTCTTGTATCATCTTTTCCATATGATTAATTGATTTTTATGCGTGTATCAGTTGTTATATCGTAATCAACTAATCAGGTCGTAAAGTAAACATGTTCTTAAAACTTTTAATATTTAAATGTCTGGACTCCCGTTAACATAGAATTTTTTTACATTCTCATTGTTTGATTTCATTATTTACACCACTAAGGATTCGTTTGATTCATAAAATTCTCAGGAATTCGAATTGGAATTGTAAAATATTTTATCCAAAATCTTATTTGGCTGGTCAACGAATGAAATTGAAATTGAAAATTTTTCCAGTATTTATTGGAATTCACATTTCTTCAACTTACCTATGGAATGTTTAACATTCCAATGAAATGTTCAAAATCAATTTCACTCAAAATTGATCAACCAAACACGTTATCAATTTTAACAAAATTTCAATTCTATTTTCAATTCCACTTCCACTTCCAATTCTAATTTCTTTGCAAAACACTCTACGAACCAAACGGCCCCTAAGAGTATTAATCTTTGAAGGGTGTATGAAGAAACGATTACAATTCGTAAAATGAAAAAGAGAATAGAGACATGAGACATCTATAAAGATACGTGACTTAATATTTGTGCCCTATTTTATTTGTGTATATATCTACTTTGAAGTCATATTTGATACAATAAATCATATACACGAGTGCAAATCTATACTAATAAATGATTACATGGTTGGACACATGTCATCATCATATTAACTCTATCATTATTTTTCCGCCCAAATCATTTAACAATTTTTAAAAAGTTAGAATAACTAATTGCTAAATTCTCGCTCTATATATATTTATCTCTCCCTTTCTCTCTCTCTCTCTCTCTTATTAATTAAAAACTAAACATTTTAATTAAAAATATACACTTTTTTAAAAAAAAAATTTAGAAACTATGAAGTTTTTCAAACAACGTATCTTTCTACACATATACAATATTCTAAACCCGATCTTTTTTTTAAATAAAGGTTTTATATGAAAATGTGTTATTAAAAAATTAAAAAAATAACTGAAACCTGGAGTTTTTAAACAATGAAATATTCATAAAAATGATATTTGACACGGAAAAAAATTTATAAAACAAAAATAACTAAAAACCATATTTTTGATATTTCTCAAAAAATAATATTCTTAGAACGAAATGTCTCTTAACTTATTTCTAAAGCAATGTTAAAAAACATTTTTTAATAAAAGTTTTAAGAAAATAATAAAAATATTTTATTAACAAAAATACTTACTCATACATAATTTTATTTATATTTTATATCAAAATAGTGTTTTATATTTTCTAGCTTTTCATTAGTTTTTAAGATTTTCTATTTAACCCGTGTAATACACGGGTTATAACCTAGTATCTTAATACATGACTATGTGTGAGAGAACATCCAGAGTAAAATTTGAAACTTGAACGCATTGATGTGTAACTCATGACTATGTGTGAGATAATTTTAACATTGACATGACCATAAAAGTAGGGCCGGTCTCGAAAATTCTGGAAGGAATTTGGGCTTATGACAAACACAAAAAGGGGACCCTATACTAAAACATATAAAAAGTCTAAACCGAATAAATTGTATATAAAAAATTATGATACGACGACAATTGGTATGGCAATAAACAAAACCATTATTGTAGCAAAATGATTTAATTTACTTATCTAAGCGAATCGGGAGGCTCTCCTAGCATTTTTGGAAGCAGAATTCTCGATCAAGTCTTCACAATTCATGTTCTCCAATAAATCTCTTTCAATAGCTATCATCTGCTAATCCGTTGAGTCTTTATTGGGCTATATTATTTAAAATGTTAATGAGCTATTAGGTAAAGTTTAATGAGCTAAAATAATCACAAGGTTATTGATTTGTAAATTGATTAATTAATAGATTAAAGTATTTTTATTAATAAAATACATATATATAATATTTTAAAAAATAAATTCCGGGCTCCTGAGAAGATCGGGCCCTGGGCAGTCGCCCACCCGGCTCCCCCTCAGGACCACCCCTACATAAAACTAAAACACACCCAAAAAAATACTTTATTGATAGAGAAAATTACACAAATGGTCCATATGATTTGAGCAAATTACATGTTTGGTCTTCAGACTTTGACAATTGCAAATTTATTCCAAACTTTTATGTAGTCATTGTAAGTTTAGTCCCTAAATTTTAAAAAAATACAAAGTTGGTCCAAACTTTTATGTGAGCGTTGCACTTTTGGCCGCTAAAATTAAATTTAAAAGTTAACCCAAACTTTTATGAAATACATAAAAAACTAAATAAATTTAATGTCCGTGACCAAATATGCAATGAGTACCTAAGACTTTAGACTAATTTTGTTTTTTTTAGTTTGAGAGCCAAACATGCAATCTGATTAAGCCATTAGGACCATTTATGCAATTTTCTCTTATTGATGTTATCAAAATTAAAATTCATGATAATTACACATACTCATTATAGAGAACCGATTTCCATATATGAATGAATGAGATCATAATTTACACTTTTGTTAACAAACTAGATAAAAACATTTGTAACGATAACTCCACCACGATTTCAGTGGGCGTATAGCTGTAAAAGCAAATACCGCTTCTCATGTTTGACAAGTAAGTTCGTCTGACCGTGGACCCTACCAATGACATACGATTTTTGACTTCAAACTTAACACTAAATTGCTAGAAAACATTAAAAAGTTAGGGTCCGTCTGCTATGATGTAAGGCCCCGTTCCCGGGAAGCCTCACAGTTGGTTAATCATAGCATAAAATCATTTTTAATAACAAAACAATGCAGCGGAATAAAATAAACGTTTACTTAAAACTTGCAGTTCATATTGTAATCATACATTTGTCTTTCAATTGGAATAAAAAATAGTACTTTTTCTTAAATTACAATAAAAAATTTCATAAACAGGAGTGCCATCCATTGCCCTCCAAGTAGCTCCCAACCTGGTGCCATCCTCAGCATCAGCATTTACCGGCCAACTATTATGTATAAAAGTCAGCTTTGCTGAGTGAGTTTTAGTTTTAGCTAATATAGGAAAATATAAATTTTATCCTTCTTATAATGACCACGCATACATCATAATACATAACATTTTGCGTCTTAATAAGCATGTTCATTATCTTTCCTTCTTTCATTATCTTTCACTTCATCATGAACGAGATTGCATAAAGCAAGAGCTCCCTGTTGATCGACAATGAATGTCGATCCATGTCGGTACATATCATCATGGTAGCTAACCCCCGACAGTTGATCCACACTACAAGGCACATAGCCCGCTCATGAATACGGATCCATCATCATACATCAGACTCACATAAGTGAAGTCTATCATAGTGCTTGCAAGACTTTTTATCATCTAACGGGCCCGGGGTAACATTCATTAAGTTCCACTTTTCATTAAAATTATCTTCCACTTTAATATATAATACTAAGCTTATTGAGTACACAACATACCAAGTACAATCCATCATAAAACATATCCGACCCTCCGCGTGACAGCGGGGGTTCGGGGCGGCAGCCCCTAGTGGGGTCCAAGGGGCAACGCCCCTGGCTGGGCGGGGCTGCCAAGTCAGCGCGAAGAAATTTTATTTTTAAACATTTATATAGCATAATTATAGAAAAATCGATCTTCCTGTTAAAAACCTCTTAAAATCTTGTCATGTAAGAACGTATATTTAGTATGCATAATAGCCCCAAAACATGGAAAAACTTATAAATAAGGGGATCTAGAACTCACCCGGATGCAGTGAGTAGCTTCTAAACTGAGCTTTCTAAGCTAGGATCACAATACACTGCCTGCAGATAAGTTAACACTCAAATGGGTTAATTTCTGCCTAAATTCGCTACCAATTTCGCTGCCAATTTCGCTGCCAGATAAGTAGATTCGCTGGCAGTTTCGCTGCCAGTTTCGCTGCCAGTTTCGCATGGCAGTTTCGCCCAACTTTCGTTGGAATTCCATGGTTGCGAAATTACCTGCGAAACTATAGTTTCGCAGAAAACTCATAGTTTCGTAGCTTGAATACGCAATTTTGCTGGATGAGCAGACAGTTTCGCAGATCGAGCTGAAATGACGAACCAGCCCGTTTTTAACCCAAAATCACAATTTTTTACGTCCAAATCCTTAGTTTATCATCCATGAAGTTATATCTAAGCTTTTTACATGATTTCATACGTAAAAATGTGATCCTTTAAGCGATTCATTGCAACTTTTCAAAACTCATAACCCTAGAATTTCGGTTTGATCTACAGAGGGGTTTAGAGGCTGATGCTTACCTGGATTTCTTGCTCCTTTCTCGTGGTCTAATGCTCAATCACCCAGATCTTCAATCCCTTAACCTTTGAAGCTCCAAATCTTGAGTTTTCTTTACTTTCTCTCTCTACTCTCTCTCTATAGAACTTGGTGGCTAGGGTTGAGAAATGAAGGAGATGATGGCTGGTTAGGTGGCTTAAGGGCTGATTATGGGCCTTTAATCCCTTAGGCCATTACTGTCACACCCCAACCATGACGGCGGAAACGTCGAAGTGTGAGGGTTAAGATTGTTCACAGCCACATAACACTATGTTAAAATATAAATGCCATTAACCAATTGTTTTTCAAACATCACAATCATCCACGTCTTACAAGAAAACATTAAACAAAGAAAAAGAATTCAAATGTTCATTTAAGTCTAGGTCCATATCCTAAGCTTAAGCATTTCTTCAATCATCATTAAACTTGCTCATTACCTGAAACATGTTGAAAATAAAGTCAACTAACAAGTTGGTGAGTTCTCATGGTTTTAAAATACAATAAGTATATATCATGGGAAAGAATGTGGCAATTCTAGTCAATGGTCACAAGATAGTAAGTATATAGAACATGCATAGTTACAATCAAACCTTGACTGGATAATATGAATAAGCATGATTAGCTATGTGTATTTGGTTCCCTAGTGCACAAGCATACGGCTCCTAGGAGCCGGCAATCCCTCGGCTTTAGCACCAAATAGGCTTGTCAGGCCCAAAGATCTAAGACTTCGCCAGGCTAGTTATAGTTAATGATTGCACACGTATGTCACATCTCATATACAAGTTAACATATTCAAATAACCACGACTATGTAAAGAATTGCACGTGCGTAATAAGTATCAAAGCGTGTATGAGTTTGTTTGTATAACCAACATGTTTCACCCCGAAAGGTGTAAAATATATGTAAATGGGGCATAAGAACTCACATGATAATAAGAAGACTTGAAGATGAAATAAGAATAACCACGAATAAAATTTCCAACACAAACGTCACAAGGCACCTAAATAAGAATAAGGTAACGCGTTATAATCGGTTTGATGATTAGTTATAAGGTTCTTAATAACGGATTGAATAGAGATTGACATCTATTTATTTCGTGTTATTAAGGTGAATCGAGTTTAATGGAATGATGATAATTAGATTTATTGCGCGAAGGCAAACGGCTAATATAAGGGAAAATTAATCGTACATTAAACCGGTCTATGAATGTTTTATTGATTGTAATAAATCAAGTAATAAATAATTATATATATATATATATATGTAAGTATACTTACTTTGATATGTTTATATAAATATAAGAATATATGTAAGTACTTAATCATTCTTATTGTTTGACAATGTATATGTATATATTTTACAATATATGAATATATAAATGTATGTATATGAATATATGAATATATTTTACAATATAAGATTATATGTATGTGAATATATGGATGTAAGAATATATGTATAAGTAAATTATTTAATTTATTTGTCAATAGTTACATGTATATATATATATACATATATATACATGCATATGTTTTAAATAATCACACAACATTGTTTTAAATAATGTAAACTAAGGGAAGAAAATACCAAAAATGTATTTTGAATTTAAACATATTAATAAAACTTGATAAACAAAATGAATAATTTAACTAAATAAATTCTGAATTTATAAAATCATTTTAGAAATTTTCAGATTTAATTAATTTTTTAGAAAAAGAAATAATTAACAAAAGAAAAAAAATAACACATAAAAATAAAAGAAAAGGGGAGGAGGGGGTTGCCGGGGTCGAACCCGGGACCTCCCCTAAGGGTTAAGGTGCGGGAACCAGTGAACCAGGGCCATGGCCTTGGTTCACTTTCGGTTTGTTTTAAATTTAAACCAGGCTTCCCCATTTCCCCTAAATTCGATGAACCCTAGGTTCATTGGATTCAAAATTGACCCTCGATTCGCTGTTAATCAGTCGAATCATCATAGGGCTTTTGATCATTGGACCAAATCGAGCAGAATACAGGTTTCAATTACCTGTTTAGATGAGGATTAGAGGGTTCTTCGATCTCGAGTTTCTTCGGGTGTTCTTGAATTGGGGTTTTCTGAATTTGTGATGATTTCGTGCAATTGATGGTTTAGGGAGTTTAAGGACTTCGAAATGAATAAGTAGACCCCTTTATATAGTATCAATTCATTGACTTCGAGTGTATCACTCTCGGTTTGAAACCGCGTACGAATTTACCAAATTCGCGAGATTCTGACTGTTAATTTACAAAATTAAGTGATTGATTAATTGATTCGACCGCGTATTAGCTTTAGGTGTGATTGATTCGGTTCAATTTAGGAAAATGGTTGAGATTCGATTCGGATTTGCACCTAATTAGTCTCGGTTTGATTTGGAAAGGTTGCGACGAGCGGGAAACACAAATTAGGTGAGGATTCGAGTTCGAAACTTGGAACCGAGGGGTTTGGGCGGTTTGTTTGGGTCAAAACAGTAGGAATCGCGGGGTTGTAGCTTCGCCGGAGCTCGGCCGGAGCTCCGGTCGAAGCCACCGGACTGCGGTCAGGGAAAAAATCCGAATGTTACACATTCAGTCCCTGAGGTTTGGGCTGTTGGTCAAAACGTTTTATATTGATTTTAAGTTTGGAATTTGGCAGAACACCCCCTTGAACTTTGGTTTAAGGATTTTCACTTTTAAACACTATTATTATTGTTATTATTATTATTAGTATTCTTGTAATTATTGTTATTATTATTATTATTATTATTATTATTATTAGTATTACTATAATTATTATAATTATTATTATTGGTAGTATTTATTATTATTATTATTATTATTATTATTATTATTGCCATTATTATTATTATTATTATTATTATTATTATTATTATTATTATTATTATTATTATTATTGTTATTATTATTATTATTAAATTAAACCTTTACTAACGAGGCCATGCATAAACATAAATAAATAAAGACCGAAAATTACAGGATGTTACAGTCTCCCCAACTTGAATTAATTTCGTCCCGAAATTAAAAAAAATAACGAAGGTTACAAAAATAAATCAGGGTAAGTCTTCCTCATATGATCTTCACGCTCCCAAGTGAATTCCGCTCCCCGCTTGTTTTCCCACCGAACCTTTACTATTGGGGTCGTAGAGGTTCTAGTCTTCTTCATAATGCGATCCATGATTTCGACGGGTTTCTCAACGAAATGTAGGGACTCGTTGATCTGGATGTCTTCCAACGGTACATACAAGTTATCGTCGGCCAAACACTTCCTCAGGTTCGAGACGTGGAAGACCGGGTGAATTCCACTAAGGTCAGAGGGTAGTTCTAGTTTGTAGGCCACTTTCCCGATTCTTTTCAGAACCTTGAAAGGTCCTACAAACCTCGGAGCTAACTTACCTTTCCTTCCAAAACGAACCACACCCTTCCACGGCGAGACCTTGAGAAGGACCATCTCCCCAACTTGGAATTCTAGTGGCTTGCGACGTTTATCGGCATAGCTCTTCTGTCGACTCCTAGCCGTTTCCAAGTTCTTGCGGATGATAGCAACCTTATCGGTCGTCTCTTGTATGAGTTCGGGACCGGTGATAAGATTTTCTCCCATGTCGGTCCAGCAAATCGGTGAACGACATTTACGACCATAAAGGGCCTCAAATGGTGCCATTTGGATGCTCGAATGGTAACTGTTATTGTAGGAGAACTCCGCGAGTGGTAGGTGTGTATCCCAGTCACCACCAAAATCGAGAACGCAGAGACGCAACAGGTCTTCCAGAGTTTGAATCGTCCGCTCGGTTTGACCATCGGTTTGGGGATGGTAAGCCGTACTTAAATCCAATTGCGTACCCAAAAGTTCTTGCATAGAAGACCAGAAGTGAGAAGTGAAACGAGCGTCTCGGTCGGATATGATATGAAGAGGCACACCGTGGCGGCTTACGATCTCGTTGATGTAAATCCGAGCTAATCTTGATGTCTTATACGTGTCGCGTATGGGTATGAAATGTGCCGACTTGGTCAGTCGGTCGACGATTACCCATATGCTATCGTGCCCACGAGGTGTCCAAGGTAGTTTGGTTATGAAGTCCATGGATATATGTTCCCATTTCCACATGGGAATTTCGGGTTGTTCGAGTAATCCACTTGGACGTTGGTGCTCCGCTTTAACCTTCGTGCATGTAAGACACTTAGCAACGTAGGTTGCTATGTCCCGTTTCATTCCGGGCCACCAATATTGACTCCGCAAGTCCATGTACATCTTATCGGAGTCCGGGTGAATAGAATAGCGAGTCTGATGTGCTTCATTCATGATAAAAGCTCGAAGGTTATTGTGTTTGGGGATCCAGATTCGGTTCGCGAAATACATCAACCCATTGGCTCTTGCTTCCAGTTGGGCTACAAGATTGGGCTCAAGTTCATCTTTCATACTCTCCTCGCTTTGTACTGCCTGCTGGGCTTCTCGAATGCTTGACTCGATGTCACACTCGATCCTCAAGTTTTGTAGTAACACTGTAGTATTGTGAACATCAAGTCGGACTTCAGTATCAAACTCTCCCAATGTATCGAACCACTGCCGACGGTCGCGAATCTCTTGAACGGAGACCATCTTTTGGTGCGTCTTCCTACTCAACGCATCGACTACGACATTTGCCTTGCCGGGGTGGTATCGGATGTCGCAGTCGTAGTCACTAATTAGTTCCACCCAGCGACGTTGCCTCATATTGAGATCCTTCTGATTGAAAACATGTTGGAGGCTCTTGTGGTCCGTGTACACTATACATTGCGTGCCGTATAGATAATGTCTCCAGATTTTTAAGGCAAAGACCACCGCTCCGAGCTCGAGATCGTGCGTCGTGTAATTTACCTCGTGAATCTTCAATTGTCTCGAGGCATAAGCTATGACCTTTCCTCGTTGCATAAGAACACAACCAAGGCCTTGTTTCGACGCATCGCAGTATACCGTGAAGTCGTCATTCCCATCCGGTAGGGCCAGAATAGGAGCATTGCATAACTTGTGCTTCAATGTCTCAAACGCCTCTTCTTGTTCGGCCTTCCACTCAAACGGCTGGTTCTTCTGGGTCAAGAACGTGAGTGGTTTTGCGATTGTTGAGAAATTGGCAATAAATCGTCGATAATACCCGGCTAGGCCAAGAAATGATCGAACTTCCATCGGCGTTGTGGGAGCCCTCCAATTCTTCACGGCTTCCACCTTTGCAGGGTCGACGTGAATTCCTTGACTATTCACGACGTGCCCTAAGAATTGTACTTCTTCCAGTCAGAACTCGCATTTCGAAAACTTCGCGAACAGTTGTTCCTTCTTCAACAGATTGAGGATTTGACGAAGATGGAGTTCATGATCAGAGTGAGACTTGGAATAGATAAGAATGTCATCCATGAACACAATGACAAATTTATCTAGGTATGGCTTGCACACTCGGTTCATAAGGTCCATGAAGACCGCAGGAGCATTGGTTAAGCCGAAAGGCATAACCATAAACTCATAATGCCCGTACCGAGTGCGGAAAGCAGTCTTTGGGATGTCGTCGTCGTGGACTCGCAGTTGGTGATAACCCGAACGCAAGTCGATTTTTGAAAAGATTGCGGCTCCTTGGAGTTGATCGAAGAGGTCGTCGATACGAGGAAGGGGATACCGGTTCTTGACGGTTAACTTGTTGAGCTCCCGGTAATCGATGCACATGCGAAATGACCCGTCTTTCTTCTTCACAAATAAGACAGGTGCACCCCAAGGAGAAGAACTAGGGCGGATAAAACCCTTCTCGGATAATTCCTGGAGTTGGCTAGAGAGTTCTTGCATTTCAGATGGTGCTAGTCGGTAAGGTGATTTGGCCACGGGGCTCGCTCCCGGGATCAAGTCGATTTTGAATTCAACTTCCCGTACAGGAGGTAACCCACTAAGGTCGTCGGGAAATACTTCAGGGAATTCTCGTACAATTGGAACATCCTTGAGTTCCTTCCCTTTGACTTTAGTGTTGACTACGTAAGCTAAGAATGCTGGATAACTCTTACTCAGGCACTTTCGAGCTTGAGTGCATGACATAAGCTTGAGTCTTTTGGAAGACCGTTCACCGAACACCTTCAACGTGTCTCCGGACGGTAAGGGTATGCGAATGCACTTCTCAAAACAAACGATCTCAGCATGATTCTTCGATAACCAATCCATGCCAATAATAACGTCGAAACTCCCGAGCTTCATAGGAATGAGGTCGATAAGAAATTTATGATCGTCGAGGCACAATAGACAATCACGAATGACCACGTTGACGGTGATCGGTTCTCCATCGGCAACTTCAACAGTGAGAGGTCTTCCCAAATTCGCACGAGGTTTAGCAAGTATCGGTTCGAATTCTAAGGAAACGAAACTCCTATCGGCACCCGAATCAAATAGTACGTAAGCATAGGTATCATTAATAAGAAACATACCTGTGTAGGTTTAAAAAGGCACTTAGGCATAAACCAGGGATTTTTAGAGAAATTCTACGGAGATAAGGTTGAAAATTACGTACCGTTCACTACATCGTTGTTCGCCTGAGCTTGGTTTGCGTTGATGTTGAAGGCACGTCCACGAGCTTGTGGAACATTGCCCACAAGACGAGGGCACTGGGGTCGGTAGTGGCCCGGTTCTCCGCAATTGTAGCAGGCCCGGTTTGGTTCCGTTACTGCGTTCCCCATTGCTCGGCGACATGTTGCCACGAGATGCCCGTATTTGCCACATAGTGTGCAGATGCAACACGGGAGATTCCCCGGATGATGGTACTTACATGTGTTGCACAAAGGTAGAGGGCCTGCATAAGCCCTTGCCACGGGCACTTGTGCTGCCGGTGCAGTCCCGGGAACACACTGTCGCTGGGGTGGCTTAGGAGCGGCCACGGCGTAGTTCCGTGCCGGTACAAACTTCCTCTTTTTGTTATCAGCCCTAACCTCCTTGATCTCTTCAGGGACCGTCTTCTCAGTTTTCTTGGCACCCTTTGCAGACATGGTGCCTGCTCGGATGTGATTCTCGGTCAGCTGTGCAGTGATAGTGATAGCTTCCTCCAGGGTTGCGGGTCGGCTACCCACCACGGCATCCTGGATTTGGGGCGCACACCCTTAATGAATTTTTCCACATTCCGTGAGACAGTATCCACCATGTGTGGCAGCAGTATACTTAGTTCATGGTGACGGGTAGAATATGCCAGATGGTTCCCGCCATCCTGTTTCAGGTTCCAGAATTCCTCCTCCAATTTCTGAATTTCACTTCTCGGACAAAACTTGGCAATGGCTATGTTCTTGAATTCCTCCCAAGTTAAGGCCAAGATTGCGTCGGGGCCTCGGTTTCTCTTTTCACTGTTCCACCACGTTAAGGCCCTTGCTGCAGCATACTGGTGGCATACCTCACTTTGAGTGCTTCGGGGCACTCACAGTTGACGAAAGTGTTCTCCATACCTTCAAACCATTCTAGGAGACCGGTGGCGCCTTCCTTGCCACTGAAACTGGGAGGCTTGCATGAACTAAAGTGCTTGAAAGTGCACTTCTGGTTGTTACGACCTTGGTTTGCACTATTTTCGCCTTGGCCGTTGCTGTTGCTTGCGACGTTGGCGATCATGGTGCTGCTGAGTTCAGCCACCATAGTCGGGATGACCGCAGCCATTTGCCGGGCAATTAGGGCGGCAAGCTTACGGCCGGATCTTCCTCGGGTTCCTTGGTAACGACACATGCTGGAAAAATATAAATTGAATTAAGATCGGTTAAAAGGGTAATAAGGATGGACAGTTAAAGTAAGAATCATGGGTTGTACGGAGTGATTCCATTTGATGACATGTTGAAAATAAAGTCAACTAACAAGTTGGTGAGTTCTCATGGTTTTAAAATACAATAAGTATATATCATGGGAAAGAATGTGGCAATTCTAGTCAATGGTCACAAGATAGTAAGTATATAGAACATGCATAGTTACAATCAAACCTTGACTGGATAATATGAATAAGCATGATTAGCTATGTGTATTTGGTTCCCTAGTGCACAAGCATACGGCTCCTAGGAGCCGGCAATCCCTCGGCTTTAGCACCAAATAGGCTTGTCAGGCCCAAAGATCTAAGACTTCGCCAGGCTAGTTATAGTTAATGATTGCACACGTATGTCACATCTCATATACAACTTAACATATTCAAATAACCACGACTATGTAAAGAATTGCACGTGCGTAATAAGTATCAAAGCGTGTATGAGTTTGTTTGTATAACCAACATGTTTCACCCCGAAAGGTGTAAAATATATGTAAAATGGGGCATAAGAACTCACATGATAATAAGAAGACTTGAAGATGAAATAAGAATAACCACGAATAAAATTTCCAACACAAACGTCACAAGGCACCTAAATAAGAATAAGGTAACGCGTTATAATCGGTTTGATGATTAGTTATAAGGTTCTTAATAACGGATTGAATAGAGATTGACATCTATTTATTTCGTGTTATTAAGGTGAATCGAGTTTACTGGAATGATGATAATTAGATTTATTGCGCGAAGGCGAACGGCTAATATAAGGGAAAATTAATCGTACAATAAACCGGTCTATGAATGTTTTATTGATTGTAATAAATCAAGTAATAAATAATTATATATATATATATGTAAGTATACTTACTTTGATATGTTTATATAAATATAAGAATATATGTAAGTACTTAATCATTCTTATTGTTTGACAATGTATATGTATATATTTTACAATATATGAATATATAAATGTATGTATATGAATATATGAATATATTTTACAATATAAGATTATATGTATGTGAATATATGGATGTAAGAATATATGTATAAGTAAATTATTTAATTTATTTGTCAATAGTTACATGTATATATATATATACATATATATACATGCATATGTTTTAAATAATCACACAACATTGTTTTAAATAATGTAAACTAAGGGAAGAAAATACCAAAAATGTATTTTGAATTTAAACATATTAATAAAACTTGATAAACAAAATGAATAATTTAACTAAATAAATTCTGAATTTATAAAATCATTTTAGAAATTTTCAGATTTAATTAATTTTTTAGAAAAAGAAATAATTAACAAAAAGAAAAAAATAACACATAAAAATAAAAGAAAAGGGGAGGAGGGGGTTGCCGGGGTCGAACCCGGGACCTCCCCTAAGGGTTAAGGTGCGGGAACCAGTGAACCAGGGCCATGGCCTTGGTTCACTTTCGGTTTGTTTTAAATTTAAACCAGGCTTCCCCATTTCCCCTAAATCCGATGAACCCTAGGTTCATTGGATTCAAAATTGACCCTCGATTCGCTGTTAATCAGTCGAATCATCATAGGGCTTTTGATCATTGGACCAAATCGAGCAGAATACAGGTTTCAATTACCTGTTTAGATGAGGATTAGAGGGTTCTTCGATCTCGAGTTTCTTCGGGTGTTCTTGAATTTGGGGTTTTCTGAATTTGTGATGATTTCGTGAAATTGATGGTTTAGGGAGCTTAAGGACTTCGAAATGAATAAGTAGACCCCTTTATATAGTATCAATTCATTGACTTCGAGTGTATCACTCTCGGTTTGAAACCGCGTACGAATTTACCAAATTCGCGAGATTCTGACTGTTAATTTACAAAATTAAGTGATTGATTAATTGATTCGACCGCGTATTAGCTTTAGGTGTGATTGATTCGGTTCAATTTAGGAAAATGGTTGAGATTCGATTCGGATTTGCACCTAATTAGTCTCGGTTTGATTTGGAAAGGTTGCGACGAGCGGGAAACACAAATTAGGTGAGGATTCGAGTTCGAAACTTGGAACCGAGGGGTTTGGGCGGTTTGTTTGGGTCAAAACAGTAGGAATCGCGGGGTTGTAGCTTCGCCGGAGCTCGGCCGGAGCTCCGGTCGAAGCCACCGGACTGCGGTCAAGGAAAAATCCGAATGTTACACATTCAGTCCCTGAGGTTTGGGCTGTTGGTCAAAACGTTTTATATTGATTTTAAGTTTGGAATTTGGCAAAACACCCCCTTGAACTTTGGTTTAAGGATTTTCACTTTTAAACACTATTATTATTGTTATTATTATTATTAGTATTCTTGTAATTATTGTTATTATTATTATTATTATTATTATTAGTATTACTATAATTATTATAATTATTATTATTGGTAGTATTTATTATTATTATTATTATTATTATTATTATTATTATTATTATTATTATTATTATTATTATTGCCATTATTATTATTATTATTATTATGATTATTATTATTATTATTATTGTTATTATTATTATTATTATATTAAACCTTTACTAACGAGGCCACGCATAAACATAAATAAATAAAGACCGAAAATTACAGGATGTTACAATTACCTAATAAGGCTAATTTAGCCGATGACCCATTTCTTTCTTTTACTAAATACCCATTAATTAAGCCCATTACTCGTTTTGACATTTTGAGGCGTTACATATAGATGATTTTATTTTATTAACTAACCAAACACCTTATTTTTATTATTCCCTCACAGTGATCTATTTCACTTTTAATGTCATTCTTTCATATCAACCATTACCCTAGATTTATATTTGGTTCCATTAAACATAAGCATCATTGGCGGAGGATTAAACGGGCCGGGGGTGCCCCCCCCCCTCTTTTTTTCGTTGGTAGTGTTAAACTTTAGTCCGGTAGTGTAACTTTTTGGCTCGGCAGTGTAAATTTTTATATTAAACTCGAGTTCGCCTCCCCTAAAAAAATTAATTTTGCCCCCTCCCTACGGGAATGTTCAAGCTCCGCCACTGATAAGCATCTGCGACAATATAATAAAACAATTTTACAGTATTAACACGTTAATTAATAAGCATTATTATATTCTACGAACAACCATATAGTGTATTTCTTCATACAACTTTTAGTCGGGTCGTATATTTAACATTTATATATCATATATATGTTATTATGTGAAACCAAAACTATCGACCCAAACCTAAACCAAATCGAACTAGCATTCAAAGGAACGGGTCGCAACATACAAAATAACTTTGATACAATATTTCATTCACCAATCCGGTCCTGAATCAGTTCCTACCTTTTGAAAAAATAGTCTATTTGTTTTCAATTTATAGAATCTTTATTATCGTTTTGAGCCTTTTATGGATCATTTTACCCTATAAGTTAGTATAAATATGTGCGGGGTGCATTGATTGATTACACAATTTTAAAATGTAAAAATGAACCAAACAACACAAAACTTTTATCGTTATGACACCATGGCTTCTAAAAATGTTCCATCACATTCATTCGTTGGTATTAGGTTCCTCAACCGAGCTTATCATTGTGTGGGTTTAACCTAATATAAGGAACCAAGAAGTTTGGGTGAATTTTGATTTGTCTAAGATGTCAAACGCATCTATAAAGGGTTGTTGTAAATTTTCCAATAATTTCCCGCTCCACAATCAACTTTGATTGTAAAAAAATACATTTATATGTTATCTCCTGTTTCCAGGAAACCTCACAGTTAAGTTTTGAACAACAGGAACACATAATGCTTAAACTTTAAACATTTACAATCATAGCAGCGAGCATTAAAACTGTCAATGCATAAAACATTATCTAAAATCTATTACATTAATCCACAACATAATTAAATCTATCAGAATGTCACTCTTGAACACATTCATGTAACTTCGCATCCATGCCAACTACCATTCTTTAATCCATCTTTTATTTACCTGGCAAGCTAACATTCATACAAAAAGTCAGCGTTATTGAGTGAGTTTTAGCTTAAATGCTTTATAGAAACTCTTTGACATATTAGTCATTTGAAAACATTTAACTTTAATTAGCTGTAAATATATACATATAGTATCTTTATCAACATTCATACTTTATATAGTTTTCATACTTTACAATGTACTTTTTCATTTACTTAATGTTTATCTTTTCGTTTTAGCTTTGAGCTTGTACAAGTACTAAACTCCTTTAACAGGTGAACATACATTAGGTGTAACTCCTTTAGCGAATGAGAATGCAAAAGGCAAATCTCTTTTAGCGGTTAAGACTACACAAGGCACATCTCCTTTTGGGAGGTGAGATTGCACAAGGCACATCTCCTTTTGGGAGGTGAGATTGCACAAGGCACATCTCCTTTAGCGGGTGAGAATGCAACGAATGCAAACTCCTATCGGTGATTGCAAGACTTTCTGTACATAGGGTCCATTGATTTTATTAATGATTGTTACATTTATTTCTTTATTACTTTATCATAACTGTAATTATTCGTTCATACTTTATCATAACCATGGTCATACTTTACAACTTTCATACATAACACATCATCATCAAAACATATTATGTATCTATGGTTTTTACATACTTGCACACTTAACATCAGTCATCATTCTATACCAAGTATAGGTCAATAAATAAGCTATCTCTGTATGGGTAAATCAAGGTAAATGCGGAAAACTAAGTAAATGCGGATGACTCAAATTATGCGGGTTAACAAGTCACTGTGGGAGAACAGGTGAATGCAGACAATAGTAAATAATTGGATCAATGCAAAAGTGTAACTCCTAATAATTTAAGGAAAAGAAGACAGAATGAAGTTCTCGCGCGAAGAGAACTTCTCGCGCGAGAACCCTAGACGAAAAGTTTGAGTTGGGTATAAAAGCTGAAGAACACCCATGCCTGACTCATAACTCACGCGCAAAGTGCCGCTGCTAGAGGGAGAAAGCGGTTGTTTTGAGAGATAAAGTGAAGAATCGAAGCGTTTGAGGTACGTAATTCGTGTAGTAACTCATGTTATGTACTAAGAACGGTTTATTGATGGATATAACGTGTGGCTGTGTAGTTTTTGTGCGGGTAAGGCTTCGGGAAGGTTGTCTTTGTGCTAGAACTTCAAGAAGTGAGTTTCTAGTCCCCTTTTTACGCAAGTTTTACGTTTTTGGGGCTATTATGCATACCAACCTTCACGTTTATCTGCATGATGAAGTTGTTTACAGGGTTTAGCTGGTTAGAACAGCTTTAGGCGTGATAAGTTACTTCTGAGCAGGAAGCCCGTAGTTTTCGCGCGAGCAGTATAGTGTACGGTTCTAAATTTGAATCTGGTAGTTCTCGTGTGATAGGTAGTTCTCGCGCTAAAGGCATCTCTTCATGCGATAGTGATAGTTGCGTATGATTTTGAATGTTGTATGGTTCTCGCGCGAGGGCTAGTTCTCGCGCGAGATGATTATTATGTATATGGTTAAGTTTTCGCGTGGTATGCTGATGTATGTGTTTGTTATCTTATGTTGTAACCGTTTTCAAATGATTATGTTTTATGTTATTACTTTACTTGGTATGATATGAATTATTATAAGTAAAGTATTATGCAATAAAAGCGGAAGATAATGATAAAGAAAAGTGAAACGTAATGAATGAATGAAAGTATTGCAAGCAAAATGAAAGGAGGTTCACAATCGTGTGTTGTTAGCTCAACTGTATGGGGCCTAGCTAGCCTATGAATGCAGGGGTCTAATCCTTGAGATTGATCGAAAGTACGAAACGGGACCCTTGTCGCTTGCCCCGGTACTGGAGTCAGCTTCATGCATAATGTTAGGGGTCTATTTATAGACTTCGACCCAGTACGAGTTTCGTGCACAATGTTTGGGGTATAGCATATGACGTTCGTCTAGATGAAAGTGAAAGATACATATGAAAGTACGAAACGTACGATACGTATGAAATGAACGATGATGAAAGATAATAATTATTATTATCTATGTGTATGTATGATGTATGATCAAGTGCGAAAGTAAAGGAAATGTTTTAAACGAAAGTAAAGTATTTTTATTATTAAAACTAGAACTCACTCAGCGTCGCTAACTTTTGTGTGCATAATAGTTGGCAGGTAATTGTTGATGCTGAGGAGGTGCGGGCATGGATGCATAAGTTACTGGGAATGATTTGAGTCTGGCATCTACATTTTTGTGAACGATATTGTGTTAATACCACTTTTGGAATGTAAACAAATGATGTGATTATTTGATACAATTTTTGTTATAAATGAAAAGATGTATTTCCGCTGCAAATGTTAAATTTTAAATATTTATGCTGTGAATGTCCAACCGGTAAGCATCCCGGGAACGGGGCCTTACAAAAAGAACCAATCCAATGCGGGTAACAGTTCAATGCAGGTAATCATCGCTTAGTAATATATGACGGTTAAGTTAATATGAGTAACAGTAGGGTCAATGCGGGTGAACTACATGCTCATCCGTATTCACTATACTTGGGACCTTTCTGAGTCAATGCAGATACTATCTTCAATACGGGGTGCGGAAAAGAGTAACTCATCCGCATTCGATACACTTGGTAAATCAAGTGTTGTTTGCTGGTGATCATAATGCTAATACGAGTGTTAATTGCATCAACATATACACTTAACCGTAATCATAACATGCATACATTAATGAACCCATTTTGAGGGTTTATGCACACCACCATTCATCATATCAACTATTGAAAAAAAACTTACAACAACGTTATCTTTCACACTTTAAATCCTTTAATCTTTAACAAATCATTTATGGTATGTATATTAGCCTCAAAACATATAAAACAAGTAAACATGGGGATCTAGAATTCACCTTTGTCACATAGACTCGATGAAACCCTAACCCAAGAGGAAACAACCAAGATCTACACACATGTAAAGGTGTCAACTTTATTTATTAAATTGGTGTATAAACACCTATATAATACAGATCTAGCCTAGATATATCATATTAATAGTCAAGTAATAAAACCTATCCCACTGCAGCTTCTCCCCTCGCCGGCGGCCACCCCCTCTTCGGCGCCGCCCCTTGCCTCGCGACATCTCCTGTAGCCCTCTCAACTCGCGGTTTCTCCAGGTAGATATCTTCCCACCTCCACTTGATTACATGATTTTATACAATTTACTTCTAGGGTTCTATAAATTCGAAAAAAAATTTTAGGGCTTTTATGAAGGTTATGTGTTCTAAGGTTCCATGATTTTGAAAAATAAGAGCTTGTGTATGTTCTAAGTTCAATAATGACTTGTTTTCCATCCTTTACTAGGGTGATCTGTTGAAATTAAGGCTTCTAAGTTCAGTTATTCTTGGATTTCTAATAACCCCCTGTGCAAACTTGCCAATCTCAAGATCAAATCCAGGCATAAGCTGATCAAGAGCTTTAATAAAAATGACTTGTATATGCCATCTTGTTTAGGTTTGGTGACTACTGCCTACTTGTAGGAATATAGTGAATATTGCAAAATTAACATATAGAAATAATACACACTAGTTCCTCATTTTAATCTGAACACATAACATATTTAATTATATAATCAATGTTCATAAGAAACAAGTGCAAATTCTATATTTATATTTATAAAAAAGCCAGGCCAACCTCACTACCAAGTGTTGTGTACACATCACTATTCAAGGCCAATATACCCAAGTGTTTTAACTAAGTTAGTAGCTAAAAGTTGTAATGTCACTATTCAGTAGCTAAAGTTAGTAGTTAACTTTGATAACAAGTGTTTTTTGCACCTCACTATTAAAGGCCAATATACCCACTTCCTACAATGGCTGTAAATTATGTTGAGGTGTGAAGGCCTTTGGGTTTTTTGTTAGAGTTATGGGCCTGACCTATTAAAGCCTCTGAAAATCCTAATTATCTCTAGTAAAATTTAGTACAAGCTAAGGGATGTTTAGGATTGCTTATTTTGGTTGAAAATAACTTTTAACAAAAATAACTTATTAACTTATAAAATATTTTTTAAAAAAATAAAAAAAGTGTTACAAGTAACCCTTCTTTCTTTTCAAAACTTTATTTTTACCATATGTGAAAAGTCAATTTGAAAATAATTTTGGGATTGTCAAACATATTTTTACTTATTAACTTATAAGAATTAATAAGTAAAAAGTCAAGGTAAAATAAACAATCTCAAATATGTCCTAAGAGAGCCCACTATGTTATGTTATTTTTTAAGGCCCGAAATAAAGAAGGGGCCGCATATATAAACACCCTGTCAGGTGTTATCCGGACGCCCTTTGACTTTTCTTCACGGCCCGTGAAGAGTCTTATGGACCATGAGTGGTTTGCATAAATTTAAAAAATTGAACTAAGATGAGAGCCTTCACGGGCCGTAAAGGAAATTATTCACGGCCTATGAAACTCTTCACGGGTCGTGAAGCCTGTCCACGCATTTTTGTTTTTATTAATTATTTATCGGTTTTTTCGTGATTATTCATTTTTTATAATTATTTGACGTGACGTATTATTTCTCGTAAAACGTGTATCAATTATTTGATTTGATGTAATATTCTATATTTAACGATATATATAGGGATACATGTTAGTTTTTTTATGAAACAATTTCAATCGAGATAAGTAAAATGTCAGATCGGAGAAATAATAGAAGGCGTGCAAATGAATTTGGTTCTAACTCACGTGTAATTGTTGAAAGTATTCCGGAACCAATTGATAACCATAATTGGCAGAATGGCAAAAATTGGTCTCGGAATATTATGCAGTTTTTACGAAACAGAGATGCTCAATTGTGTAGGGTATATTACATGGGTGTTGTGGATCTCCACTTACAATTTTGGCGAGGGCTTCTTGGAAACACAGCTTTGTGTTCAGATGTAAGATTTTAAAATTGAAATTGTAAAAAAATAATATTTGTTTTAATATATATTTTATTGTTCTTTATAACATATTCGGGCGTGGACAAATATAAGTAGAATAGAAGAGTTGTCGGGTAATGATCGTTGGGTGATTTGGTACATTTCATGTAATTCAAGCTGACAATTTGTTTTTTTTGTGTTAGTGTTTCTAAGATGGGTGCTCCTTTATATACTCCAACGCGATCACATTTTAACCATATTTTTACTACCAACGCACTTATGTTTTTTTTCGACCTTTTCGTGACAATAACATATCCATTTTCACGACTTATATTACTAACCCAATCAACCAATTCTTCACGAGATGAAAAACCTAATAATTTTAAATAATATAATTAGTTATTATCAAATAACAAAACTTAATAATTATTTATTATCAAATAACTTAAAAAACATAATAATTACGTAATAACCTGATTCGTGTCGTATAACCTTTTTTTTCAGAACCATCACCAAACTCATCTCCGCTACTATCACCTCCATTGCCGCCATCATCACCGCCGTAGTTACCGCCGAAACTTCCAACATTATCGTTGTACTGTTCAGCGTAGTTACCACCCTCGTCACCGTAATAACTATAACCCTCGACGGGGTAATAGTTAGAATCAGAACCAATAAATAATTGTTATCCCAAATTGACATCGTTAATAAACTATATCATTTAAAAATATATACAAACATTGAATTTGAATTAAAATCTGATGATTAATATAGTATTTTACAAAGAATATTACGTCGACTCAAATAATTATCGAGTAATATTACATCGCGTCAAATAATGTAATAAATACAAAATTACACCGTAATCGAGGAATATTACTTCGCGCCAAACAAACTCAAAAAAATTCGACTTCCATTACGGCCCGTGAGAGGCTTAACGGACCGTTATCTTTAACCCATACGACCCATAATAATCTTTACAGGCCGTGAAATTTATGTCCGTGAGATGCTTCACGACCCGTTAAGCTATTGAATGACTGATTCGATATTTAACAGGCCTCCTACGGGCCGTAAGGGCGTCCGGATATAATAGAGGGTGTTGCTATAACAGACCCCAATAAAGAATTGAAAACTCAGGGTGTTTGTTTACGATCATGAGTAGGAGTGTTCAAAGTCGGATATTCGAAAATTTCAGATAGTGAAAATCAATATTTGAATTCGTATCCGAAATTTCGGATATCCAAAATTCGAATACGGATTCGGATAGTGATTCGGATATCTGAAATTCATTTTTATTTTTTTTTATTTTTTAGTTTTTTATAATTATTAGACATATAATATTATAAAAATAATATAAAAACCAACTCATATCATAAAAGTCGCAATATACACAAAGAATCTCAATCCAAAGTAAAAATATATCTAAAATTTAAAATAAATAAAAAATATCTTTTAGTTTTCGGATAATAGGATATCAGAATATCCAAAACTTTTAAAAATCACTATCTGAATCCTAATTTTTGGACATTCGAAATTCGGATATCCGAATTTTGGATATCCGAAAATTCGGATATTTCGGATTTTTAGATTTTCGGATTTTCGGATTCGGATATTTTTGAACACCCCTAATCATGAGATTTTGATCATCGGCATTCCACTTCTCCTCGTTGGCTTCTTATGATCTTCTCGTTGCAGCACACCACAGGACCATCATCTATTTCAACATTAAAGGTAAAGACCGGGAATTTCTTCATCTTTCCTTATCCTTTTGCTTCTCTTCTGTTTTGAGAATCAGGATTTTACATGTGTGTCTTTATGAATTGTTTAATGATTTTAAACCTTATGATTATATTCGAAAGAGATGGACAACTTCGCAATAGTTATTAGGTTTTGTAAGGGTTCTACTAAAGCTTAGTTTTTTTTCTTCCTAAAATCACTCATATGTTTTAATTTCATGTAATTAAAATTGTTTAATTTCACCCACTGCAGCTTCTCCCCTCGCAACATCTCCTCTAGCCCTCTCAACTCGTGATTTCTCTAGGTAGAATTGATTACATGATTTTATACAATGTAGTTCTAAGGTTTCATAAATTTGAAAAAAATTTAAGGCTTTTATGAAGGTTATGTGTTCTAAGGTTTCATGATTTTGAAAAATAAGAGCTTGTGTATGTTCTAAGTTCAATAATGACTTGTTTTCCATCCTTTACTAGGGTGATCTGTTGAAATTAGGGCTTCTAAGTTCAGTTATTCTTGGATTTCTAATAACCCTTTGTGCTAACTTGCCAATCTCAAGATCAAATCCAGGCATAAGCTGATCAAGAGCTTTAATAAAAATGACTTGTATATGCCATCGTGTTTAGGTTTGTTGAATACTGCCTACTTGTAGGAATATAGTGAATTTTGCAAAATTAACATATAGAAATAATACACACTAGTTCCTCATTTTAATCTGAACACATAGCATATTAAATTATATAATCAGTGTTCATAAGAAACAAGTGCAAATTCTATATTTATATTTACAAAAAAGCCAGGCCAACCTCACTACCAAGTGTTGTGTACACATCACTATTCAAGGCCAATATACCCAAGTGTTTTGACTAAAGTTAGTAGCTAAAAGTTGTAATGTCACTATTCAGTAGCTAAAGTTAGTAGTTAACTTTGATAACAAGTGTTTTTTGCACCTCACTATTTAAGGCCAATATACCCACTTCCTACAATGGCTGTAAAATATGTTGAGGTGTGAAGGCCTTTGGGTTTTTTGTTAGAATTATGGGTCTGGCCTATTAAAGCCTTTGAAGACCTTAATTATCTCTATTAAAATTTAGTACAAGCTAAGGGCATGTTTGGGATTGCTTATTTTGGTTGAAAATAACTTTTGACAAAAATAACTTATTAACTTATAAAATATTTTTAAAAAAATTTCAAAAAAGTGTTTACAAGTAACCCTTCTTTCTTTTCAAAACTTCATTTTTACCATATGTGAAAAGTCAATTTGAAAATAATTTTGGGATTATCAAATATTTTTTTACTTATTAACTTATAAGAATTAATAAGTAAAAAGTCAAGGTAAAATAAACAATCTCAAATATGTCATAAGAGAGCCCACTATGTTATGTTATTTTTAAGGCCCGAAATAAAGAAGGGGCTAGATATATAAACACCCTGTCAGGTGTTATCCGAACGCCCTTTGACTTTTCTTCACGGCCCGTGAAGAGTCTTACGGGCATGAGTGGTTTGCATAAATTTAAAAAATTGAATTTACCGGTTACGACCGTGAAGAGCCTAACGGGCCGTAACATGCGGACCGTGAGAGCCTTCACGAGCCGTAAAGGAAATTATTCACGGCCTATGAAACTCTTCACGGGTCGTGAAGCCTGTCCACGCATTTTTGTTTTTATTAATTATTTATCGGTTTTCGTGATTATTCGTTTTTTTATAATTATTTGACGTGACGTATTATTTCTCGTAAAACGTGTATCAATTATATATAGGGATACATGTTAGTTTTTTTTATGAAACAATTTCAATCGAGATAAGTAAAATGTCAGATCGGAGAAATAATAGAACGCGTGCGAATGAATTTGGTTCTAACTCACGTGTAATTGTTGAAAATATTCTGGAACCTTTTGATAACTATAATTGGCAGAATGGGAAAAATTGGTCTCCAAATATTCTGCAGTTTTTACGAAACGGAGATACTTAATTGTGTAGGGTATATTAAATAGGTGTTGTGGATCTCCACTTACAATTTTGGCGAGGGCTTTTGGGTACACAGCTTTGTGTTCAGATGTAAGATTTTAAAATTGAAATTGTAAAAAAAATGTTTTAATATATATTTTATGTTTCTTTATAGCATATTTGGTCGTGAACAAAAAAAATGATGATCTGACGATTTGAAAAAATTAGTAGAACAGAAGAGTTGCCGGGTAATGATCGTTGGGCGATTTGTTACTTTTCATTTAATTCAAGCTGACAATTTGTTTTTTTTTGTCAGTGTTTCTAAGATAGGTGCTCCTTTATATACTCTACCACGATCATATTTTAACCATATTTTAACTACCAACCCACTTATGTTTTTTTTCGACCTTTTCGTGACAATAACATATCAATTTTCACGACTTATATTATTAACCCAATCAACCAATTCTTCACGAGATGAAAAAAACCTAATAATTTTAAATAATATAATTAGTTATTATCAAATAACAAAACTTAATAATTGTTTATTATCAAATAACTTAAAAAACATAATAATTACGTAATAACCTGATTCCTGTCGTATAACCTTTTTTTTCAGAACCATCACCAAACTCATCTCCGCTACTATCACCTCCATTGCGCTATCGTCACCGCCGTAGTTACCGTCGAAACTTTCAATATTATCGATAAACTGTTCAGCGTAGTTACCACCCTCGTAACCGTAATAACTATAACCCTCGACGGGGTAATAGTTAGAATCAGAACCAAATAAATAATTGTTATCCCAAATTGACATCGTTAATAAACTATATCATTTAAAAATATATACAAACATTGAATTTGAATTAAAATCTTACGAATATATAGTATTTTACAAAGAATATTACGTCGACTCAAATAATTATCGAGGAATATTATATCGCGTCAAATAATGTAATAAATACAAAATTACACCGTCATCGAGGAATATTACATCGCGGCAAACAAACTCAAAAAAATTTGACTTCTGTTACGGGCCGTGAGAGGCTTAACGGGCCGTTATCTTTAACCCATACGGCCCGTAATAATCTTTACGGGCCGTGAAATTTGTGCCCGTGAGATGCTTCACGACCCGTTAAGCTATTGAATAACTGATTCAATATTTAGCAGGCCTCTTACGGGCCGTAAGGGCGTCCGGATATAATAGAGGGTGTTGCTATAACAGACCCAAATAAAGAATTGAAAACTCAGGGTGTTTGTTTATGATCATGAGTAGGGGTGTTCAAAGTCGGATATCCGAAATTTCGAGTATCCGAAAATTTCGGATAGTGAAAATCACTATCTGAATCCGTATCCGAAATTTCGGATATCCAAAATTCAGATACGGATTTGGATAGTGATTCGGATATCTGAAATTCATTTTTTATTTTTTTTTTTAGTTTTTTACAATAATTAGATATATAATATTATAAAAATAATATAAAAAACCAACTCATATCATAAAAGTCGCAATATACACTAAGAAATCTCAATCCAAAGTAAAAATATAACTAAAATTCAAAAAAAATAAAAAAAAATATCTTTTAGTTTCTGGATAATAGGATATCCAAATATCTGAAACTTTTGAAAATCACTATCCGAATCCGAATTTTTGGATATCCGAAATTCGGATATCCGAATTTTGGATATCCAAAAATTCGGATATTTCGGATTTTCGGATAAGGATATTTTTTAACACCCCTAATCATGAGATTTTGATCATCGGCATTCCACTTCTCCTCGTTGGCTTCTTAGGATCATCTCGTTGCAGCACACCACAAGACCATCATCTATTTCAACATTAAAGGTAAACACCGGGGGATTTCTTCATCTTTCCTTGTCCTTTTGCTTCTCTTCCGTTTTGATAATCACGACTTTACATGTGTGTCTTTATGAACTGTTTAATGATTTTAAACCTTATGATTATATTCGAAAGAGATGGACAACTTCGCAATCTTTATTAGGTTTTTGTAAGGGTTCTACTAAAGCTTAGTTTTTTTTCTTCCTAAAATCACTCATGTGTTTTAGTTTCATGTAATTAAAATTGTTTAATTTCACCCACTGCAGCTTCTCCCCTCGCAACATCTCCTGTAGCCCTCTCAACTCGCGATTTCTCTAGGTAGAATTGATTACATGATTTTATACAATTTAGTTCTAGGGTTCAATTAATTCGAAAAAAAATTAGGGCTTGTATGAAGGTTATGTGTTCTAAGGTTCCATGAAGAGCTTGTGTATGTTCTAAGTTCATTAATGACTGGTTTTCCATCCTTTGCTTGGGTGATCTATTGAAATTAGGACTTCTAAGTTGAGTTATTCTTGGATTTATAATAACCCTTTGTGCTAACTTGCCAATCTCAAGATCAAATCCAGGCATAAGCTGATCAAGAGCTTTAATAAATGTGACTTGTATATGTAATCGTGTTTAGGTTTGGCGACTACTGCCAACTTGTAGGAATATAGTGAATATTGAAAAATTAACATATAAAAAATAATACATACTAGTTCCTCATTTAAATTTGAACACATAACATATTGAACTATATAATCAGTGTTCATAAGAAACAAATGCAAATTCTATATTTATATTAATAAAAAAGTCGGGCCAACCTCACTAGCAAGTGTTGTGTACACATCACTATTCAAGGCCAATATACCTAAGTGTATTGACTAAAGTTAGTAGCTAAAGTTGTAATGTCACTATTCAGTAGCTAAAGTTAGTAGTTAACTTTGATAACAAGTGTTTTTTGCACCTCACTATTTAAGGCCAATATACCCACTTCCTACAATGGCTGTAAATTATGTTGAGATGTGAAAAAATTTGGGTTTTTTGTTAGAGTTATGGGCCTGACCTATTAAAGCCTCTGAAAACCCTAATTATCTCTAGTAAAATTGAGTACAAGCTAAAGGCATGTTTGAGATTGCTTATTTTGGTTGAAAATAACTTTTGACAAAATAACTTATTAACTTATAAAATATTTTTAAAAAGTTTCAAAAAAGTGTTTACAAGTAACCCTTCTTTCTTTTCTAAACTTCATATTTAGCATACGTGAAAAGTCAATTTGAAAATAATTTTGGGATTGTCAAACATTTTTTTACTTATTAACTTATAAGAATTAATAAGTAAAAAGTCAAGGTAAAATAAATAATCTCAAATATATCCTAAGAGAGCCCACTATGTTATGTAATCTTTTTAAGGCCCAAAATAAAGAAGGGGCCAGATATATAAACACCCTGTCAGGTGTTATCCGGACGCCCTTTGACTTTTCTTCACGGCCCGTGAAGAGTCTTACGGGCCATGAGTGGTTTGCATAAATTTAAAAAATTGAATTTACCGGTCCCGACCGAGAAGAGCCTAACGGGCCATAACATGCGGACCGTGACAGCCTTCACGGGCCGTAAAGGAAATTATTCACGGCCTATGAAACTCTTCACGGGTCGTGAAGCCTGTCCACGCATTTTTGTTTTTATTAATTATTTATCGGTTTTCGTGATTATTCGTTTTTTATAATTAATTGACGTGACGTATTATTTCTCGTAAAACATGTATCAATTATTTGATTTGATGTAATATTCTATATTTAGCGATATATATATATAGGGATACATGTTAGTTTTTTTATGAAACAATTTCAATCGAGATAAGTAAAATGTCAGATCGGAGAAATAATAGAATGTGTGCGAATGAATTTGGTTCTAACTCACGTGTAATTGTTGAAAGTATTCGAGAACCAATTAATAACTATAATTGGAAGAATGACAAAAGTTGGTCTCAGAATATTATGCAGTTTTTACGAGACAGAGATATTTAATTGTGTAGGGTATATTAAATGGGTGTTGTGGATGGCGAGGGCTTTTTGGGTACACAGCTTTGTGTTCAGATGTAAGATTTTAAAATTGAAATTGTAAAAAAAAATATTTGTTTTAATATATATTTTATTGTTCTTTATGGCATATTCAGGCGTGGACAAATAGACTGATGATCTGGTGATTTGAAAAAATAAGTAGAACAGAAGAGTTGCCGGGTAATGATCGTTGGACGATTTGGTACTTTTCATGTAATTCAAGCTGACAATTTGTTTTTTTGGTACCAGTGTTTATGAGAATAGGTGCTCTTTTATATACTCCACCGTGATTACATTTTAACCATATTTTAACTACCAACCCACTTATGTTTTTTTTGACTTTTTCGTGACAATAACATATCCATTTTCACGACTTATATTACTAACCCAATCAACCAATTTTTCACGAGATGAAAAAACCTAATAATTTTAAATAATATAATTAGTTATTATCAAATAACAAAACTTAATAGTTATTTATTATCAAATAACTTAAAAAACATAATAATTACGTAATAACCTGATTCGTGTCGTATAACATTTTTTTTTCAAAACCATCACCAAACTCATCTCCGCTACTATCACCTCCATTGCCGCCATCATCACTGCTGTAGTTACCGCCTAAACTTCCAACATTATCGTTGTACTGTTCAGCGTAGTTACCACACTCGTCAGCGTAATAACTATAACCCTCGACGGGGTAATAGTTAGAATCTGAACCAAATAAATAATTATTATCTCAAATTGACATCGTTAATAAACTATATCATATAAAAATGTATACAAACATTGAATTTGAATTAAAATCTAACGATTTATATAGTATTTTACAAAGAATATTACGTCGACTCAAATAATTATCGAGGAATATTACATCGCGTCAAATAATGTAATATAAATACGAAATTACACCGTAATCGAGGAATATTACATCGCGTCAAGAACTCAAAAAAATTCGACTTCCATTACGGCCTGTGAGAGGCTTAACGGGCTATTATCTTTAACCCATACGACCCGTAATAATCTTAACAGGCAGTGAAATTTGTGCCCGTGAGATGCTTCACGGCCCATTAAGCTATTGAATGACTGATTCGATATTTAGCAGGCCTTACGGCCCGTAAGAGTCCTTACAAGCCGTAAGGGCGTCCAGATATAATAGAGGGTGTTGCTATAACAGACCCCAATAAAGAATTTAAATCTCAGGGTGTTTGTTTACGATCATGAGTAGGGGTGTTCAAAGTCGGATATCCGAAATTTCGGATATCCGAAAATTTCTAACAGTGATTCGGATATCCGAAATTCATTTTTTATTTTTATTTTTTTAGTTTTTACAATAATTAGACATATTATAAAAATAATATAAAAACCAACTCATATCATAAAAGTCGTAATATACACTAAGAAATCTCAATCCAAAGTAAAAATATATCTAAAATTCAAAAAAAATAAAAAAAATATCTTTTAGTTTTCGGATAACAGGATATCCGAATATCCGAATATCCGAAACTTTTAAAAATCACTATCCGAATCCGAGTTTTTGGATATCCGAATTTTCGGATATTCAAAAATTCGGATATTTCGGATTTGGATTTTTGGATTCTGATATTTTTGAACACCCCTAATCATGAGATTTTGATCATCGGCATTCCACTTCTCCTCGTTAGCTTCTTCGGATCATCTTGTTGCAGCACACCACGCGACCATCATCTGTTTCAACATTAAAGGTAAACAACGGGTGATTTCTTCATCTTTCCTTATCCTTTTGCTTCTCTTTCGTTCTGAGAATCACGATTTTACATGTGTGTCTTTATGAACTGTTTAATGATTTTAAACCTTATGATTATATTCGAAAGAGATGGACAACTTCGCAATAGTTATTAGTTTTTGTAAGGGTTCTACTAAATCTTAGGTTTTTTTCTTCATAAAATCACTCATGTGTTTTAATTTCATGTAATTAAAATTGTTTAATTTCACCCACTGCAGCTTCTCCCCTCGCAACATCTCGTGTAGCCCTCTTGTTGATACATGTATGTCCCTAGATCATGATTTGTAATGTAATGAACTTGTCTGTCTGATTATGATGTAATTGTAATCGATTAATGAAATGATATGAATTGGTTGTTACATGTAATGTTTAATATTTCATTAATGAGTTGTGATTGAATTGATTGGGTTTATGATTGTTTGAATGATAGCACATTATGTTATATTAATTAAAACATTCAAACATAACTTAATGAAGTTCTCATGCGGATGGCCCATGCGAATGGACCACACGCATGAATAACTTCATACGATTGACTCAATCGCACGACTGAACCAGGAAACTGGATCAGTCGTATGATTGACACATAAGATTGACTCAATCGCACGACTGAACACTCAGTCGTGCGGATGAATCAACCGCATGGTTCAATCGCACGACTGAACCATACTTATGGCCCAGTCGCACGATTGAACAATACTAACCTATAAATAGACCCAATTCGTGGGAAAACAAAGGTATTCATCCCATTACGATTCCAGACGTACCCTAGCCGTCCAGAAGCCTCCCAAATCGTTCTCCAAGTTCATAGAACACATCAGATCGATTCCTAATCGATTTCTGACGTTGATTTCAATTCTTGATTGATTCATCGTGTGTTCTCACTGATTGGATCGCCAATCAAATAGGATTCCGCACTATTTGAGTTGGTTTAACACGCAATCACTCGGTATTTCGTTCAAATACCAGGTCCTAACAAGTGGTATCAGAGCTTTGGCTCTTGATTTCGTGTTGATTCAATCAAGATTGCATAAAAGTTTGTGTTTTTGCACGAAAAACGCAATCTTTAGCATCAAAAGTGATCTTGGACGTTCCCTGCTCATCGAAGTTCAGTTTCTACGGACTTAGACGATTTGGACTTGCAAAATTTCGAATTTTCACGGCTGAAACCCGTCAAACCTAGAAATTTTCGCAAAACAGCAGCTTCAGTCGCACGAGTGACCCATTCGCACGACTAGACTCATTCGCAGTGTTCATTCGCACGACTGGACCTAGTCGCACCCTCATTCGGCCGACTGAACCGTTCGTTCGCATAGCTCATACGCACCATATTCATTCGCACGACTGAACCATTCGCCCTGTTCAGTCGCACGGTTGAACCAATCGCAGAGTTCATACGCACGATAAGACCATTTGCATCCTTCAGTCGCATCATTTAAAGTTGATTTGATTAGACTCTAAGTTTATTAACCATGGAAGATCAGATGTCAGCCTTTACTGCTGGGAAGGACTCAATAATTCAGAACCTGCTGCTGCTTGAGAGTGAGGTGGGTATTCACAATAAACCACCAAAGCTCTTGACTTTAGATGAGTTTCCTCACTGGAAACAACATTTTGAGATCTACCTCAATGGAGTAGATCCTAATCTGTGGGAAGCTATCGAGGTTGGGTATAGTACACCGGTGGGAGCAGATGGAGTAAAATTAACGTTAAGTGGGATGACTGACGCACAGAAAGTAAAGTATAATGCAGAGAAAAGAGTTTATGCGATGATAACTCAGTCGATCCCCAAAGACATATTCCACCAGTACTCAGAGAACAAGCAGTCCAAGAAACTGTGGGATGAGCTAGAGAAAAGGTATGATGGGAATGCATCGTTAAAGGCAATCAAGGCAAAGGAGTTAAAGAAGGAATTCGATAACTTCTCATCGATTGGTAACGAGAGTTTAGATGAAGTCATAGACAGATTCTACCATTTGATGAGCGAGTTGCATACACATGGAGTGGAAACAACTATGGAAGAGAAAGTAAGCAACTTCGCAGATGGATTGCCTGATAAGTGGGCTTCATTCGTGTCTAATCTTAGACAGAATGGAATACTTATAAAGCTGGATATAAATGACTTTATTCTCAGGCTGCGTGAAGAAGCACTAAGGATGAAGTATAGAGCACAGAAGTCTTCGTATACACAAAACCCAGCTTTATACAATGCCACGCCTCAAGCTAAGACATCTGGAGCTCCTCTCCAGACAGCATTTGTGTCTAGCTCGTCAGGTCCTTCACATGCTTCTCCTTCTGGATCAGACACGTCAGGGTCGTCATGTACCCATTATATTGGATCAGAAGCAAGTGCTACTAAATTGAAGACCGAGAACCTCGGTAATGTGACTGTAGAAGTAGCACGAGAGCATATGGATCTTCTCGCCGCAGTAGTTCATTCATATGATGGACTTGTGGCTGGGAAGATTGGAAACTGTCATTTGGCAGATGAAGACTACGAGCAGGTAGATGAAATGGAGCTTGAAAGAATGGATATAATGTGGGCCTTAGCTAGCGCTGTCCGAAGGGCGAAGAAGTTTGTTAAGAAGACAGGACAAAATTTGATAGCGACTAAGGATACCACATTTGGTTTTGACAAGAGCAAAGTGACCTGCTTCAACTGTGGAGAGAAAGGGCACTTCAAGAGGGAATGTGTCAAGCCAAAGAAGACGGGTAATGGGAACCCGTTCTCATCCTTTACTCGCCAAGACAAGCAAGCTTCCAGTTCTACTTCATCAAACAAGGACCCAAAAGCCTTGACCGCTCATGATGATGAAGGACAGGACTGGAGTTTTAGATTTGTCTCCCCAGAATCTAACATTGCCAGTGTTGAAGATATTGATGATGATTCTGCGAGTGAAGGTGATTTAGCAGTTGATATAGCGATGTCACACTGTGAAGAAACAACTGCAGCTGAAGTCAGTTACATACCAAAGGAGGAGACTTCCACGTCAGATACAGAAAAGTCAGAATCACCAGAACCAGAGACGTCTGATGCTGCGTTGATGGCTAACTCTTCTGAAACAACACAGGGTGTTCGGTATAGTGCTGAGACTAACACGTGGATTATAGACAGCGGAGCATCCAGGCACATGACAGGAAATAGAGCCCTTTTATCAAATGTCAAACAAATAAAAGGAGGGCATGTTTCCTTTGCAGGAAACAAGGGAGGATACATCACAGCACAGGGAGAAGTGGGAAATCAGAAAGTTAAGTTTGATAAGGTGAACTATGTTCAACAACTTCAGAATAACTTACTTTCTGTTTCTCAAATCTGCGATAAAGGGTTTAAAGTCATCTTCGACAACAAGAAGTGTTACGTGCTGAAGAAAGACTATATGATTCCAGAGGACCAAGTTCTGATGACTGCTTCAAGATATAAAGACCTATATGTCTTGGATCTGTCAACAGCTGCTCCAACGGATCATGAAGTGCAGTGCTTTCTATCTAAAGCTACTGAGAAGGACTCAATCTCCTGGCATAGGAGAATGGGACACATTAGTCAAAGGAAGATGAATCACTTGATTCAGAAGGACTTAGTGAGAGGAGTAAATGTCAAGAACTTCCAACTTCCTGACTTCTGTGTAGCTTGCAAGAAAGGCAAACAGACAAAGAAGTCTCATAAGGAAAAGAAAGTTCATTCAATAGAACTTCCTCTTGAACTTCTTCACATGGATCTGTTTGGTCCAGTCAGTACAAGGAGCATTGCAGGCGATCTGTACTGTTTTGTGGTCACTGATGACTACTCAAGGTCACTTGGGTAATGTTTCTGAAATCCAAATCAGAAACATTTGAGTCATTCAAGGAATTAGTCACCACTCTGGAATCTCTCTACAAGCTAAAGGTTAGACAAGTACGCTCAGACAACGGGACCGAATTCAAGAATCAATGGATGGAGGCATACTGCAAGGAAAAGGGAATTGTTCATCAATTCACTTCAGCATACACGCCTCAGATGAATGGTGTTGCTGAGAGGAAAAATAGGAGCTTGATAGAGACTGCACGGACTATGCTGGCGGACTCGAAACTGCCTATCCAATTCTGGAATGAGGCAGTAGCAAATGCATGTTATACACTGAATCGGGTCCTAATAGTCAAGCGCCACGGAAAGACATGTTATGAGCTACTACAAAGACGCAAACCGAATTTGGAGTACCTTGAACCCTTTGGCGCGCCGTGTACACTTCTGAAGAAGACTCAAGAAGGAAAATTCAGCGAGAAGGCAGATGAAGGAATCTTTCTAGGATACAACATACCGAATAAGCGAGTTTACAATAACTCAACGGGTCTTGTAGAAGTGTGGTGTAATGTCGACGTTCAGAGATATACCACACCACCTACAGGCAAAGGACCTGCCTACTTCTTCGATTATGATGGATTCTTCAAATCCTTCAACATACCTCTCTCTCCCTCGGACGATGAGCTAGCGACTAGGATGATGTATGATATTCTGAATACACCATCTAGCACACAGGGAGAATCATCTACTCAGTCAGGGGGAGTAGTCGACAACAGTGACTCCTCCTCTGAAGATGAAGCTGAAGCAGATGACCAGAACAGTCAGGAGGAACAGGTTCCAGTTCCAGCAAGTCCACAAGCATCTACGAGTGATGCACCTTCGACTTCAGAACCTCAAACTCCAACTACCTCAGATGTAGAACCAAATGTTCATAATCTTGGTTCTGAGGTAGCTGTTCCTACTACTCCAGGATCACGACTAAACGTCTATCATCCCCTTGACAATGTTATTGGGGATGTCAGATCAGGAGTACAAACCCGAAATCAGTTGTACTCAGCTGATTACGCCTCGGTTATGGAGAAAGGTTACATTCATGATGGCGCCTATCGATGTTTTGTCTCGCAAGTTGAGCCAAAATATGTCAGTGAGGCACTAAATGATGAGGCGTGGGTGAGTGCCATGCAAGAAGAACTTCTGCAGTTTAAGAAGTTAGGTGTATGGACATTGGTTGATAAACCTAAAGGTGCTAAAGTCATTGGCACTAAATGGGTACTAAAATGCAAGAAGGATGACCAAGGGGTCATTATCAGGAACAAAGCTCGACTGGTGGTTCAAGGTTTTCGCCAAGTCGAGGGAATTGACTACAATGAGGTGTTTGCACCCGTGGCAAGGATGGAAGCTATTCGTATCTTCCTTGCCTATGCATCGTACATGAAGATCAAAGTCTACCAATTAGATGTAAAGAGTGCATTCCTTCATGGGGAAATCAGAGAAACAGTCTATGTAAGTCAACCCGAGGGTTTTGAAGATCCTTACCATCGGGATAGAGTTTACAAGCTCGACAAAGCTTTGTATGGGCTTCATCAAGCTCCTCGAGCTTGGTATGAGAAACTCTCAACTCATCTTGTGAAACACGGCTTTCGCAGGGGAGTAATTGACTGTACACTGTTTATTAAGGAAAAGGATGGCGACCTACTGCTTGTACAGATATATGTTGATGACATAATCTTCGGGTCAAAGAACGAAGAGTTATGTAAAGAGTTTGAAGCAGTAATGAAGAAAGAATTTGAGATGAGTGCAATGGGGGAGATGAAGTTCTTTCTCGGGTTACAGGTGGATCAAACACCTAATGGAATCTTTCTACATCAGACCAAGTATGTAGGAGACATTCTCAGTCGCTTTGACATGGAGAATGCTTCTGCTGCTGGGACTCCACTTGCTACTAATCATGATATAGCACCGGATGATAATGGAGATCTAGTAGATGCCACTATCTACCGAGGAATGATCGGATCCCTCATGTATCTCACTGCCTCAAGACCTGATATTATGTATGCTACATGTCTATGTTCAAGATATCAGGCTAAACCAAAGGTCAATCATCTGATCGGGGTCAAGAGGATTTTTCGTTATCTGAAGGGTACACCCACACTTGGATTGTGGTACCCTCATGATGATGACTTTGAGCTTACCGCGTATAGTGACTCGGATTACGGGGGCTGCAAGATGAACTACAAGTCTACATCAGCAGGGTGTCAATTCTATGGGAGAAAATTAGTTACCTGGCAGTGTAAGAAGCAGACATCGGTTGCATTGTCAACCTGTGAAGCCGAATATATTGCTGCTGCAAGTTGCTGTTCTCAAATCATCTGGATTCAACAGCAAATGCGGGATTACGGTTTAAAATTCTCATCTACTCCTATTTTTGTTGATAATTCTGCTGCAATTGCAGTAACTAAAAATCCGGTCCAACATCCTAAGACCAAACACATCGGTATTAAATACCATTTCATAAGAGATTGTTTTGAAAAAACTTAATTGATGTGGTTAAAATTAATACTGATTTTCAACGCGCTGACCTCTATACTAAAGCCTTTGATAAACCACGTTTTCAATATTTATTAGAGGTCAACGGTGTTAAAAGGAAAAGTGAGGTAATTCCTGATGATGAAAATGTGTAGTCCGATGTCGTGTAGTTAAATTTTATTTTATTTATTTTGTTTGTCTATTTGATTTTAATTTTATTTAAACTCATGTTCGCTTGCTGTTTATTAAAATCCTAAAATAATTAAACCAGAAATGATTTTAGTATTTTAGGGGAGAATATGTCAGCAAGTTAACATTAAAAAAAAAAAAAAAATGAGGGAGAAGGAGTAGCGAGCCGAAATAAGGTAGATTGTATCTGTGATACCGATTCAATACCTTTGGAAAATGATAGTACACAGGAACAAATCAAGAGGGACTTTAAAATTTAAGTGTTAGTAATATGCAAAAGTTCAAATTAATAAATCTGTGTAGTCTAAGCAATACTAAAAGGAAAGATGATAGAAAACTGGCAACTCCTAAGGTGACACAAAGAAAGTAGACTTAGAGGTTGCTAGACCATATATGATATGTTGGTAGATTCAACACAATAGACAAATAGACCGGATTGGTGATTTCAAGATAAAACTAAAGTGTTCAACTGACTGTGGGCGTCCATCTTATCACTGGTTAACACAATCAACAATATTCCAATAAGGGGTAATGAGCAATTAAACGCCACAAATGTGTGCGGATGACCATAACTAGAGCAAAGCAAAGAAAAAAATGAAAGACAAATGCAATAAAGCTAATGACTTATGTTGTTGGTGCATTTGTGCAAAATACAATAAGCTGCTCTAACAAGGAGATAGGTTATGTGCCTCTCTGCTGTGCGATGGCACTGACCTGAGGATAAGCATAACCTAGATATTCTAGAATTCATTGTTGTTTGCCGCCTCTCTGCTGTGCGATGGCACTGACCTGAGGACAGGTTTCTCTTTGAAAGCTCTAAGAATAGTCTCTTCTTGTAATAATACCCGTAGACCGCTCAAAAGCTCCTGAGGGATGTTGATTACCATATAAGTGTGGGATCCACAAGTGTTAGTTGAAATAATCAAACCTAAATAAGTCACCAGTCTGTGTCAAAAGTCTGTGTATGGATTTAAGTGGACAAACATACTGACAATCATTGTGGCTACATTCTCAAAGGTCCAAATCAATGTGAGAATCTAAGAGTTTCAGTATGATTTCCTTATGTTGCTAACGACTCTGGATGAACATCGAGAACTTGAGCATCAAAAGGTTTAATAACGAGTCCCAAATGATTTGAATTGCCTGTATGATTCCAAAAATTGATTTGGTCCAGATGTGATCAACCTAAGTTGAAGCTATCTACTCCCGATCCAAATCCCGTAGATATCAATCTCTGGATTTATCTCTCACAAAAAGCCAAAAATATATCTAATTATGTAATTAGTTTAAATTCTTAAATTAGTTAGTTTGTTTTTAAGTTTTAACTTGAGTCAAGTGTCGGGCTACATCAGGAAAATCAGAAGGAATAAACTCACTAAAAGGGTCATGTCTGAGATGACCATATGTACTTTGAAAGGTTATATCAGTCACGTCTGAGGTGACAAAGTATTTTTAAAAGGGGTCACGTCTGAGGTGACCAAAGTGTTTTCAAGATAAAAGGATCATGTCTGAGATGATCAAAAGTTCATAACGTTAATTTAATTAATATAAAAGAGTTAAAGGTAAATTGGTAAAATAGCAGAAAAATTAACTAAGTATGACCCATTCGCACGAATGGACCATACGTATGGACTAACCATACGAATGAAGTCCATTCGCACGAATGGATCATACGATTAGTCCAATCGGAGGCTTAAGTGCGAACGAGTGAGTCAGTCGCACGACTGAACTTCAGTCGGACGACTGGAGAAGGGCGACTGACCCAATCGCACGACTGAGTCCCACTCGCACGACTGAAAGGTGCGAATGAACTCAGTCGCACGATTGGATCTAGGGTTGATATAAATAGAGGTGGAGTCGGTCGCAGAGACTCATCACCCTCAAATCGCCCCTAAATCGCACATCCTACCGTTACTCTGCCAAAATTTGATTTGCCTGATTTTTCGTGTTGATTCTGTGTCACTGACGTTCGCTAATCCTCATACAGGTACTTTGAAGTCCACTTCCATTAAAATCAGAAAGATTGGAACCCTAAATGGGTTAAAACGACTGTGAAGTGCGAACCGCGACTGTCAAACCCTAATAACCTATTAAAACTAAGCAATATGTTGAAATTAAGTAAAATAGGTTGTTAGTAAAGAGAATGCGACACTAAAGAACCGGTTAATTGGGTTATAGGACTTAGTTTGCTTAGATTCGAACTTTGGACGACTGAACACATGAGACAACCGCACGACTGAACTATGCGAATGAGACTCAGTCGCACGACTGGTGTAACCGCACAAGAGTTCATGCGCATGAGTCCAGTCGCACACTCAGTCGTGCGCATGAGTTCAATCGCACGTCTGAATCTCAATCGCACGATTCAGTCGCACGACTGTCTCCAGTCGTACAACCTCAATCGCATGACAGACAGTCTTTATTCAAAGTTTAAGTGTTGCTTTATACTCTTAGCCAACGAAACTAACGTTTATATTATTATGTGTTACAGATGGCGAGTCGTTGGAATATGAGCACCAAGCACAACATATGTGCTCACCTGGACTTGACATCCAGGAATGCAGCCGACTTCGCAGGCATTATTACTTTTCTACAGAGATCCCGGATCGCTCACGCTATATCCACTCCCTGCACACCATACAGATCAGTGCAGCAGGCCTTCTGGGAAGGCGCATCTGTAGATAGATCCACCGAGCCTCATTGCATCAGAAGTTCGATTTTTGGTGAGGCTATCACTGTATCTGAGGAGGATCTGAGGATTGTCCTACAGTTTGGAGACGATGCTGAGTGTCCCACACGTCTACACCCCCTCACGGTCCGAGGATGTTTCATGAGAGCCAAGTACTCTGGGGACATCAATGCCGGGGTACTCAACAAGAGTAACCTCTGTCCCCAGTTTAAGTACCTTGCGCACGTGCTGCTAAAATGTGTTGCATCCAGGAAAGGAGGTTTTGACGAGCTCTCCGACCAGATCCAGAACGCATATGCAGCGTTGGTGCTGAACCACCCGTTCAGCTTCTCCAAGATGATATTCAGTTACTTGGTGGAGAACCTCGAGGGGAAGGGGAAGGAAGGCTTCTGTATGTACCCTAGATTTCTACAGATGATCATTGATCAGAAGCTTCCCTCCCTGCCGAAGGAGAAGGATGACGCTGTTATTCTTGAGGTCATGGACGACACGACTCTTGGCCGGATGAAGGTATACAGGGGGAAGCAGGTGAAGCCCCCTGTCAGGAGGTTGTTTGGGCATCTGGCCCGTGCTGATTATGTGGCGCCAGCAAAGAGGAAGTGGCGCCACGAGGACAGTGACTCAGATGTGGAGCATATTGCTATACCAGAGACTGACTCTGATGATGATGATAGCGGCGACGCCGGGGATGACATGCCTGCCCCATCTAGAGGCACAGATTCAGACGTTATTCCCCCGGGGTCAGCCACTGCCGGAGAGGTCGCAGAGATGGCCGGTTTCCATCAAGAGTTGTTGCTGGTGATATCGAGGAGGAGGAGTCAGATGAGGAGCCCCTCACCAGGACTGTGGGAAGTAAAGTAGTTCCCACAGACCACGGGCTTAAGGTGGTTGGTGAACACCCCAGGGACTCCTCGGAGAGAGATACTGACCCGAACTATGTTCCGGGGTCAGTTAGCAGAGCTGCAGGGGGAGCATCTACTTCCTCCGGGACTAGGAGGAAGCGGATGGCTCAACCACATGGTTTGAAGAAGAAGAAGCGTCGTTTGACCTTCGTGACTACCACTTCCAGCACCACAGCCACCACTACCACCACTACTGACATACCACCCATCACCACAGCCACTACTCCTACTACCACATCCACCACCTTACCTACCACCACTGTAGCTATCCCATCCATCACCAGATCATTCACTCCTACTTCACCAGCATCAGCTCACCGACCCATATTCACCACTGCCACTGCCACCACCACCACACATCATGCTGGACCTTCAGCCCAGCCTTCACATGCTCGTGGATTCACTCTACCTCACATCGGGGTAGAGGAGCAGCTCTCAGCGCTAAACCGTATGGTGATGCGTCTGCTTGCTGCGGACGAGGAGAAGGCGGCGCAGATCCGCCAGCTGACCGACCTGGCTGCTGCCCAATCTCAGCAACTGGCAGAGCAGGCTCGGGTCATAGACCAGCAGAGAGTTGAGGTGTCCCAACTCCAAGACATGCAGGCTCAGTCCGTCAAACGTATAGAGGAGTTGGAGACGACCAACAAGACTATCATGCTGAGGCTGAAGGGGTCGAAGGATGAGCCCCTGAAGCTAAAGGAAGGTGACGGGGATGATGGAGATGATGATGATGAAGATGAGGATGATGATGAGGAAGATGATGATGATGAGGAAACCGAAGAAGACAGGACAGAAGGACGTGATGATGATGACGAGGCAGAAGGAGGGGATGCGGCCGCATCGGCCTCTGCTTCAGGTCAAGAGCGGAGATCTAAGCATCGACAAGACCAGTCATCCACTACTTCTGCTCCTCCGAGCGACACGCCACAGATTCAAGACAAAAGTACTGATTAGATGTTTTATGTATTTATTTATTTTGTACTTGAATCATGTAATGGAAAACAAGTGTATTAAATGTTTATATATATTAAGTTAATGTATGTCTGTTTGATTAATTACTAATAATTTATGTGTTGAATGTTTATATCAAACAGATCCAAACTTTCAAAGGGATGAGTTTGACTTTGCTCCCCTTCAAATGGTCAAGACTCAATTAACCATGATTCTTGACCTACAAGGGATAGTGAGACGGTCTGTGAGTTATACCCCTGAAGAAGGGGAGATAATTCATGACCTGTCTGATGAGCAACTGGCAGAAATGTTCAGACTCAATCCCGATGAAATAGTGAAGGACGCTCCAACAGTTGATTCAACCAGTGATGAGGAACTGAATGACATTGATGAAGTTGAGGTTGAAGACATTACTGCAGAAGAATATCCTCAGTACGCTGACGCCGAGGGAAATGTGGTCCCCAATCTGGGTGAATCCCTAGTCAGTGATACCTTTGAGGTACTAGACAAGATGGAGCAAGAAACAGAAAAGACTGAAGGAACAGCCCAAGCCTCCAATGCAGACGTAGATATTCGCAAGGCTGAATGGGCTGCCTGTTTTGAAGAAGTAAGAGCCCAGCGTGATGCACCAAAGAGAGATGCCTACACCAAGCTCTACAGAGTCAAGAAACACCATAAGGTGTCAGGCAGGATTATCTCATGGGCTTATTTTGAAGACCTTAACGCTTATGCAGTTAAGAGGGAGCAGGGCATAGAGTACTTCAGGTTCCCACATGATCTGAAGACTCTACCTGGTTTTGAGCTCAACCAGCTGGCTAAACTAAAGCTGCTATATGCTGACCCGAGAAAGATGTCAGGCTGGTTTGAGGCTGCCCTGAGGAAAGAGTACCACACCAGGTGGGTCAACTTCAAACCTCAACAACCTACGAGGTATATCAGACGTTCTGAAGTTGATCCCATAACTGGAAAGCCAAAGATAGTGCTGAAGTGGAGTCCCCCGAGAACAATGTCGAGAATTCCTCTCAGGGAAATGCCACAGGACTTCACTCCCCACTTCAAATGGTGGTACTATGATTGGAGAACCGCTGAAGCTGTCATAGTGTTGAATAAAGAGGGACAAATGGATACTATCAGAATATTCGACCCAATGTGGCTAACCAACTTGTCTGCTAATGATGTCTACACATTATACAAGTGGCCACTATTCTATGACACGCAAGATATTGTACAAGCCCTCCAATTCCAAAATGTCATAAGACTCTGCTTTGCTTTTGAGATACACGCAGGAGTCACTAAAGAGGAGAAGTACAAGAAGTATAAGGAGGTGATGCAGAAGACAAGAGAATAGATAGATCTAGGTCCAAGGGGGAGTTTGTTGATACATGTATGTCCCTAGATCATGATTTGTAATGTAATGAACTTGTCTGTCTGATTATGATGTAATTGTAATCGATTAATGAAATGATATGAATTGGTTGTTACATGTAATGTTTAATATTTCATTAATGAGTTGTGATTGAATTGATTGGGTTTATGATTGTTTGAATGATAGCACATTATGTTATATTAATTAAAACATTCAAACATAACTTAATGAAGTTCTCATGCGGATGGCCCATGCGAATGGACCACACGCATGAATAACTTCATACGATTGACTCAATCGCACGACTGAACCAGGAAACTGGATCAGTCGTATGATTGACACATAAGATTGACTCAATCGCACGACTGAACACTCAGTCATGCGGATGAATCAACCGCATGGTTCAATCGCACGACTGAACCATACTTATGGCCCAGTCGCACGATTGAACAATACTAACCTATAAATAGACCCAATTCGTGGGAAAACAAAGGTATTCATCCCATTACGATTCCAGACGTACCCTAGCCGTCCAGAAGCCTCCCAAATCGTTCTCCAAGTTCATAGAACACATCAGATCGATTCCTAATCGATTTCTGACGTTGATTTTAATTCTTGATTGATTCATCGTGTGTTCTCACTGATTGGATCGCCAATCAAATAGGATTCCGCACTATTTGAGTTGGTTTAACACGCAATCACTCGGTATTTCGTTCAAATACCAGGTCCTAACACCTCTCAACTCGTGATTTCTCCAGGTAGAATTGATTACATGATTTTATACAATTTAGTTCTAGGGTTCAATTAATTCGAAAAAAAATTAGGGCTTGTATGAAGGTCATGTGTTCTAAGGTTCCATGATTTTGAAAAATTATAGCTTGTGTATGTTCTAAGTTCACTAATGATTGGTTTTCCATCCTTTGCTAGGGTGATCTGTTGAAATTAGGGCTTCTAAGTTAAGTTATTCTTGGATTTATAATAAACCTTTGTGCTAACTTGCCAATCTCAAGATCAAATCCAGGCATAAGCTGATCAAGAGCTTTAATAAATGTGACTTGTATATGCCATCGTGTTTAGGTTTAGCGACTACTACCTACTTGTAGGAATATAGTGAATATTGCAAAATTGACATATAGAAATAATACACACTAGTTCCTCATTTTAATCTGAACACATAACATATTTAATTATATAATCAGTGTTCATAAGAAACAATTGCAAATTCTATATTTATATTTACAAAAAAGCCGGGCCAACCTCACTACCAAGTGTTGTGTACACATCACTATTCAAGGCTAATATACCCAAGTGTTTTGACTAAAGTTAGTAGCTAAAAGTTGTAATGTCACTATTCAGTAGCTAAAGTTAGTAGTTAACTTTGATAACAAGTGTTTTTTGCAACTCACTATTTAAGGCCAATATACTCACTTCCTACAATGGCTGTAAATTATGTTGAGGTGTGAAGGCCTTTGGGTTTTTTGTTAGAGTTATGGGCCAGGCCTATTAAAGCATTTGAAAATCCTAATTACCTCTATTAAAATTTAGTACAAGCTAAGGGCATGTTTGGGATTGCTTATTTTGGTTGAAAATAACTTTTAACAAAAATAACTTCATAACTTATAAAATATTTTAAAAAAATTAAAAAAAGTGTTTACAAGTAACCCTTCTTTCTTTTCAAAACTTCATTTTTATCATATGTGAAAAGTCAATTTGAAAATAATTTTAGGATTGTCAAACATTTTTTTTACTTATTAACTTATAAGAATTAATAAGTAAAAAGTCAAGGTAAAATAAACAATCTCAAATATGTCCTAAGAGAGCCCATTATTTTATGTTATTTTCTTAAGGCCCAAAATAAAGAAGGGGTCGGATATACAAACACCCTGTCAGGTGTTATCCGAACGCCCTTTGACTTTTCTTCACGGCCCGTGAAGAGTCTTACGGGCCATGAGTGGTTTGCATAAATTTAAAAAATTGAATTTACCGGTCACGACCGTGAAGAGCCTAACGAGCCATAACATGCGGACCGTGAGAGCCTTCACGGGCCGTAAAGGAAATTATTCACGGCCTATGAAACTCTTCACGGGTCGTGAAGCCTGTCCACGCATTTTTGTTTTTATTAATTATTTATCGGTTTTCATGATTATTCGTTTTTTATAATTATTTGACGTGACGTATTATTCCTCGTAAATCATGTATCAATTATTTGATTTGATGTAATATTCTATATTTAAGGATATATATGGGAATACATGTTAGTTTTTTTTATGAAACAATTTCAATCGAGATAAGTAAAATGTCAGATCGGAGAAATAATAGAAGGCGTGCGAATGAATTTGGTTCTAACTCACGTGTTATTGTTGAAAGTATTCCGGAACCAATTGATAACCATAATTGGCAGAATGGCAAAAATTGGTCTCGGAATATTATACAGTTTTTACGAAACGGAGATGCTTAATTGTGTAGGGTATATTACATGGGTGTTGTGGATCTCCACTTACAATTTTGGCGAGGGCTTCTTGGGAACATAGCTTTGTGTTCAGATGTAAGATTTTAAAATTGAAATTGTAAAAAAAAAAATATTTGTTTTAATATATATTTTATTGTTCTTTATAGCATATTCGGGCGTGGACAAATAGACTGATGATCTGGCGATTTGAAAAAATAAGTAGAACAGAAGAGTTGCCGGGTAATGATCGTTGGGCGATTTGGTACTTTTCATGTAATTCAAGCTGACAATTTGTTTTTTTGGTGCCAGTGTTTCTAAGAGTGGGTGCTCCTTTATATACTCCACCGCGATCACATTTTAACCATATTTTTACTACCAACGCACTTATGTTTTTTTCGACCTTTTCGTGACCATAACATATCCATTTTCACGACTTATATTACTAACCCAATCAACCAATTCTTCACGAGATGAAAAAAACCTAATAATTTTAAATAATATAATTAGTTATTATCAAATAACTTAAAAAACATAATGTAAGGCCCTGATTTCCAGGACGCCTACAGTTGGTCATTCATCGCACATAAAACATATAATTACATTGCCTTAGGAAAATATTGCAGCGGAAACATTAAAAAGGACATCTCATTTCATTGTAAAAACTTTTGCCAATTAATACATCGTGACTCAGTTACAAAATATTTGTTCTATTACAATGCAAAAGCATTATGAATATGGATGCCATCCAAAATAAGCTGAGTAGTCGCCCCGTGCCATCCTCAGCAACTTTACCTGCCAACTGGAAACACATAAAAAGTCAGCGTTGCTGAGTGAGTTCTAGTTTTATAATAAAACATACTTTTCTTTCATATAAAACCGTTCGTTACTTTTGCGTGATCACACATCATACGTACACATAGATAATATCTTTATTATCTCCTTCACTCATCCATTCATTCGTTCAATATAACTTTACTTGCGCATCGGATATCATCCGTACCAATACCATATGCTACACCCAGAACAATTTAGTTACTGGGCCGAAGTCAATAATTGAACAGCTGGGCGTATGCCGTAGTACTAGAGGTAAGCGGTAGAGGTTCTACATAAATGGTCGATCACAAAGAAGGACCCGATATCCAATACATGCAAGACTTTTCATTTCTTTCCACTTTACGTTATATAATACTTCTTTTCATTTGTTATATCTTTACTTGCGCATCGGATATCTTCCTTACCAATACCATATGCTACACCCCGAACAATTTAGCTACTGGGCCGAAGTCAATAAATGAACAGCTGAGCGATGCCGCAGTACTAGAGGTAAGCGGTAGAGGTTTTACATAAATGGTCAATCACTAAGGAGGACCCTGATATCCAATGCTTGCAATACTTATCGGTACTTCCCACTTTACGTTACATAATACTTCATTTCATTCATTAACGTTCGACGCAAAGCCATGGAAAGATAAACATACATAATAAGAAACATAAACATACACATATTACCATACAGGGCATCATCATACATACGCATCAATCATACATCACATCATACACACTATGCATCACACGCACCGCCATGCCTAACATCACCCATAACGTCATACATATCATCTTCATCCACATGCCCAACATAACGACTATGACCTCGAAAGTCAACTCACACGAGCCTACGGGAATCTCCTGAGTCAAAACCCATAACTTCGATTTCCCTCGAAGGTCATAAGATAAACCGTTGTTCTTTCAGGCGCATGGACCCTACTTGGGCGTATGGACACCCTCCAGTCGCATGGCCTTCAGGGCGACTGAACACTTAAGCGAATGGGCATCTATGCGAATGGACCCTATGCGAATGGACTATGGGCGAATGGACATCTATGCGAATGGACTCTCAGTCGCATAACTTTCATGCGTATGGCCTTCAGTCGCATGACTTCAGGCGCATGGGCTTCAATCGTATACTCTTCATGCAAATGAACCTCAGTCTCATGGCCTCCAGGTGCATGGACTTCAGTCGCATAACCTTCATGCGAATGAACCTCAGTCGCACGCTCCTTCAATCGCATGCCTCACAGGCACATGAACTTCAGTCGCATGACCATCGTGCGTATGGACCTCAGTCGCATGGCAATCGTGCGCATGGACCTCAGTCGCACTCCAATCGGCCGAATGGCCTCCAATCTCCCTCCAGTCGGTCGCCTAGCCCTAGCTGATGCAGAATGCAGTTCAACCCGATTGCAGCCACGGGTTTTCGGCCTCCAACCTCTTCCAAACCTCTTCTAAGCTCAAATCAACCATTCTAAACCTTAGGGAAACATACCACGACCTCATTCAAGCATAACCAAGCAAGAAATCAAGCCTCAAACGCATCATACACATACATACATGCATAAAAACGGGTTTTTACCCAAAACTCGAAAATAGGTTTTCAGATGTGTTCCAGCCCTAAAATCAGTTGAAAACGTGTAAAGAGGGGTCCTAGAACTCACCTTAATGATCCCGTCGAGTAGAGCTTCGATTTGACCCGCTACACGACGATTTCCACGCTCGAATCCACCCGAACCAAGCTTTTCTCCTTCTCTTCTCCTCTCTTGGCTGAAAATGGGAAGAATGGGGGTGTCTTCCCCCTTTTATACTCCCATCTTTCGAAGTTTCTCTCGTTGGCGAGTTTGGTCCCTCGACTTTGGACTTTATTACTTTGTTTCTTCTTTCGTCGGCTTCAAAGGAAATTTCCGGGCGTTACACATAATAATTACGTAATAACCTGCTTCGTGTCGTATAACCTTTTTTTCAGAACTATCACCAAACTCATCTCCGCTACTATCACCTCCATTGCCGCCATCATCACCGTCGTAGTTACCGCCGAAACTTCCAACATTATCACTGTATCGTTCAGTGTAGTTACCATGTCACCGTAATAACTATAACCCTCGACGGGGTAATAGTTAGAATCGGAATCAAATAAATAATTGTTATCCCAAATTGACATCGTTAATAAACTATATCATTTAAAAATCTATACAAACATTGAATTTGAATTAAAATCTGACGATTTATATAATGTTTTACAAAGAATATTACGTCGACTCAAATAATTATCAAGGAATATTACATCGCGTCAAATAATGTAATAAATACAAAATTACACCGTAATCGAGGAATATTACATCGCGTCAAACAAACTAAAAAAACGACTTCCATTACGGCCCGTGAGAGGCTTAACGGGCCGTTATCTTTAACCCATACGGCCCGTAATAATCTTTATTGGCCGTGAAATTTGTGCCCATGAGATGCTTCACGACCCGTTAAGTTATTGAATGACTGATTCGATATTTAGCAGGCCTTACGGCCCGTAAGAGTCCTTACGGGCCGTAAGGGCGTTCGGATATAATAGAGGGTGTTGTTATAACAGACCCCAATAAAGAATTGAAAACTCAGGGTGTTTGTTTACGATCATGAGTAGGGGTGTTCAAAGTCGAATATCCGAAATTTCGGATATCCGAAAATTTTGGATAGTGAAAATCACTATCCGAATCCGTATCCGAAATTTCGGATCCGAAATTCATTTTTATTTTTTTATTTTTTAGTTTTTTACAATAATTAGACATATAATATTATAAAAATAATATAAAAAACCAACTCATATCATAAAAGTCGCAATATACACTAAGAAATCTCAATCCAAGGTAAAAATATATCTAAAATTAAAAAAAATATCTTTTAGTTTTCGAATAATCGGATATCTGAATATCCGAAACTTTTGAAAATCACTATCCAAATCCGAATTTTCGGATATCCAAAAATTCGGATATTTCGGATTTGGATTTTTGGATTGGATTTTCGGATTCGGATATTTTTGAACACCCCTAATCATGAGATTTTGATCATCGGCATTCCACTTCTCCTTGTTGGCTTCTTAGGATCATCTCGTTGCAGCACACCACAGGACCATCATCTATTTCAACATTAAAGGTAAACACCGGGGGATTTTGATGCAGTCGAAAACAGAAGGATAAATAATTGAGCCTGTTGATTCAACGAGAATACCAGGAACAATTCTTCTAACTATCGTTGATTCTCAAAGAATACCGATAATTCGGATTCACACTAACACACACTGTGATAGAGAGAAAAATAAGATTTTTTATAAACTTCAATGATTATTCCATCCATCTCTTACAATCATATAAAGAAAGAAAATAAAAGTCGAATGGGCCACAAAACATAAACGGGCCAAAAACTGGGCCAAATGTAAAGTCCAACAAAATATAAAAATAAGACAAAAATTAAAATAACTCATAAAATAAGCCGTTTTGGGCCGAAACGATGACCCAAACCGCCTACGGCCTTGGGTTGGAACAAATTACTATAATTCGTCCCCAACGTCGGATTAGTCGACATTTTTCACAGATGACCCAAACCGCCTACGGCCTTGGGTTGGAACAAATTACTATAATTCGTCCCCAACGTCGGATTAGTCGACATTACGAACAGAAGCTCTTATTTTCATATTTGCCACTCCTTACTTTAATTTTGAATCCATTTCTTGGAAGAAAATATGTTTATTTCATTTTTCGATTTCGAATCGTATTCCTGCGAAGGAAATAGTGAAGTTGAAAAAACACCTAATCTTTCGAATCTTTGTTGCGGAGTCGATAAATTATACGACCTCTGGTTGAATCATAACGACTTACTTCAATTTTGACTCTGTTTGTGAAAACGTGCTCCTCGGTCTAACGGTCGTTTTGACTGGTTGCAGGTCCAAAACGGAGACTTCTAGCCCAAGTTATGGCTATTTCAGTGAAGCCCCTTTTGATAAGCGATCTTGGGCCTCCAAAAAGGCCATAGCTTGCTCATCCACACTTGGGCCCACATCAGATTTCTTCATCTTTCCTTATCCTTTTGCTTCTCTTCTGTTCTGAGAATCACGATTTTACATGTGTGTCTTTATGAACTGTTTAATGATTTTAAACCTTATGATTATATTCGAAAGAGATGGACAACTTCGCAATAGTTATTAGGTTTTGTAAGGGTTTTACTAAAGTTTAGTTTTTTTTTCTTCCTAAAATCACTCATGTGTTTTACTTTCATGTAATTAAAATTGTTTAATTTCACCCACTGCAGCTTCTCCCCTCGCAACATATCCTGTAGCCCTCTCAACTCGCAATTTCTCCAGGTAGAATTGATTACATGATTTTATACAATTTAGTTCTAGGGTTCAATTAATTCGAAAAAAATTAGGGCTTGTATGAAGGTTATGTGTTCTAAGGTTCCATGATTTTGAAAAATTAGAGCTTGTGTATGTTCTAAGTTCATTAATGACTGGTTTTCCATCCTTTGTTGGGGTGATCTATTGAAATTAGGGCTTCTAAGTTAAGTTATTCTTGGATTTATAATAACCCTTTGTGCTAACTTGCCAATCTCAAGATCAAATCCAGGCATAAGCTGATCAAGAGCTTTAATAAATTTGACTTGTATATGCTATCGTGTTTAGGTTTGGTGACTACTGCCTACTTGTAGGAATGTAGTGAATATTGCAAAATTGACATATAGAAATAATACACACTAGTTCCTTATTTTAAGCTGAACACATAACATATTTAATTATATAATCAGTGTTCATAAGAAACAAGTGCAAATTCTATATTTATATTTACAAAAAAGCCGGGCCAACCTCACTACCAAGTGTTGTGTACACATCACTATTCAAGGCCAATATACCCAAGTGTTTTGACTAAAGTTAGTAGCTAAAAGTTGTAATGTCACTATTCGGTAGCTAAAGTTAGTAGTTAACTTTGATAACAAGTGTTTTTGCACCTCACTATTTAAGGCCAATATACCCACTTCCTACAATGGCTGTAAATTATGTTGAGATGTGAAGGCCTTTGGGTTTTTTGTTAGAGTTATGGCCTGGCCTATTAAAGCCTCTGAAAACCCTAATTATCTCTATTAAAATTTAGTACAAGCTAAGGGCATGTTTGGGATTGCTTATTTTGGTTGAAAATAACTTTTGACAAAAATAACTTATTAACTTATAAAATATTTTTAAAAAAAATAAAAAAAGTGTTTACAAGTAACCCTTCTTTCTTTTCAAAACTTCATTTTTACCATATGTGAAAAGTCAATTTGAAAATAATTTTGGGTTTGTCAAACATGCTTAATGAGGGAACTGTTCATGACGAGAATGAAAGAGGGAAGCTCAGTCACCTCCCACATTAATGATCTGATGTCTATTCTTACCAGATTAGAATCAGTGGGAATAAAATTCGATAATGAGACTCGAGCTTTGGTGTTGCTATGTTCACTGCCTGATAGTTGGTCCGGGACTGTAACTGCTGTTATAAATTCTATTGGTGCTAACAACATGACATTTGAAAAGATCCGAGACATTGTGATAGGTGAAGACACGCGTCTGAAAAATGCTAATATTGGATCATCTTCTGAGATGTTACACGTTGGCAGGGGAAGGGAAAATAGCCGAGCCGGTGGGAGTCGGGGAAAGAGTTCAACTTGAACTCAGAAAAATGTGAGGTGTTGGATCTGCAACGAGTATGGACATGTTAAGAGTCAATATCCAAAGAAAAGTTTGAACACTGCTGTTGAGGATGTAATTCTTGAGGCTGAAAACAGTGTAGACTCTTGGATCATGGATTCTGGTTCTTCGTTTCACGCCGTACATAACGGTGAAATGTTGGTGAATCTGAAAACTAGCAATTTTGGGAAGGTACGTCTCGCTGATGGCAGAATGCTTGATGTAATGGGCATGGGTGATATTGATTTGGTTACTCTATTGGGAACTACATGGAACTTGAAAATATCAAGGTGATTCCAGGTTTGAAGAATAAATTAATTTTTGTTAGTAAATTGGATGAACAAGGACTGGAAATCAAGTTTGGTGGTGGTAAATGGAGGGTAATCAATGGGAACCGGGTGATTGCTCGTGGTGATAAGCATGGGTCATTGTATATGGTAGAGGTACCTGCTGAGGGACTGATCAACCCGGTTAAGCAAGCCAAAGTCGGGTTCGCTAAATCTGCTGCTAAGAGAGTTCATTTTGCAAACATGAGGTCTGGAGCAAATATTGTAGCTAAATGGGGTCATAAGTCTAAACCGGTCAGAGGATTTTGTGATAGTGGGAGCGTGGGGCCTGTTCCGGGTACAGTCAAGAAGAATAGTTGGGTTTTGAAGACTACGACTGGAAAAATCTCTCCTAGTGATTGTTTGCTGAATTTGGAGAGTGTTAGTGGTTCTCGGTGGATCTCTGAATCTGGTGGATTGTGTAAGCTAGTTGAGACAGAGGATGGGTCGTTGGTGGAGTTTGCTACGACTAGGTTGGAGCTCGGGGGAGCTTCAACGGGGCCTTTCAAGTAATTGATGAAGAGGGTCCTCTACAACTAGGGGATTTGGATTGAAATCTTAGCTTGTTCTTTGGAATTGAAGGCTTGGAGGATTTTTGTTACTTGAAGATTACTGATGGCAGGGTTGTCTTGTACTTAGATGGCTAGCTGGAGTATTCGCAAGGCCTTCAAGTGGGAGATTGTTGAGGTGTGAAGGCCTTTGGGTTTTTGGTTAGAGTTATGGGTCTGGCTTATTAAAGCCTCTGAAAACCCTAATTATCTCTATATATAGATTATGTCATTGTATTGTAATCTTGTCTCTTAAGCTTAATAAAAATACCTAGTTGCAGAGAGTGGACGTAGGTCATCTTGACCGAACCACTATAAATTCTTGTGTTCTTATTGCTTTCGTGTGCGTGCGTATAACAGTGTGTTTATTTCCGCTGCGTAAAGATACCTAACAAATTCAGGAACAAACTCCAACTTCAGAGCATGATCACTAGTAACAACAATCTTTCGTACAGTTAGTTAAATGCATTTGTAATTTATAAAAAGGATGCAATTATATGTCATAGATGTTGCAGATGATTGGAACACCAATACATGCCTAGACTACATAGCTTATATACAGTTACTCTCATTTGCAGCTCAAAATAAACACTCTAAAAGCTTAAAGAGTAGGTTTATATATTCAAAATATATTGTTTTGTATAGATTCGCAGGATTTTCTTGTTTATGTTTCCCTAAATAGTTGTTAGATGTCTAGCAAACAACTTCAACTTTTTCTTAAACCATGTGGTCAGTGGTTACATTTTTCGTGGAATAAGTAGAGCATATGATAGTTTTCATAGGAGCAATTACCAACAAAGGCATAACCGCATAAGTAAACCATCTATGGCTTACCAGTATTGAACCAAAACCTGTCAATATATCCATATTGTGTGTCTTCAATGAATTTGATTTCTAATTAATTTGAATTAGAAAAATAAAATCCATAACTTGATAACATAGGATGCGAACACCTAGGAAAGTTGAGTTATTTTAGATGGAAAGAAAACTTTGAGTAACTTTAAGTGGACACTTGAGAAACTGTGTTACTATCTGTAAGGTTACCCAAGAATGGAATTTATTTTTAGATATATTGGTCAAATAGAAAGAGTCTCACTCATCCTGATCTATTAAGGAAAAATCTACGAAAGATCATACTTCAAGATGAAAGGTATTATTCGATATTTTTTAAACCAAACATTTTATTATGAATACTTTAATAATTACATGATTCCAGAGTGAACAATTTATTAAAATAACATTATGGGGAAAAATTGCATTTGCGTTCAATAGTGATGATGTTGAGGGAAAAATCATGGCTATTACATCAACAAAAGTCACGTCATTTGAAGCTAACTTCAATATATAACTTTCTAATTAATGATTGTACTTTAATAACCTTTTATCCAGTTATCAGGACAAATTCAATAACAATTAACTACATCAACTGTAACAACAGATCCACCAATTACAAACCTTAAAGCTATTATTGACGAGTACTTTATAAATTATAGCAACTACCTAATACATATTTCAATCGGTATGTAAAACATACAAGAAAAGTATAAGCACTAACTTTTATATTTTCTATTAGTTTCAAAGACCTAAAAGGAAAGCAACCAACATACCAAACTTTTCGAAGATTTAATGACAAGATCACAAACAAAGTCACACTTGCTGAACTTTGAGAGAAAACCCCCAAAGAAAACATTGTAATACAAACATCTTTTAATTTTACTTATTCTAATTTCTTGCATGACATAACTTTATAATTTTGAAAATACAGATAAATCGTTGAACGTGTCTTGCAAGAATTAGAGAAATAGACGCATACCGCTCATGGTACTATCAATCATGTTCAATATGTTGATTGAAATTTGACCTCGAAGAAATTACATTAGCTTGCAAAGATCATAACATCATACATGATCCAAAATATGTGTAAGTCATTCGTACATATTATATTCATTTTCAAGCAAAAATATTTATTCCACTTACAACTAATATGTAACTAGCCAACTACAAACTACCAGATATTGCGTAAATGCAACAATTGTTGATAATAATATGATAATAAATGAGAAAGTATCCAACCAAAAATCATTCCCAAACAATTCCAGTCCATCATAGGAGTACCAAAACTTTTAAAACTTCAACTAAAAATTGATGGCTCCATATCAGTAGAGATGGTATTCGAAGAAACAAGCACCTCAACAAATGCATCTGCTGCTACATCATCAACTCATCCATCATCAATTCTACCACACCACAGGAAACAACTTCAACAAAGCAACAAAAAAAGAAAGAAGCAACAATCGTCAGTTAAGCTATAAGCATTTTATATTCAGCTATGTTTTAATTTACAATATTTATAATTAAAATTACATAAATATACTTTCTTTCATTTTGTAGATACTAAACATTATGCAACTCTCACCAAAAAAGGCAAGGAGCACAAATACTAACAAATGGATTATCTACTAATTTAATTTGATGTTATGTAATATATATCAAGTAACTTAATTAATATATGTAACTTATTGTATATAACATGTTATGTTACCGACCGCGCGTTGCGACGACGCAGTTTGCGACTGATAAAATATAGACTATAAGTTGAATACGTTGAATTTTATCGTCAAACAATAACATATTATATTTGACCTCACTCGGTTCCAGACAAAATTTAAGTTGTAACGTATATCAATTCAAAACATACATAAGAGCAAGCTTTTGCGATGGTGCCGTCTGTGGCGTGACAAAGTATAGACTATAGTCACACCGACTCATTTGAATTAAATTTACGTTAAAAATAGAGTAAATCGAATGTATACCCGTTGAATGAAAAGATATTATATTTGAGCCGACTCGTTTCCAAATAAAATTTACATCAAAACGTTGACCAACTTAAAGGTATACAAAAATAAACATGTAAATGCTTTATATTTAACCCGGTTTGTTTTCCAAACAAAATTTACGTCCAATCATAGATGAACTCGAATTTATAATGATACGTACATAAAAATAAAACGTAAGAAATTAGTTTTTAAAGTAAAAATGTACATATGGTAAACTCAAAACTTTAAAAACTTAAGTGGAGTTAAAACGATATTTTATAAAAAATTTAAAAAATAAAAGGGTCAGTATTAATTTTGAAACTGGAGAAAGAGAATTGGGACTTGATAGGTGTAACGTGGGGTGATAGAAGTAAATTAAAGGCGGATGGGGAGATAGAATAAGCAAACATGTTACATTACACTTTACAATAGATATATAATGCATAAGCTATTGTACTGTATGCTTGATTGATAGTAAGATCCTATTGTAAGATGTTATAGTATATAATTATAATTTCTGCATAAATTGCCACAAATGTTTATTACATTGCATATCACATATTCACGTAAGTTATTATGTCTGTAATAAATTACTTATATTATATATATATATATATATATATATATATATATATATATATATATATATATATATATATATATATATATATATTATTTTGTTGTCAGTAACACCAGTTTACTTGTAGGGTTTTAGATATTAACCAAAAAAAGTCTTTATGATTTGCAAAATGGTCATCCCCTCTTTATATGTTGTAATATAAAAAACAATAAATTATTAAATAATCCAGTTTTTTTCAAATAATTACAAAACAATTACTATTTCTTGGTACTTTTTCATTACCACGTATAAGTCGCTAAACATAAAGTACAACCATGTAATGCACATGTTTATTTCTTTACATATATTTTTATTTAGTTTGAGTCTATAAAACTTAATTGTTTCATTTATGGTGATTTGTGTTTATGTTTACTAATATTTAAACATTGTATTTTCCTTTGAGACATTAACTCTTTCATTATTTAACAAAGTTTTTTTACTAGCAACAATGTGTGAATCACACTTCCATTAATAATAAAACTCAAAAGAGACTCACGGCAACACACAGTCTTAAATTTTAGTTGTATATAAATATCATAGAGAGATCCAAGCTTTCATGTAGAAATAGATAAGTGAACGAAATTACAGTTCCTGATACTTGATTAAATTACTTTAATTGAGATAATTTATCTTTTTTTATGAAAGCCAAATCATGTTTTGCATATAACTATTGTCTAATTTATTTAAAATAACTTTCTGTCTAATTACTTTTATGTCTTTGTTCACCAACGAATCAACAACTACAACACTCATGTTCACTACACCCTGCCGCATCACGTGGTCATCCTAGTAGTTTTCATTATGTTGCATCAAGTTCACATATGTTTAAAAAATAAATAATAAAAGAATCATTGAATGAATTACCTTTAAACTTATGTGACCAATTTAATGTTTTAGAGATCATCCTTGAAAACAAACGACTATGGGGCTGTTTGGCAGTCTCTTAATCAGCCTCTTAATGTTTCAGGTGTTGAATGGTTCAGCATTTAATGGTTCAGACTGTTTGTTTCGCGAGCAAATGTCTGAATGGTTAAATATTATACTAGTGCTGAATGGTTAAGAGGTCTAATGTTGAATGGTTAAGACCTCTTATCTGAATTGGTCAAACATTTGCATTTGAATAGTTAAATAATATACTAACTCTTAATGGTTCAGACCTTTTAATGGTTCAGCACTTAATGGTTCAGACCTCTTATTGATTCAGCACTTAATCATTCAGAAGTTACCAAACAACTTTTATGTTACAAAACCAAATCCAAAAGGTTTAAATTTTAAAACACCAAGCCATAATTTATCTCAAATCTATAAGATTTTTAGAAACCGAAACCATAATTTATGGTCCCTATGGTTTAAACAAATTGCATGTTTGGTCATCAAATTTTAAAAATTACCAAATTACTCCAAACTTTTGTGTATTCATTGCACCTTTAGTTCTTGACATTAAATTCATTCGGCTTTTGTGCATTTTATAAAGTTTGGACCAACTTTTAACTTTGACTTTACGATTAAAAATACAACGCTCACGTAAAAGTTTGAACTTTCTTTGTAATTTAAAAATTTAAAACCAAACTTACATATTTTAATTAACTTTATAGTTTTAAAAGTCTGAAAATCAAACATAGATTAAACCATAATATCATTTACCTAATTTTTTTTATTAAAATTTAGTACAAGCTAAGGGCATGTTTGAGATTATTTATTTTGGTTGAAAATAACTTTTAATAAAAATAAGTTATTAACTTATGACTTTTCAAAAGAATTTTTAAGAAAAGTGTTAACAAGTAACCCTCCTTACTTTTCAAAACTTTTTTTTACCGTATGTGAAAAGTCAATTTGAAAATAATTTTAGGATTCTCAAACATTTTTTTTAATTATTAGCTTATAATAAGTAAAAAAAGTCTGAGACATGCCCTAAAGAGCCTACTATGTGCATGTTTGGGATTGTTTATTTCCTCCTTACCTTTGACTTATTAACTTCTGAGAAGTTAATAAGTTAAAAAAAGTGTTTGGGAAAACCAAAAGGACTTTTGAAACTGACTTTTCATATAAGATAAAAAGAAGGTTTTGAAAAGTAAGGAGAGACTTACTTATTAACTTTTGAAAACGATTTTTGTTCTAATTTTCTATTATACCACTCTAATACCTCATATTAACTCTCATTATTTTTAAAGCATGTCTTTTTTGGTCATTTTACACGTTTTAATTTATAAACTAATCCAAACATTTTTTTAAAATTTACTTTTAAAAAGTCACAAGTTAATAAGTTATTTTGATGAAATTTTTTTTCAATCATGCTTATTTTTTTTAGGGCCCGAGTGGTTGTGAGATTTTGATCATCGGGTCCTTGTTGGGTTTTTAGGATCATCTCCTTGCATTGCAGCACACCACAGGACGGATTTCTTCATCTTTTGCTTCTGTTCGCCGGCGGCCACCCCCTCGCCGGCACCGCCCCTTTCTCGCGACATCTCCTGTAGCCCTCTCAACTCGCGATTTCTCCAGGTAGAATTTATTACATGATTTTATACAATTTAGTTCTAGGGTTCCATTAATTCGAAAAAAATTAGGGCTTTTATGAAGGTTATGTGTTCTAAGGTCCCATGATTTTGAAAAGTTAGAGCTTGTGTATGTTATGTTCTAAGTTCATTAACGACTGCTTTTGCTGGGGTGATCTGTTGAAAGTTACCCCAGAAAGGCTGATGAATATGTACGAACTGCTCAACTGCCGTATGATTTTATGCAATTTTGTTAGCGTATGATATTTTCAAGCCTAAATGTTCAATGCATACTAGTGTTATTGGATGTTTTTGGAATCACCTGCATATATCATTATAATAACCGGGAAGTTCTCCTATCATCTAATCCTGGTTTGTAATGATGTAAACATGTAGTGAAATAGTTATGAGTCATGTGTGTGTACGGGAAAGACAAATTGAAGTCCGTAATAGTTTACTTAATGGCGCGAATATGCCTTTACTACGAGGACATATACCTTGTTGCTGTTATTGAGTGGTATAGGGATCAATTTGATACATGTATGTGTGTGTGGGCGCGTGGGCGTATGAGCGTATTTGTATATAACTGCTTCTGTATATGTGCTGATTTTGTTTAAGCTTGGTGATAGAGAATTCTGAGGTAAAGAGATGACTTGGTGCCCTCATTGTGCGCAAAATAGTGAGACACATCGTGATTATACCACTGGTAGTGTGTAAGTAATTCCCAGTTATTTGTGTTCATTGAAAGTAGTAATTTTCTTTTCAAGTGACTAATTCTTGAACTATTTTTGTGTCATTGTTTTTACTTTCAGATGTTGTGTTGATTGTGGAAAAGTAGTATCTCAAGATATATATACAGAAGAAGCCACCTTTGTTAAAGATGCAGCAGGAGGGGTGGGTTTTTTATAGTTTGTTTGATTTTTGTTAAACATTTTAGTGGTTTGTCTAACATGTCTACGTATAATTGCAGGCTCATCTTGCAGGCAATTATGTTAGATCAATAGGAAATGCTTGTGCTGAGTCACATAGAAGGACTTTGAATAAAGGTATAAGGTGTTTGTGGTTGTATACTATTACATACTCCCATCAGGTCAACTGCAATAATATTTTCTTATATGGCAGGGAACGATGTAATCTATGAGCTGATAGGTAAATACGGGATTAGCAATGTCGATCATGCTACTAAATATTACGAGGTTTGTGTTTTTTTTAACGTTTTACACTTACATCCGGCAAACGCTTATTGAGAATGGTGGTTTTTTATTCCTTCATAATTTTAGATAGCTGTTGAGCGTGGGTTTACAAGAGGACGTAGAACAGGCCAAGTGGCAGCTGCTTGTCTCTATGTTGCCTGCCGGTAAGTGGTCACAGTATCGTATATGTTGTAATGATTTTCTTTTGTATAAGAATTTTATATTCATACATGGCTGGGGCTCATTGGAAGCAGCCTCTCTATCACTTTTGATGGAGGTAAGACTTGCCCCCGTCTCACCCTCCCTAGATCATACTCTTTGAGTGGTATATCACTAGGTAGGCTTTTTTGTTTACATGTGTGTATATGATATGCACATTATCTGTACACATTAATACATATATCATTATTGTTCCATGAATGAAGGATCTATAAAATAAGCAAACTGTTCCGGTTGGTGGAGCTAGTCAGTCTTGTTTTCTTATTAGAAGAAATAATTGGTAAATAGAACAAAAAATGTCAACTGGCTGTAATTGCCAGTATACTATGAGATCCAAGAGTATGGCAAGTATGAAAGGCATAGAAGCCTTATTTAAACTCATGCAAGCTTCAGTTTAAGCATGAACTCAAGTTATCACTTCAGTTGCACCATGACAAGGAAGACTCATTACTCATAGTTATTACTTTCATAGCATAACTCAATGCTCACTAGTCAGTACATGATTTTAGAGGTGTTATTATAAAAGCTATGGGTTTCTTTCCTCCTCTATTTTTAGAGATTTTCTAGGGTTAATAGTTCCCTTCACTTATCCAAATGAATGGAATTACTCACCTAAAAACCTCCTTTACTTTTGCTTCTTTAATTTTTCATAATTGATGAATTTGTATCTTTTAACACGTTAAATTCTGTAAATATACTATGCAAACTCCAAAAGAAAGTTATAGCCACCTTTCAACGATCATTTTATTTATTCACAGTATCAAACATTCTTTTTATGTTCCATTTGAAAGTTGGGGTGCTACACATTTTTTCACCATGGTTAAACTCCCATACTACAGTTTATTTGGCACCTAAAAACCTCCTTTACTTTTGCTTCTTTAATTTTTCATAATTGATGAATTTGTATCTTTTAACACGTTAAATTCTGTAAATATACTATGCAAATTCCAAAAGAAAGTTATAGCCACCTTTCAACGATCATTTTATTTATTCACAGTATCAAACATTCTTTTTATGTTCCATTTGAAAGTTGGGGTGCTACACATTTTTTCACCATGGTTGAACTCCCATACTACAGTTTATTTGGCAAAATTAATGGGGTAATATTTTAACTTTTAACCTTTTTCTGAATTGAATTCTAAAAGTAAAATATATATGATGTTCAATAATTGACCTATAAAGTTTTGTATTTCTCTGTCTAGTAACACACATATTTATATTTTCAGCATTCAGCTCATTTTTTTCCCATTAAATGTAGCATAGGATTTGATGTGTTTTGTTACATGGCAGTAAGTCCTATGATATGAAGTAGGACTTCTGTGTGTTCGTAAAACTATTTACTTGAATCTCTTACTACTACTTTTGGTTTAGGCTGTGAATCTGTTAATGTATGCACTTTCTAATTGTGTGAAATTGCTGCTAAGTGTTGCCCAATTATATTGCTATTCTTCTTTGTTCTTTTGGCATGTGATTTGCTGATCAATCAATTGTTTCTGTTATGGTATATAGGGAAATGGAGAAACCATTTTTGCTTATAGAATTTTCGAGTGAATTGAGTGTTAGTGTGTAAGCGATCACCTTCCTAACTATTATATTTTTTTTGATTTTTTTTTGTATTAATCTGATGTTGTAGTTTATATTTTCTAGATACGAGTTGGGCACTGTGTATTTACAGCTTTGCAAACTGTTGAGCCTTCAGGATCATCCCTTTGTACAAAAACCAGTTGATCCTAGCCTATATATGCATAGATATACAAGTGGTAAGAATTAATTGTTGTACATTCATCTGAAATATCTTTATATATTCTCAAGTAAATTACACGAATGGTTCCTATAGCCAGACCTTATTGCAAGAATGATTCTTATTTCTCAGAGATTAAATATATGGTCCTCACTGTTCACTGATTTGTAAGATGTTCTTTTCACTAACGTTAAAGAAAATGTTAATTTCATGTTAGGTCCTTTTTACAGACTAGTTAACATAATCCTTTCTTTTGTTTTTGAAGTAACAGGTAAATTTTCTTTTCACATGGGCCCAACATATTCTTTTTATTTCATCTAGTGAAAAGGACCAAATGTATTACTTATCTGTGAATAGTGGAGACCATACATGTAAATTTTGTAAAGAAAGTACCAACCTTTATGGGAATTTTGTCTCTACTCTTCGTTTCTATAGTGGATACTTCTTAGCATATATTATGGTTATCCTTTACTAGGATTAGACCCATTTGATTAGCACATTAGGTTTAGGGTTTTGTATTATATATTTATGTTTCCCTCTATGTATATAGTGGTAGATTGTAACAAACAGATATCCTAATAATATTTCTGTTTTACCTTCACCTGGCAGTGGAATTTTTACCCGGTATGTTTATGTATGTTGTATGCCACCTTCACATGGTAGTGGACTTAACTGATAACCCACCTTGTATCAGTGTTGGTAAACAATTTCCCCCTTTGTCTATTGGTTCTAGTAGCCACCTTCGTTGTCGTGTATCAATTTTGATAGCCACCTTCTACCGCCATATGTCAATTACAGCAGCCACCTTTCCGCCATGGTGCATCAGTTTTGGCGGCAACCTTTTGCTGCAGGATATTCTTTTCCGGTCTAAGAAGCCTATGTTCTGTCCCTGTCCTCCGTCATTGTGTTCTTTGTGATCTGGCTATCATTTCCAGATCTGCTATTTGTAAGTTGTTCCTTCACTAACTTGATATTCACATCACCACCTTCACCTACAACCACATCTCAGCTGCTGAGATCCGCGACACGGCAACAAAACAAAACCACCACCTTCTAGTGGCTTTGTTTTCCTTTAGCCACGGGCCCTATAGTCGTGTACTTCCCGTTCATAATCTATTTTTAGTTGCTGCCAGGTTGTAAGCGGCTATCCCATATGGGAGCATTCGCTCCACTTGATCAAAGGTGGACGCAATAGAATTAGTGCTTGGGAGTGCTAACTGCATATTAAACTTTGCCATTTTGTTTGTATTCTTGAATTTCCACATGAAGAGTCAAAAGGAAGAAAATGCCTTCTCCCTTCAAGGTCCTCGTGATAAATATATATGTAACAAGCTTGGAGCATTTGATATATACATTCTAGCTTGAGGGGAGTGTTAGAATATATTAGGGTTAGTTGTTGTTAGGGTTAGGCCCATTTGAATTTAGGGTTTTGCATTACATCTATATATATTGGTAGATTCTAACATACTAGATAATATATCTTCTTTACCTTTATAATACTGTTATTGATACCTTTTTGTTTTTGTGTTTTAGGACTAATCAAAGATGGTAACAATAAGAAAGTTTTGAACACTGCATTGCACCTTGCAATTAGCATGAAAAGAGACTGGATTCAAGTTTGATTCTTTCTGAATTTTTATAATATCTTATATTTACTCTTTGTGATCTGTTCAATAACTTTTCTTCTTCATGATTCTTTTTTCACAGACAGGAAGGAAACCTAGTGGGATATGTGCTGCAGCTATTTATGTTTCTTCTGTGTTACATGGATACAATTTTTCAAAATCAGATGTTGTAAGTATATGTCAACCTTCTTCAATAATTTTTTGAAGTATGTTAATGTGTTTACAACCTCATAATTTCATGTTTATAAAATGGATAGTTATTAGTATAAACTATAATTATAGAACATGTGTATAATGGCCACTTACTATCTACAGATGTTTCAGAGTTATTTTTTTTATCTAGCTTTTGATGCATTATTGTTTATCTAATGTAAACAATGTTCTTTATTTTTTTATTGGTATTTAAAGTTTATTATATATTACTATATCATTGTCAGGTTAAAGCTGTACATATATGTGAAGCAACACTGACAAAGCGATTGATTGAGTTTGAAAACACAGAGGCTGGGAGTTTAACAGTGAGTTATATTGCTTTGCTCAAAACAAAATGAACACATATATCTGCTGAATTCATCATCTTGTGCTGATCATTCGTAGACCAATATCTCAATTAAATTAATTGAATATTTTTAAAGCCTCTATGTGAATTTGAATCCTTTACTATGCAGATTGAAGAGTTCACTCAGAATGCCATGGATTATGAGAAGGAAATGCAGTCCTGTAAACAATCTGCAAATGATTTAAAGATGCCTGGATTGACAGAAGTAGTCTGCCAGCACAAAAGCAGTGCAGTTCAATCTGGTTTTGGGCTTTGCAAGGATTGTTATTTGGAGTTTTGTGGAGGACTTGATGGTTCTGAGCCTCCAGCATTTCAACGTGCCGAAATGGAAAGATTATCCAAAGAACCAATGAAAAGATTGACCGAGTCAACACCCCAAGAAATAATTGATGATGAAAATGTATGGATATCAATGACAACATTTTCTTTATTTTTTGGTAATCACAGGTAGAGGTGGCAGTTTTGACCCATTAACTTATGATGGGTCTATTCTGGCTTTCTTTCTTAGATAAAAAAATATAGCTTAAAAGGACATAGTTCTTTACATAGAATACCAATGTACTTTCCTATTTGTCCCAAAGGGGACAAGCTGCTCTTTTTTATCCCTATCTGGTCTTAAACTTTATAATGCTAGACTTATGCATAAAAACGTTCAATTTATATACCAAGGGGAGGTTATCTTGAGAACTCTAGGAACTTTTTTACGCACACAATAGTTCTCTTTTCGTATACATATGTCAAAAAAAGTTCTTGGAGTTCTTTTAAAAAATAATGATAACTTAAATTTTGTGAGAATTTTGGGAACTCTTCTGTTACATATGGTTTACACATGTGTAAAAAGAGTTCCTAGAGTTCTCACGAGAAATAAGAGTTCTCATTTGATCTTTCCCTATATACAAAAATGTTATATTTATAATGATAAATGTGATGTAAAGCTAATTTAAAAAATGGTAATGACCCAAATGAAACCATCTTTTGAAGACTCGATAGTGACAAATAAGTAAGGGGTCCCATCTAGGACAAATGAGAAAGCATATAGATATTCTATGTAGACTACCGAATGGGTCAAAATTTACTGGTAGTTTATTTCTAAGGTATAAATCTAATAAAAAAATATACCTTTAAACATAAGTTTTGCTATCATAATTTTCACAAATGCTTATTAATTTGTGTTTGAACAAATAGTGTTTCCTGTCAAGTTAACTTCACTTGTACAAAGATTACATGTTTTAATTTGTTACTACTTAACCAAACCTGACCAGCTCATTTTGCCACCTCTAATCAAAGTATTCATTGATGGATTTTTCTTGTCTTCCTATCATCTTATATGTGTCATGTAGTAGTCTTGATTATGTTTACTATGCTCATTTTATATTGATGAGTTGACTTATTTATAATTCATAAATGTAGGGAACTTGGGATAACATGAAAGAAATCAATACAAAAGGCTCTTCAGCAGAAGTCGATTGTGTTTGTAAGTTGTATTTTAGCTCTTTCATTCTTTTCTTTCAGTTGAGAGGATCTCATGTCTTTACTATTTGTTGTTTTGCTTAGTTGACAAAGTTTCACCAGCTCCAAACTCTGGAGAAGTTGATAAAATTAGCGACAATGTTGAAGCTTGTGAAAGCTCACAGGAGGCCCCTGTTGATGAAACTGACACCCTTAATGATATTGATGATTCTGAGGTAAAAGAAACTGTTGCATTAATCTAAAATTAAGAGAGGATGTAATTAAGAGAGACAGCCAATCGAGTAACTTATAATGCATATAGATAGCTCATAAGTCATATTGTGTGGTGATATATTTTGTGGTGTAGGTCATGGGCTACCTTCTTGACAAGGAAGAAAGTCGTTTGAAGACGATTATATGGGAACAGTTGGACACGAACAGAGAGTATATGCAGGTGATAAGTGATTAATTAATGTCTTCATTAATTATGTATGAAGGGGTTGATTTGCTTTTTGTTTTATCGCAAATGGGTACAATTAAAATAATTAGCTTAAAGGGAAACAGGCCTAGGTCCACCAAAGTGTATTGTCAATTCCTAAAACCTCCTAATTACTCATAAAGTAGATAATTATTGAAATAATATATTTTTTGACACAGTAATTATTATTATCTTAAAGTTATAATTTTGGGCACAAAAAATGTTTTGGTCAGCTGGACCTCAGCTAATATTTGGTTTTCCAGGAACAAGCTGCTAAGGAAGCTGCTGCAGCAGCCGCACGTAAGCTTTATACCGGTACTTCAGAGGAAATACGTGAAGCACAGGCACTTGCTGCTGCAGCTGCTCAAGTTGTTGCAAGCAAAAAGGAGGTATGTGTTTCTCTTGTCTTATAATTTTTACATTTAATTTGGAAAATGGTTATGATAGATTGCAAAATTGTCAAAAGAGGTTGTTTTGACTTCTTATTGTATGATTTGAAAGCAGAAAGATAAAAGAAAGAGAGAATTAGAGGCTAAGCCTGCCCAAACTGCTGCAGAAGCTGCTGGTCAACACTTTAAGAAGGTAATATTGACCTAAAAAGCATAAAATCAGAAACATTGACTCCATGTTTCTTAACTGACTCTCTTCTTTTTTTCATTCTATGCAGAAGTTTTGTTCAAAATTTAATTACGATGCGTTGAATAGTATCTTTGGTGATGAGGTAAGCAATATGTTCTTATTTTGGTTTCTTAATTTTCATCTTTTTTGCATGCTTCATAGGTTAGCCATGTGGATATGCTGTTATATATATCTTTTTGTAACAGCGGATATGCTGTTATATAATAAAAAGATAATGGTCAACCTGACATGTATCTATCTTTTTGTTCGAATAGGGTTTGATGTCCTAGGTCGTGTCGATGATGTGAAAGGGAAAGAAATAGCCAACGATGAGGAAACAAAAGATCACGAATGGGTATACGATAATGAACAACAAATGAGTGGTTATGTTGATGATTATGATCTCACAATATCATTTGCTTCAATCACTCGAGGAAACCTTCTTTCTTTATATGTTTTGTTATTTTTTTGTATATATTATTTATATCAATATGGAACTCTCTTGTGAGATATTGAGAATTTGGTCTTGGGTAGATGCTAAAATTATGGTAATGACAAACGTTGCGGTTGATTGGTTTTCTTCTTTTTTGATTTCTTGTTCTAGGGAAATTCAATTTTTTTAAATTACTGGCTTTTTTTTTTCTTTAAACTTGTCAAGCTTTAATTTAAAAAGAAAGACAAAAGTAGATTAAGAGCAACTATTAATGTGTATTCAGTTGCTTTTAAGTTCTAAATTATTTTATAAAGAAATTGAATTATATACTTAGCAATATGCTTTTGAAAGGACATTACTTATCTCTGTAGGGCCATCTGTAACGACGTGAAGGGCCCTACGTGGCTGCCTATCATGTGGGGAACACCGCCTCTTCTAGCGTGTTAGGGGCGTGACGGTGGTGTAGACTTGGTGTCCGTGAGTAGCGTGAGCATGACGAGTTCTTGGCTGTAAAAGCTGAGAAAATTCTTAGGTGGAGTTGCAAAAGATGAGATGGAGGGGCGTGAAACGTTCTCGTAGTACAAATAGCCTAATATTTAGAAGTGACGTAGAAAGTCGGAGGGTATTAATGAGAAGTGGCTGGAAAAGTTTTTTTCCTTAACAACAAAAAGGTTATTTAGTTAAACACTCCATTTTAATATTCGCTTTAAAGACAATCTCATTCCGATACCTCCATAAAATCCACCAAGTAGAAAAAAATATCGCCTCAACCATATTCTTCTTCTTGCGAGACAATGTCAAATTGGCGTAGCAAGGAAGCAAGCAATGACATGATCGGCAGTTTAATTATTTTGTTCGCAAATGAGAGAGTGGAGCTCACCACCATGTTTCTTCTTTGAAGAGCCTCCATTGTTGGAATTTATGAAGATGTTTGCTTTCAGTGAGAACTGTTTACTCCAAAGAATGAAAAGCTATGATTGTTAATTTCAGTAGGGGTAATCTTACATAACCAAATTTCTCATATCTTTCATTAAAATCACCTGAACAAAACAATTCATCTTTCACTTTAGTGCTTCAAATTTACGAAATTACAGGTTACTATTTTAGTAATCTTTTTTAATGTTTATGTGTATTAGATATTAGATACTTTAATTAAAAATTAATGAAAATATGTTTCTTTTTATTTTTTTGAATATTAAAATAATATTTTCTTTAAATCTAAAATTGTTTTTAAGGTGACCCTCTCAACATAATCTTCCCCTCTGTGTACATTTCTCTGAGCTATTTGCATTTTCTCAACCATCAAACTCCTCTTTCACTAGACCCAAGCACAAACTAACATTCACTTCCTCCCAAATCTTTTCCTTTCATTTCTTCCAAGCTACATTAACCATATATATTTCACATGTAATACAAGCTACATTATAATTCTGATCTGCTATTCTTGAAAATTGTTGAATTTGTACAACCAAGGAAAAATGTAATAATCCTGCATCATTCTGTAATGGATACTGAAATGATCAATAGTTGTTACTCGCTATTGGTAAAGTGCTTCTTCAGACTCCCGGCATTTTCGTAGGGCTGATCTAATTTCCCTTAGCAATTCACTGATATTAATGCATTTCCTGCAAGTACATGCGTAACACGAACATGTCACGATCGAAGTAAAGCTGAATAAACAATAGGAATAATTTAATATAACCCCTAAAAACCTGCATAATATCATATTCACATAACAAAATATCAAATTTACCCACTTTCATATTATTGTAACATTTATACCATTCCTTTTATAACTTCTATAATATCATAAAAATCATAATATCTAGTATACCCATTTTTAATTTCATTACATTTAGTCCCCTCCTTTTCCAAAATAAAATAATAACGTCTTTGGATCCACTAACATCTTCAAATTCCAATGGGTTATAGGTCATATTATAAATCATACTTATTAAACCGGACAAATATGAAATTTCAAGTGTTTTGAAAGGGTAAATATGATACTATGCAAGTTTTTTGAGATGTATATGAAACTGGAATTATGGTTGATGTGTTTATTGTAGACTAGAGGTAAAAATAAAGTTGAACGAGATAATAGGAAGATCATTACAGGACACTAACGCCTACAACAGCAGCCGGTCGTGGATATTCGTTGATTTCTTTTATCTTTTTATCCGCGTGTGAGATTATATTTGAGGTATCCCCGTGATTGGGTAAAGATTCAACCAAGGACTCTTCGCTACCAATTTTCTGTATTTCTTCTACTAAAAAAGGGAGCTTATTCATAGCCTGTAAGCAATAATCATAATAACATATAAACATATTACAATTAGTATTAGTTACTTAAATAATAACCCAATACGATTAATAGTAGTACCACATACCTCAGGTATATCGATTTTATTCAAAACCACCACATATGGTCTTTCAAGGTATTCAGGATTGTACATTCTTAATTCCTGTAAATTTAACATAAACTTAATATTCATATGGAAGGGAAAAAACAGAGAGAGAGAGAGAGAGAGAGAGCGCGCAAAAGCATACTTCTTTAACAGTTTTGTAGTCATAAACGGGATCCTCGGCAGCAGCATCAACTACATGGACCAACATTCGGGTTCTCCTCAAGTGCCTCAAGAAATTACGGCCTAGTCCCTGAACAATTAAAACATGATACAGTTTTAGCTAAAATTTGAAAAAAAAAGTTAAAATAATTTGTAAATAACATGGTGACGGTACCTTTCCTAAATGTGCCCCTTCAATAAGACCTGGCAGATCTGCTAATGTTGCTTCTGATGAGAATTTACCCGCCCCTAAACTAGGATCACCTTCAAGGCGTCCTAGGTTTGGCATTAATGTCGTGAACGGGTAATCAGCAATATCAGGTTTTGCAAGTGTTATGGCTGACAGTAGGGTTGATTTTCCAGCATTAGGGAGTCCCTGAATTTAGAGCAATATTACAGAAAATGTAATCAACAGAATTACTTTATCAGTAACTACAAAAATGGTCCCATAACACCACAATCGTCTGATATGTGTCATATTCTAGACATTGTTTAATATTTTATATGGTAACTTAAATCAAGGAACACACATGAAGTCATGAACTGACAAAATGTGTGGACATGTGTAAAGAGAGCAAATGTGTAAAATATGATACTTACAACAAGACCGACATCTGCAACAACTCTTAGTATTAACTGCAAACTGACCTCCTCCCCAGGTTGTCCAAGAACCAACACCTGCATTACTGATATAATTTTTAAGTTTCGTTAAAAGCAAGGAGTTCTTAACGGAGGCAAGTAATAGAAAAGATGTGAAATACGTAAGATTTTATCAAACAAACTTAGAATGGACCAACATTCAATTCTAGGGAAATTAGCAGTTAAATATGACATATTGTGAAACTTTCTCGCTCATTTATCATGTAAGAAAGAGAATATTCTGGCAAAGGAATATGCTCGTCTTAGGGATATGCACATTCTCTGACTCCGAATGCAGTATTTGGTGAGACAGGTAACTCCACTTAATTTTTTTTATCTTCTAGCTCTAAATCGGTATGGGTGGTCAAGGGTCACTCACTCTAAGTCCTCGGTGTAATCCTCGTACCCTCTCAAATTTTCATGCCCATGCGTCTTCATCTCATGTCACAAGTACTATCCACCCCACAAGTATATGGTTCTCGCAATATTAATATAACTCCTTGATCTCATTGTCCTCTATATTGAGTTAATCTTGTTTTCCTTTCAATCTACTATTAGTAAAATCACTCGCAATTTGAGCTATAATGCATTATTCCTTCGCGATACTTGTGTTTTTTAGAATCCATCAACGAAGAGGACTATTGGTATAGTACTGAAATCTAATGGCTTACATAAGCTTGAACATTAGACATTTCCTTCTCTAGCATGCTTCAGTTCATCATCCACTTTGAGGTAAAACTTCGATAAGGTCATCCTTCTCTCCAACAACCGAAGAAAATATGTATATCGTCATTACATTATTAGCCTATATAAATTTGCCAAACATCAACATGTTCATTTAAGTACTAAATGAGTACATTCATTGCATCCCCTTTTGAGTTAGCTTACTTGGGACCGTGTTATTTTACTTCTAAATTGGTTTCAAGTACTTTGTTACTTTTGTTTGACGATTTTTCTCATGTTATTTGGTTATATTTCATAAAATTCCATCCTAAAGTGTTCTCCAATTTTTGTTCCTTCTAGACTCAAATCAAAAACACGATAGAATGTTGTGCGTGGTGGAAATGCCAAGGAATACTTATATTAGTTAGTTAGTGAGTTAGACTGTATCGGCATGGTAATCTTCACACGAGTCATCATGTGTTGTCACACCAACCTAAAGTGGCAAATAGAACAAACTAGGATTAAGCCCCCCGCGTTGCAGCGTGTTAGAATATTGGCCCAGAAAAACAATGTAATACTCCGTATTTTGTGGGAACTACCACGACTCTTTTTATTAATATGAAGAACAAAAGACCACATCTTAAACTATATACAATGACCCTCTTTTATACTATTTTTAACCTTAATTACTATGAAATCACAGCTCAAACACAGCTGGATGACAGCCTATTCACAGCCAAGTTATTCAATACTTTCCTAATTTTTACCTTGGCTAACATATTCTACATGATAACTAATTCCACCCTCATCTTTCTTGGTTCACCCGTATACACCCCTTGAACATCAAGATTAATTTCTAACATTCTCGCCCTTAATCTTGATGTTGTACCACCTTGGTCTTGAATTCCAGTCGCTGGAACCATGTTTCTTCCAAGTTTGATCAATCACTGATCTTCAAATCTACTTCACATAGCTTCTGTTCTGTTTTCTTCCTTGCTTGCAGCCTTGCAAACCTGCTATCACAACAGCCCAACAATCTCACTTCCTAGCAAATCACTTGCCAATTGTTTCCTTTGATTGCAAACGACAACAAGCTCTTCTTGCCTTTTGCTTTTTTGAGTTCTTCTCCTCACGACCTGTGTCACACAGATTGTCCCATATATGAATAATCCCTCACAGATTAAATCTTCTCAGTGGTGACCTGAATCGCTCAGGTTTTCTTCACTTCTGATCGCAGCTTCACACAACCTTACGTTCTGCCTCGCACAGAACCCAATCTGTTTCGCACAGATCAGTTTCTCACTTCTTCACACGGATCACCCGCTTTCCCACACTGATCAATCACGAATCAGTTCTTCTCGAACCCGCTTTCACAGCAAAGTTGGTTCAATCTTTCACGGATTAAACAACTTCTTCTCCACACCGGTATCACACCTTTGTAACCCGTATCACACAGGTCTTCTTCTACTGCAGTTGGGTCACACAACCTGTCTTCAATCGATCTGTCACAGATCAGTCACTTATCTTCACCCTCTTTTGATTGCTTCTCGCAACCGGCTCTCACAACCCTTTGATCCTTCAACAGAAATAGAGCGGAAACTTCACAAATCTGGTCTGCACTCTGCTGCTCAATTGCTACCCAAAAAATCCTTTTATTAGAACCTTGCAGCAGCCTTCATATTCGATCAGCAGCCCTTCAATGGATCTATCACAGATGGTTTGAACCTGTCACAGGTTCTTCGGTCAGTCTATCACAGAACTGATCGGGTGGCTTTGTTCTACACGTCTTCGGTTGTTACTTGATCTCCCCTTTACCGCCACACAGGTCTCTTTGATCGTCTCGCTCTGATACCAATTGTTAGAATATTGGCCCAGAAAAACAAATGTAATACTCGGTATTTTGTGGGAACTACCACGACTCTTTTTATTAATATGAAGAACAAAAGACCACATCTTAAACTATATACAATGACCCTCTTTTATACTATTTTTAACCTTAATTACTATGAAATCACAGCTCAAACACAGCTGGATGACAGCCTATTCACAGCCAAGTTATTCAATACTTTCCTAATTTTTACCTTGGCTAACATATTCTACATGATAACTAATTCCACCCTCATCTTTCTTGGTTCACCCGTATACACCCCTTGAACATCAAGATTAATTTCTAACACAGCGGGGGCGTAAAACCATATCAATTAACACCAATGACACACCATCGTCAATGATCACCAACACCTAAAAAACTCGTATTAAAAAAAACATAAAAAACGAAAAACAATAAAACCGAACGAAAAGTATACGTAAAAACGTTTTACCACGCAGGCGAAACGTAAAACATATAAAACGATAAGTAAGTCGATCTATAACCAACGCTCTGCAACGGGGCCATTAAATGAAGAAAAATAAGTGTAAATACGTTGAACCATACATGGACGCCACAGTGTGAAAACTGATAAAAATTTAGACAGAAACGTAAATTAAAAAAAAATGTAAAATATGAAAGAATATGAGACCAAAGTTGAAAATAAAAAATTGTTGGGCTAAATTGTAAAAATGTAAAAGTAGTGAGTTAAAACATAAAAGTCAAAAAGTAAAAAATAAAAGTCAAAAAGGTGGGTATAACCAACTAAAGCATATAGTACAACTTATAATGCACACTAAAGTTGATAATTAGTATATATATATAATAACTTGACACTTGCTAGAAGTTGCCCGAGCTCTCTTATTCTAAATGTCTATCCCTAAACCCTTTAGGGCTAATGCAATCTCAATTGCTCTCTTAGTCATCAACCAAATGTCATCTATAGTTCTTAGTAGGGATATTCCATTCTCAATTCTATTTCCTACAAAACTACTTTATCCTATTCCACCTAAAATATTCAGTAGCACTTGCTTTGTCTCATATAACGTCCTCATGTCACTAAACTAGATCTGAAATATCTCATATGTGTGTTGTTGGTATTTCTCATCTTTAAAAAGGGTATCGATGTTTTTCTCCCATTCTATATCGTTATTTTGTATCTAGATATATCACTTTCTACAAAGATTTATCTTTCTTTCTTATTGCAGAATGATGAGTTTTTGGTTTGCCACTTACCTACAAATCTTCTGATCTCTTTTCCAGTAATCAATCTTCCATTCGTATATAGTACTTCAATCATGTGCAAAGCCCGATCCTATTTTTCAAGTATACCCTCTCTTATTGTGTAAGGTAAATGCACTCGTACATATCCTATTGTGTCTATTGTTATTTAGTATTACTTGTCAACGACCTCTTATTGGCTTATAGCCAAGCCAACCTAGATTTTGTTTGCATTGATGGCTTATCCTAGTCGACGTGTTGTTATGGTTGAGGAGATAGGCTCTTAATCATAATGATAATATGTTAGTAGATTCACTACTCAATAAAAGGCAATGGGTCAAAGAAGCTTGATTGGTTGCCAAAGCTCAAACAAATGGAGTTAATAATTTTAAGAACTTTTTTATTTCTTGGAAGCCAAGTACAATTAAACGATTCATTAATTTGATGTCAAGAATGCCTATTCACATAGGAATTTACATGAAGAGGTATATATGGAGAACCACGGGTTTGTACCTAAGGGGAGTTTGAGAAAGTACGCAAGTTATGGAAATCCATGAACGTCCTAAAGCAATATCCACATGCCCTGTTTGGGAAATCTAACTTAACAGTAATAGAAATCTGTTTATGGAGGAGTTATGCAATCATTCTATATTCCTTACTTCATCTACCTTTGGACGCAGCTTGCTTGTTCTATATATGTCAATGATATGATAATTATTAAGACATAAAAATGAGATTAGAAAATTTAGAACATTCCTAGGAACTCGATTTCAAACGAAGGATCTTGGTCGTTAAAATACTTTTGATGATTAAGTTACTCGCAATGAGAAAGAAATCTATTTACCACAACAAAAATATATTATGATTAAGTTACTCGCAATGAGAAAGAAATCTATTTACCACAACAAAAATATATTATGGACGTACTAAGTGATTCAAGAATGATTGAAGCAGAAGTTTGTGATTCTTCTATGATAAAAATTGTAGATTTGAAAGCATGTGAAGCGAACTTTCTAAAGAACGCCTAAGAAGTATATAAAATATTTGGGAAGTCAAACTATCCACCAGTAGCAGCCTTTTCAATGAACTATAATGTTAAGTCATATCCTAAAACATCTCAAAAATACCAAAATCATGGACACCACACCATAAAGGATTACAAAGATCAACTATAATGGAGACATCTATTAGAATATATTATTAGGGTTTGATTAGAATGAGCCCACAGGCCCAGTTAGGTTTCTAATAATATTATTCAGTATTTTACCATCTTACAACATCTACTATTAGGTATTGTGTCTTGTGAAATCTCGTTTCTTAAAAAAGTATAAAGCAAGATTTCATTATAGTTTAAGTGGATTCAAATTATTTGAAACAAGGCAACCATTCACATTGCAAAATTTAAGTGGATTCAAATTATTTGAAAATTTTCAATAGAGGGGAAAGTTGGAAACTCCTGATATTAAAAAAAAAACCCAACATAAGTCTATCTTAGCTCATGGGCCATATACATGTAAATCCTAATAATGGTAATTCTATAACTATAATTAGCACATGCATATATGCAATACATATAGAAGTTGACTATTAATTCACTTGGGAAAATCTTAATGATGGTGGGAATTAATTAGCTAATGCTTTTACCTTGGTTTTAAAAAAGTGAGGCACAAAGGCGCTTCAAGGCGTTTAAGTCCCACAAAGGCACAAACCAATGCGAGAGACTCACGTATGCGACAGTTATTCATTTAATATTTATATACTATTTACAAATAATATTTTTATGTAAAAAGACTTTTATGTACAACATAAGAAGTTAGATTTACAACCTAAGAAGCTTCAAGCCTAAACACAAAATCTGCCAAAAGCAATCCTTCTACAAGTACAACCTAAGAAATAATATGTACAACCTAAAAAAGCTTCAAACTCAATATACAACTAAAAAGTTTGAGGAAACCAAATAATATATAAAACAAAAGAAAACAATTACACAAAACTATCTACATTTTCAATACCAATGCAGGGTGTTAAAAGTTAAGTACTACAAAAGCACCACTGCTCAAAAAAGGTCAAAACCAGTTGTGCACGTAGGACTTCAAATTGAAAACTAGGTTAAAAAGTTGCATGATTGAACACTATATAACCCTCCTCCCTCCCTCTCTCCAAAGAATGAGGCACGCTTTTTGAAATCAAGTTTTTCACTAAAGTATATTTCGGGAGTTAGATTAGTTATATTCGTAACATGGGCACGATCAATATTGTTTCAGGCTTTCAGCTTGACAAAGAGTGTTAGATTGTATACAACCCAGTGTATTGTCTTTTTAGTTTAGATTGTATTTTGTCCTCTATATATATACCCTTGTACATTCTTTACAAATATAATAGAAAATAATTTGTCGAGCTCTGTTTACAAGGTTCATGCCTACAGGACTATCAAACCACAAAGGAATATTATTATTGAATAATAAAAGTAGATATCGCAAACTATATTTATAAGCTCAGATAATCTTGGTGAACAAGCTACTAATCCTCTTAGGAGACTAAATCAAATTGATAAAGATAAATATTATCTACCAAATATAGACTAACAAACCTTCAAGCTATTATTATCAAGCATGGACAAAATAAGAATGACATGATAAGTTAAGTGTGCCCAAATTAGAAAACTAGAAAATAATATCTGAAGATGAAATATCTGCATTTTTATAAAATAGGATTCCTTAGCATCGTCGACCAGAATTGTGGACCAAGTACGAGTACATGAAGCAACAATATAATCACCAGTGCCAAAAAGTTATGAGACCTAGAACTAAATTTGCAGAAGGAATTGAGTGTAACAATAATAATTTTTACCTTATCATTTTCATCTGTCATCACATTTGATGTCATATTCATCATCTTCTTCTTTTTATGCTCGGGCATCTCTAACAAACTAATCTGCCACAAGCACAAACATAAGTCCATTTACATACCAGGATCAAGTTCAAAGGTCAAATTTCATAAAAATTGAGTGCAAATCCTTTTGTCCATGATTAATTAAGCCTTTTCACTTTTGGTTTCGTCACAAATTTAAAAAGCATGTTTGGCTTTCAACCATTTATCTGCACATGTTTTGGAGGATTTCATAACATTTGATATCAAAGAAACCATGATTTAGCACTTATATTTGATGATCTTCTTCTAATAATCATCGCTTGAATCAGATTGTGGCTTCTCTAGAAATATGTTTCTAAAATCAAACTTCACACCAATAGCTAATATATATATGAAAAGTAGCCATCAAGAAGAAGTTGTTACACATTTTTATGCTTTGAAAAGTATTATTCATGTCGGGATAAAAGGATAGCGGTAGAAGACGACCATCCCCCTTGTAGATTATGTATGGATAAACTCAGGATTGATATGACTATATGACTGAAAGAAACTTTGAGAATGATATCCAAGAATTCTACATGTATTTTATTTAGTTAAGACATAATAAAATCTCAAGATGAAATACTTACCCCTCCTTGACCACCCCTAGCAACAAGAATTTCATCACCATGATGAGCTAGATCAGCTAGAAACTTGCCTCTTTTATGTTTTACAACAGTACCTGTCATCAAATAAAATAATGATAACAAAATGAAGATCGAGTTTTGCTAATCATTCACATGATTACATAAACAAGCACCTTAGGCTTGGTGGGTTTTTCAGTCAAAACTTTGTTAATTTCCTCAACAAATGCATAAACTTTGTTAGAAATCGGAAGAAAAATATGATACACTTTGGTTTGATTTCTATTTTGGGTAACGCAATTTTATTTGCATTTACAAAAAGGCTCAAACAATTATAATATTTCATTCCATTCAGGGTACCTTAGATCAAAGTTTTAAAAGCTAGTTACCTTTTTGTGAGTGAAAAAAACATATAATAAGATGGTTACCCAAGCATGAATCAAACTAAAGCTAGTTACTTTGTATGCAATTTTCCATAAAAACAAAAGAGCAAACCTAAAGGTACAGGAATACGCAATATTGGTGCAGCTAAACCATTTCGTAGTTGAGAATGCAAGACACCCATTGTGTCAACATTTCCTCCACGTTTTGCATTAAATCGGCTTTTCTTATGGAACTCCAATAAAGAATCTTTCCCCTCATCTGCATAAATTACAACATCACCACCATGTCCACCCATTGGTAGGATAAGTGATCCATCAAAATCCCTCTTATAAGAACTTCTTATCCTTGCTTTTTCTTTTTCCTGCTTGTTCTGTGACTTAGAATTGGCCTTTGGGTTATGCATACTTAGAGTAGCACCATGACCTCCATCTCCAGCACGAACGGTTATGATTGCTTGATCAAAATACTTGTGAGGTTCTCTACTTAGACTTTCTAGGCTTGGAGAAGGGACTTCTTTGGTCTTTGCAAGTCTACACAACAATTTATGTTGTTGGAAATTATTGGGAATGTTTTTCTGCTGATTCCAACTGCAGATAATATGGATCGAGATTGTTAACACAAGAAAAAACAATATACGTTTTACTACGTAACTGATATAATATGGATCTTAAAAGTAATGTGTGAACTTCTTATGCATGTAATGTTATAGGTCCAATGATTACAATGGTACAGTAATAAGTAACTCTTATGACTATATAATGACCGAAATATGGTGAATTTAATTGTATTTTCATCAGAGCATCAAAAAGTACATAAAGGAGGTTGAGTGTTTGATTATGTGATATGGAATGATCAGAAACCGATAATTAGCTGCAGCAAAAGGGGCTCAAGGGGATACACTCCCGAGACTTTTTAAAAGTGGGGAACTTGGGATAATCAAAAATCAGTTGTTTGAGTGTTTAAAAAACCTCTGCTTATTGAGGATTTGCAAGTAAAACGACCCTAAATAATCCGATAATCAAAATCAGCTTTGTTCCCACACCCCAAAAAACTACACATCAGCTGGCAGTATCCAACAATCATTGAACCAGAAATCTCACCTTACAAACAAGATAATTATAAAATCAGTTTCCTTGAGGATACTCATAAACAGATTAAACCCGAAAAGGCACATATCAGCTGTAATATAATCTTATCTTCAAACAAGATGATGATAGCTATTAACGAAATCATGAAATTAACTTCACCAATTCTCCGTATTTCACCTCGGTAAAAGTTAAACGACAGTGAATTCAAATCCATTTATCAGGTCAATTTAACACCACTAACCAAACCCTAAACATTTCAAACATTCCAACAGCAGAAGAGAGAGAGAATGAGGGATACCTGTGATTGAGAGGAAGAAGAGAGTGTGATTTAAGGGGGAAGAGGGAGGTGCCGAAGAACGGAGACGGTGTCGCCGGAGAAGGAACGGAGACGGTGGAGGATATCATATTACGCCACCGGTGACTGGCCGGAGGTAGTCTGTTTATGGCCTATGGATAATCTAATCTGCAGCAAATATTATTATGAAATGTTTTTCATAACATTTTCAAGTTGATAAAATCTTTTTCTTTTGTTAATAAAAAAGTGTGAATTTTTTTAATACAATGAACTTTTAAAAAAATGACATTCTTTAGAAACAGTTTTTAAATGAAATGTTTATAAAACAATAATCATTTAGTTTAAAAAACAAAATTGAAATGAAAGTTTTTAGAAAATGATATTATTGTTTCATTACTTAAATGAGTTATTTATACATAATTTTAAATTTATCTTATCTCAGATTATGATTTTATAATTACTAAATCTCCATTGCTTATTATTTTTTATTTAATTTAATTCTACACGGTAACTAGCCTAGTATGTATGTGTGTGTGTGTGTGTGTGTTTAAGTGTTAATCTGTCTTTAAACTATTAACATATTTTATTTTTTGGATGAATGTGTGTTGTTTTGTTTATTTGGCTCTTTACAGGATTATTAATCTTATATGTTTTGATCATTACCATATGTTGTTTGTTGTAAGTCCTATGTTTAAGGGATGGTTTGTTGTTTATTATGTTTTGAATTAGTTATGAGTTACATGCTGGTAATTTTTATCATTACCGTTTGTTGTTTGTTTTCAATCCTCACTTTAAGTGTTGGTTTGATATTTATTATGTGTTCTTTTTAATTAATGATAAGCTACATGCGTTATTTTAATCATCATCATCATCTGGTGCTTTTTGTTAATCCTCTGTTTAAGTGATGGTTTATTATTTATTATGTGATGTTTTGAATTAGTGATGAGTTACATGTGATGTTTTTGTGTTGGTTGTTGTTAATCCTCCATTTAAGCGTTGGTTGTGTCGTTTATTATGAAATGTTGTCAATTAGTGATGACTTACATTTACTGTTTTGGTCATTATCATGTGTTGTTGATTGTTAATTATCTATTCAAGTGCTTCTTTATTGTTTACAATGTTTAGTATTGAACTAGTGATGAATCACATGTGTTGTTTTGTTGTTAATTATCAGTTTAAGTGTTAGTTTGCTATTAATTATGTGTTGTTTTGAATTATTGATTAGTTACATATGATGTTTTCTAGATTTAACCCCCCAAACAGCACAAGTACATGGTAAAATAGCATAATTATGTATATTGTCAACTCTTTTTAAAAATATAGCAAAACTATACTCAAAATTATAGGCAAAATTCTCGATCGACAATGTTCTCTTAGCCAAGTGACATCCGCTATTTATCCCCCCTCAAATTGGCGCGGTTTCAAGCCCACAAAGTGGGCAATGAGGTCATACAGTGTTGGAACCAGAGAAGCAACCCGAGGGATAGGGATGGCAATGGGGCGGGTTTGGGACGGGTTCAGCTTATCCCAACCCCATACCCGGTTAGAAAAGTATGCCCCATACCCGGCCCAAAACCCGTCGAGTATGTATCGGGTATTTACCCGTCGGGTAACGGGCATACCCGCGGGTAATTGGGTATACTCATTTATTTCATGATTTATTCCTTCGGGTATCTTTTCAACATTTCGACCAAATCTCTTTGTAACTATCCATTTTCGACTAAATCTATTTGCTAATGTTTCACTGACTCTCTTCTTATATAGGTAAGTTCGAAGAAGAATCAAAAGTCTAATTGTCAAATTGTTCGAGTAGGATATTGACCGAAATATATGAATATTAGAATTAAAGAACTTGAATATTATATGGTTAAAATAACTAAAAATAAATATAATATATTTAAAATAACAAAAGAAAAAACAAAAATCATTTTGGGTATATATCGGGTAAACGGGTATGCCTAATCGGGTAAACGGGTATGTTTAATCGGGTAAACGGGGCGGGTAAACGGGTATATCATGTAATCCCATATCCGTCTCATACCCGCTTACCCGACCCCATACCCATCCCAAATGTCTCGGGTTTCGGGTATTCTCGTCGGCTTCAGGTTTGATTGCCATCCCGGACCTGGTGACCAAAAAACCCCGAAATGGAGAATTTCCACCGTTTTCCCAATTGAACAAAGAATAAATTAAGTGGTGTCCGAGGAATTTGACCTCAGAAAACCCAAAAAGAAAATAGGGAAACCTATGAATCTGGACGAGTCCAGATCCTCTAAGTGGTTTCTAAAACTAGCTTGTGGGTTCATCGTTCAAGTAAATTTAAGTTCTTGATTTTGTGTAATATTTTTGAAAAACTAAATTCATATAAAAAAGTTATTTACATTAAAACAAGTGAAGGAAACTTAATAAAAGTTGGCAGTGGTGGACTTTCAAAATTACACGTATTGTTTTATAAAACCGGGCCTTACCGGATCGCCGGACCGGGAATCAGACTCCAATCCGGCCCAGTTCGGTGCTTAAACCATTTTGACGTTGACCAGTCAGACCGGTCAAATCGGACTGGTCGAATCGATTTTGTATATCCATTATATTATTTTACAGTATTTTTTACATATATTAATTAAAATATTTATAATTTCATCCGGTTCTTATATCTGATCCGATAGATCGAACTGGTCCGATCAGCGGACCGGTAAGGAGTCCGGTTTACTTACCGGTCCGATTCTAAAAACATTGGTTACACGTCTAGCGCATCTATTTTCCCACTTGAATCACAGACTGATTAAAAATTTGAAGGGTCAGATTACTTTTTGATTTTTTTCAGCAAAATGGAGTTTTTAAAGAAAGCACCCCTATATATTGAATCTCTGCCAGTTAGTCTCCAATGAAAACCAAATTTGAGTTCAGTGTGGTTCATCTTTCGGAATTTTAAACCCAATTCGAATGTTGAATAGTCGACCCAATCTCTTTCTACATCTTTTGCCAATTGATATCTAACCATCTTATAGTACAGAAAAGTTGATATCCTGAATCCTTTGTCTGGATCAATGAATCAAGATTCAATACAGCAATCACTTGATAACAAATACATTTGGCCATTTACTGGAACATTGCATTAGAAACATTAGAAAAGAAAACGCGTATTTGCTCTTACAAATGAATCTTTACTTTGCGGAAACAAACCCGTCTAAGAATTTGAAGTATTACATGGTTTTCTTGCACCCGCGTCAACCCAAAAATACAAGTTGAAAATTACAACAGTTTTGTACATGTAGTGAGACACGAGTTGGGCTGGGTGATCTGGTGACGAGATCTCCTTAACTAAACATAAATTAAAAAACCATGTGAAAAAATGTCTAATACAACATACCAAATCCTTGGCGTGCAAGAAAAATCAAAGTGCAAAGCCTCTTCTTTTCGGGTTGAAGAAATGATCATAGGCAGATCTAACTCCTCTTCAGGAAATCATTTAACGAGAATGGCGCTAGTACATCCTGTATTAAAAATAGTATCAAGCAACGCAGTTATATTTGAGCACGATGAATGGGAAGCGGTTGAATGACTTTTTAAAACCATGGGGATATTTTTTTTTAAATTAAGTTCATATACCAATCATTGTGCTATGATATTACAGTACTAAGAAACAAACTGATTATAATGAATCTCTTACATTCCCATCTTATCATCGCTGAATGATCAAAGGACTTGATAATGAACCAAAACAGAGCAAAATGTTTTAATTTACCTTTCCGAGTTCTTCGCTCAAGCATTGTCTAACTACAGTTGTCTGTTGTATTATCCTTTCTAGTTCCGAGTAACTTGGCGTGTTTGCATGTGCTAACAGTAACATTAATCACATAAGAATTAAAAACTAAGACACAAAAGAATAAGTTCCAAGGGAGAAACAATTGCATGTATAAGATGTGTAAAACAAGAGTTCTTATAACATACACACCTAGAATTGCTCTGTTCAAGTTATCTACAACATGTTGTCTGTACTCCAAGCTAAGGAGATGAAACATCGGTGATTTTTCCGGTTCGTCGTAAGCTAATAGGCCCATAAAATCCTACATGAAAGTAAGTCATTTAATAACCAAACTCATGTAATAGAAACTTTAAAGATGACTTTCTTCCATGAAATTTGAAAAAAAAGCGTACTTCGAGTTTTTCAACATATTTTTGCACTTTCCCAAAAGGGGTCAACTTGGCCTTAGCGAATTCAATTGCTTCTGTGCTGCCACGAAATATATACACTTAATTAAAAGAAACATAAATCTTGAGATCAACCAAACAATATTATCATCATGCTCACCATTTCCTTGAACAGATAAGTTCAACCAAATGAAGGCCCAATAGATCAAAAAGCAGGTCCTTGTTATTTTCAAGTAGATCAGGAGACATTTGTTCTGTCAGATGAATAGCATCCAATGTGTTACCCTCCAAAGCAAGGTGTAAAATACCTGAAAAAGTTGTGTATGAATCTCATAAGAGGCATTTTCATATGAAAATTGAGCAAAAAAAACATTTAATATACAGGACTCTTGACAACTTTTTAGCCAAAAAATAGGCACAAACTGCCAAAGCAACTCTATTCAGTTGTTTTATAGTAATAGAACCGTACGTTTTCTTTTCTCCATATCCTCCAGCTGAGTAGTGGATACTTTTAATCCAGTAGAAGCAACAAGTGATTCCACAGTGTCTTTATAGCAACCATGTATGAGATATGATAAGATAATATTGTGGCTATCTTTGTCATTAATTTTCTGCCAAGTTCATCAGTGAAAGTTGAAGTTATAACTAGAAATTTATTAGGAAAAATGGAACTTTTCAAGTAGGAACCATATTAAAGGATATCACAGAAGTATGACATGTAAGGTTTTGGAAGTGCATTTTACAGCCCTAAGTTTATTCTTCTCTTAAAATTCTAGTGTTTCAACATTAAACAACAAAGTTAACGAAACACTAATTACCAAGCTCCCAAACTATCTTGTTTTCCAAAAGTTCAAGGGATCATGGATAACTAAGTTAGAATAATATTGTGGCTATTTTTGTCATTAATTTCTGCCAAGTTCATCAGTGAAAGTTGAAGTTATCATTAGAAGTTTAGAAAGAAAAATGCAACTTTCAAGTTGGAACTACGTAAAAGGATATCATAAACACAAAATGAAACCTTTCATGGTAAAGAAAACTGGAAAAGTCGAAAATTTGAGGGTTTGGAATTGCATTCATAGCCCTAACTATCTTCTTTACAAAAAATTCAAGCATTTAACAACAAACAGCAAAGTATGCTATAACACTATTTACTAAGCTCCCAGACTATCTTGTTTTCCAAAAGTTCAAACGATCACAGATAACCAAGTTAAAAAGGCTTGTTTACTTGATGTTCCAGTAGTATTACGCGTGCGATTTCAGCAACCAATTATTATTGTAACTATTAATTTAATCATCTGCTACCACCCACCACCTAAATCACAAATGTGTAGAAATGCAAAAAATCAAGAATTATGTCATGGTAATAATATCACCAGAATTAATCACTAAAGTATATATCTTAATCAAACCAGACTTAGGGCTCAGAGTCTAAATCCTAGAGAATCACCGTGCATACTGAAGTTAAAAAGCCTCTAACAGCAATGGCAATTTCAACCATCACTAAATTTCCAATCAAATTTCAAAGGATTTTACTCCTGACTATTAGTTTTTCGTTTGGGGATTATGCAAATTTCACTAATCTAGCACCCATAAAACTCGTTTGCTAACAGAAAGATGCGGAAACCTACAATATTGCAATTATGAACCCTAGAAACGCAAAAACCATACGAAATCGACAGCAAAACCACAATCAATTGCTAAAATCAATCACAAACAGTTGCAAGATGCAACGTTGACTAACAAACGATGCAGTTTTGAGAGATTTGAGATGATAAATTGACTATATTGATATCCAAAATAAGTAGAATGAATCAAACTTACGATTTGCTCGTATTGCCTTGGATCGACATCCATTGTTGAACGGCTGGGTGAATTAATCGCTTCGACGATGGATCTGAACATAAGAAATTTCTACATTCATTTACAAAATTGTCGAAATGGTTGCTTCTCAAATTGAATCATGTTGTCGTTAGTTATTATTCTTTTTTTATTTTTTAGATTACAAAATCCTGTGTAAACAAGTTCGATAAATATAAGAGTTAATTACCGATTATCTTTAGTTCAAGTGTTTAAAAGTAGATACTTAAAAGACATATAAATATTAGGTAATGTTTTCAGAACCGGATCGGACATCGAACCGGACACCTTACTGGTTTGGTGGTCGGACCGAATTTAAGAACCGAATGACGTCATAATTATATATATATATATATATATATATATATATATATATATATATATATATATATATATATATATATTATATTATATATATTTAATTTTTATGTGCCATTAATTTTATGTAAATATAAAAAAACCAATAGTCTATATTAATTTTTGTGTAACATTAATTTTTATGATCCACAGACCCATTTATCCATGTTCTTAGTCCAATTTGTAAGTTGTAACATTAATTAGATGGCCCATTATTTACCAGCCCATTTAAAATTTTTAAGCTTTCAAAAACCCTAAAACATGCTACACAAGCAACAGCCGTAATCACCATCTTTTCACAAACTCTTCACCATCTCTGCAGCAACTCTTACCTTCTTTCTTCTTCAATCATTTCTACTCCATCATCTGAATTCTAAAACATCTTTTAATTTCTATTCATCTACGCTTGAACCTCACATTATAGATCAAAAATTGCGATCATTGAAGCTTCCCGTTGTTCTTCGCATCTTTACCTGTGGATGTACGATGAGTTTCAGCCAAGAACTTACCATAGAGAGATTAAGATGAGAGATGAGATGCTTCTGGTTAATAAACACCGAACCAACCGGTAGACCGGTTTTCCGATTCGACCGGCAATTCGCTACCAACCGGCCGGTTTTCTCAACATAAAACGAGTTAGGGTGGATCGGACCGCCGGAGTTACCGAATCCCGGTCGGACCGGTTGGACCGGCCGGTCCGATCCGAGCTTGAGAACATTGATATTAGGTGTTATTGAGTTTAAGTCTCACTCTAAAGAAATTTAGGGTATGTTTGGTATAAAGTAATAGAATAAACAAAATAATGAAATGAATTATTAAATTTCATTATCTTGTTTGGTTACCATTTAATGATGGAATGAATCATTATCTTATGTTGTTTGTTAGGTAACAAAAGATTAAAGAATAAAATATAAAAATGGTTATGGTGGTGATGGTGGTCGGAGGCGGCAACGGCAGTGACCAATGGTGGTGGTTGTGGTGGGTGGGTGGTGTTAGTAACAAATTATAGAAGAAGGAATGGAATGAAAAAAAAGAAGGGAGGGTGGATGTAATGAATTTGAGGAAATGAAATCAACTATGTAATGGTCATTCCATTACCATCACCAACCAAACATATCTTTTTCATTCACCATCAATGGTTCATTACATTCATCCCCTAATTCATGCGCACCAAACGCTACCTTAGGGTTAAGTCAGTGGGTTTTTTCAGTTGTATGATTTCTCATGAGGGGGTTGGGGTGCGGTCTAGGCTGGAAAACAGATAGGTGGGCTAAATTAAGATAACACATATAATCTGAATCAATGTCGTACATTTGTCGTTAAAAAGAGTTAATTACATGAAATATACATATGTTGGATTGTTTTCACTTTCGGTGATTTAGTTTGGAAAATTACATAGTTGGTTCAAAGATTTGCCCAAATGTAACACAAAAGGTCCCGTCATGGATAATCGTAATCCTTTTTCCATTAAGTACTAGCAAAACAACCAAAATACCCTAACTATTAAAAAAAGGTAATAACATTAATTTAATTAAATATACTCATGGACCGCACTCTTCCCCTACAATCCTTTACTGCACCCCACCCCCAACCCCAACTTCAACTTAACGTATTTTTACAAGGCAGCCTCATAACCACCACACCTTCACCATAGTAGCCCCCCCCCACCCCACCAGCCATCACAACCTACTCTCTATCTCTCTTTGTCTCTTGATTAATGTTGAGTCGAGTTTTGAGTGGGTTATATGTTGGACCTTTCTGTTGAGTCGAGTTTGGAGTAGGTCGTTGGTCCTTTTGGTTGATTCAGTTGATTTTTTGTGGGTTTTGGGTCACATACATTATATCGTATCAGTTTTGGTGGTTGGTGATGCATGGTGGTGGGTGTGGTGCATAGTGGTTGTAGTGGTTATGGTTGGTGAGGGTGAGGTTGAAGATGGGGATGGTACCCTTTTCAAGTGGTGGGAGAGCTGGTGGCAACCAGTAGTGGGAGAGCAGATGGAGACCGAAGGTGGGAGTGGCAGTGGTTAGCCGGTGGTGGAATGGAATGGGCAATTATACACTATGGGTCAAATGAAATGGAATGGACCCTTAAACACGTGTTAGCCAACTGGAATGGGCCATTATGCATTGCGGGTCAAATGGAATGGACCTTTAAAACACATGCGGGCTAAGTGAAATTGGTTTTATATTGTGGTCAATTGTTAGGGCCTTAGCTAGCCAAAGCTACTTAACTCATAGGGGTCTGACATTTGTTGCCGACCAATGTTTGGGCTCTTGCTTTATGCAAACCTAGTGTTATGATAAATGAAAAGATAATGAAATAAAAAGATTATGAACGTGATAACAAAAGATGAACATGATAACAAATGTCATTAGAGCCATGTGGACTTGTATGTATGGTTTTGTGTGTTCATAAGTGAAAGAAAAACTTATCTTATTATGTATAAAACTAGAACTCATTCAACAATGCTTATTTTTGTATGCATATTAGTTGGTAGGTAAGTTTATTGTGAATATGAGGATGGCATGGAATTGCAACTACTTGGCACATAAAGCCTTACACCCGTGTTTAAATAATAATTGGTTATTTTAAAAGACCATTTTTATGTCCTTTAATTTAGATAATTACTCTTTTAAAAGAAGTTTTACTATAAAATGAATGATTTAAGTATTCCATTGTAATATTATTGATTCAATGATGTAATGTGTAATGGTTGATGTCATAATCGACCAACTGTGAGCAGTCCTGGGAACGAGGACTTACAATTGTTCTTTTCCATTTATAATATACTAATTTTTAATTTTTCTATGCATAAGGTGTTGTACCTTATGCATTGAGTGTTGTATAAAAACAATTGTATACTTTTAACCTTAAACTTTTCCTTTTTGCAATATAACCTCACAAAAATTGAGTTTTAACTTTTTAACCCAATTTTTTTATCTTTTGCAATTTGACCTTACAATTTTTTTACTTTACAACTTTAACCCAAAACTTTTATCTTTCGTAAGTTTCTGTTTTACGTTTCGTTCTAAAATTTGCAAGTTAAAATGGGGCAACATGCATGTATGGTTCAACATTTTTACATTTCGTTTTACGTTTCAATTTAAATATTATGACTTAATATGGCGCAATGTGCATGTGTGGTTCAACTTTTTTACGTCTATTTTTATCCGTTTGACATGTTCATTGCAACATGCGGGTCCTAGATCGACTTAGTTAAACTTTTCTATGTTTTATGTTGCAGTCTAATTTCTCCGCATTAACACAACCTAACTTTAGTATTGGTGGAAGTTGACGGTGGTGTGACATTTATGTTATTTGGCATAGTTTTACGCCCCATCGCAACGCGGGGACTTAATTCTAGTTTGTTATAATATGTAATCTAAAAAATTCAAATACAAAGTGTTACATACTTTCTTAAAATCATTGAAAAAATATCATCACCGTTTTAGTTTTCTTTACTCATGAAATTAGTTTATTTATAATTAATGACCCATCTAAAATATTCCTACCTTTATTAAAGTAGATTGCATACAACTAACGAAAGAATTGATGAACATCTTAAGTTTATTTACCTAGATCTTTGATGTCAGTTGTTGGATCGGGGTTATGGATTAACAAGATTTTTCTATTTGATCATAAGTTAACAAATGTGGAATCTAAGTTAACCATTTACTAACAAACACAAATACTTTGAGTACAGATAAGAGCATGAGTTGTTCTATCAAAGTATTCACTTGATTAATCAAAACCGAGTACAAAGAGTAATATTCAGCAGATACACAAGTGGATTGAAACATGCTTACCTCTACTATACAACTATGTGGGTTCTATACTATGAAATCTAATCAATAAGAATAAGCTATTCCATTTCAGAGTGTACGACAAGTCAGACAATCAACACATCAAAGTTATGCAGATTCAGTACTATGTTTTCTTCAAAAGGTGGAACACAACGGCCGTCGATACAGACAGTCTTGTCTTGTGTAACAGTTGATCAGTAGCTCATGGAGTTCGGTGCTAATCAACAACACATCAGATAAATGCTGATTGACAGTGGTTCAACATATGCTGATCAGCAGTCATTCAACACATACTGTTTGGCAGTTGATTCAGCACTTGGCAGAAATCGGCAGTTGGCAGTTAGTGCTGAAATCTTGAGGTTTCGGTAGCTTCATCCTTTTCATAGATCAACATCACTTTGTAAGTAGTACTAATGAGGTTAAATATTCGATAAACAGATTAATATAGTAGATCAATTTTTTATAAATTAAAGTAATGAAAGACAAGTTAAAATCACAATTTATCATGCAGTTTGTCCAACAATATGATAGGCTCTTCGCCTTAATAAACGAGCAAGATATGTGTGATCAAAAGTACACAAACAATCAAGTGATGAAAAAGTTCTCAAAATGTACTCTAATGTAGATTAGAAATGTGATTCTAGATCTCCCTAGAATTTTGTGGTGAAACTAGGGATGAGCATTTGGTACCCAGTACCCGTACCGGTACCCGTATCGTACCGATACCGGTACCCAGCTGGTACCGAAAATTTGTATAAGGTACCGGTATCGGTACTTGATTTTCTTACATTTCGGTATCGGTACTCGCCGGTACCGGTACTGGTACTTTACCCAAAAGTCCCATATGGTACCCGATAGTACCTGAATACGAATAAGCTATTTTGAAAAAGGATTGACAATATAGTGATCAAATCGAAAATTAACTTTCTTTGATATTTTGAAACTTTTAGCATTGGTATTGATCTTATTGGTGTTTATTATTTTGTGATGAAACTCATCACCATGAAGCAAAAACAATTTACTATCTTTTTTTAGCAGTGTTGCTTCACAACTGATGAGTGGTAAGCATATGTGAAATTGTTGATATTTAGAATGCATGGTCAAGTCTATGTACTATTTTTGTTATATGTGGATGTTTTTTTTATATTTTATTTTTTTAGTTATTATAAACTTTTAGAGGTATCAGGTACCAAACATGTACAAGGTAACGGGTACAAAAACAAGTAATGGATAGCGTAACCAAACATGAACCATGCAACAAGACTAAAAAATAATGTTGCGGAGATAACGGGTACCAAAGAGGTATTGGGTACTGAAATACCAGTACCGTACCGGTACCAGTACCTGTACCCATATACCAAAATCGGTACCGGTAGCGGTACTCATTTTTTATAAAATTCGGGACCGGGTACTTTCGGTATCGGTACCGGTTCGGTACAGGTACGGTATCGAACTCATCCCTAGGTGAAAACCCAATAAGGTCAATGAACCTATTATCCCCACACTTTGATATCGCCAATTTAATTTTTCAAACAATGAAAAGCGTGATCAAAATTTCAGCCTATTTAACCGAGTTTTTTTTTAAAATAATGTTGGTGGTAAAATTATTTATCAAAATGAGTTATTTGAAAAATATTTATCAAAATAAATGTTTTTTAAAAACTTTTTTTTCTCACTTTATTGGATAAAAAACCTTTTCTTTGAAACAAAATTGTTTTTTTGGAAATGTCCTAATATTTATAGTAGATATATAATCTACTTAGCAAAACTTTAAATTCTTTTTTTTTTAAAGTTTGTCGCTAACTTTTATTTTATTCTTTTAGTTTTTTTTCTAAGAGATTAAACTTTTTTTAATTGTTATATGCTTTCTAAATTAAAATTTTATTATTTTAAGTTATTTTGTGTTATTTTAAATAAGAAATTTGATATGAATACTTTTTCATGTTTAGAGACAAATATTTCTCGCATGATTATATTAACACATAAGTTATCAAAATCGAGCCTTACAAATTCTACCATCATGTCGTAGCACGACATGCATCCACTAGCTTCAATTTCAATTTGAAGTTGGTTATGTATTGTCATATGTAATGTATCAATTTATTTAAGACTAGGTTATAGACCCGTGTATTCACGGGTTTGTATAATATAAATTATATAACTATATAATGTGTATTACACATGTTAAATCATTATATCCGTTCATAGTCCAGGTTGTTTAATATAATTATAAAAAACTTTTTAAATTGTCAACCTCAAAAATCTAGTGAATAAAAATGAAAGTAATAAATGTAAACCAACAATATTATTTTTATACAAGTTGGTTTCTAGCAATCATAACAAAATAAATATCACAATTATGAAAACATGTTCAAATAAAAAGATAACAAAGTTTTAAGAAACTAATTTAAGTTTTTGACAAACACTATTACAGTCATCAAATAATAATACTATTACGAATAGCTAGAATTACACACTTTAACATGATGAGAAAATTTAATGTAACTTGACTATGCATTACTTAACGTAAACATAATTATCAATTAACATTATGTCGAACAAACAAAATTACATCAATTTTTCTAAAAAACTACAAAGTTGTACTTGAGCAGATTTGTATTTATATACATTGATATATCTTTTTACCAAATTCTATTAAACTTTTGATTATATGTTAACTACTATCTTTTCATTTTTTTAGGTACTTTTGATGTTTTTAATATATTATCCGATATTAATTTTTTAAAACAAATAATAAAAACATTATTTTTAATAAATTGTTTGCTATATAAAATTATATATTTTATTTATACATGAATCATTAGTAAGTTATCTGGGAGAAATTTTTATGTTTTTTTGTAGTACCTAAAAATGGGTTAATTAATATGTATGTGGTGAATTGAAACTTGTAAAGAAAAATAAAAACCAATTATTAATAATAAATCACTTATAACCGGGACTCATTCTACTGATAGAAAATTAAAAAAATAAGAGTTTAGTTATTCATTTTAACATTGAATAAAATTTAATCACTCATCTCCTATTAAAGATACATGTTCATGTATTTGTTGTAGTTAAAATTAATAAAAATAGTGTAAGATTCAATTACAAAAAACACTTTACTCAAATTTGAAAATCATCATCAACATGGTCAAAGGATCCACATATATAGGTAAAATTAGGTAAATTGATTTAGGCGGGAAAAACATAATGAGATTGAAGGAGAGAGTGACACGTGTCTAATAGATGTAAAAATTTATTAGTATTAGATTATTAGTATTAGATTAAAATATTAATTTTAGTATACTGACACGTAACTTAATATTTTAATTCCAGTGTAAAAGTAATTAGGAGTGAGATCAATAAATAAAAACTGAAATCATTTAATAATTTAAATCAGCGTAACTTAATTTTTTAATACAAAAACTGAAATCAAGAAATCAATAAATAAAATCCATACAAAAAGTTTTTGAAACTAGAAAACAAACATAAATAACAAATTATCGTAAAAGTAATTATATATATATTAAATTAAAACAAAATTAAAATTAAGTTAGTTAAACAGATATAAACTTATTAGAATCATTTAATAATTTAAATTAGTTAAAAGATTTAAAAGGTAGATTATAAAATTATTTAAAATAATAAAGTTTCAAAAATTTTGCGATGATGATAAATTAGTTATGCTTTTAAAAGGTAGATTATTAATTTAGTTATGCTTTTAAAAGATTTAAAAGGTAGATTATTAAATTAGTTATGATAAAAAACATTTGCCACTTTTTTCTTATGCTTTTCTAAATAACATATTTTAAATAGAAAAGTTTTTTATACAATAAATTAGGAGTGAGAAAAAAAAGTTAAAAAAAAACACCCATTTTAGTAAATATTTTTAGAATTGCCTGTTTTGCTAAATATTTTTTTCAACACCTTTTTGGTAAAAAACTTCTCTTTAACCAATAGCACATTAAAGCAACTATTCGCCAACTTAGGTAAACTCATGTTGGGTTTATAGAATTTTTGTTGGATAGATATTCTAACTTCTTCTTTAATTGCAATCGGGTTTGAGTTCCATGCATCGTTAATAAATAACTCACTAATCGTTTCTTTAACATATTGTGATTTATAACACCATGAAAATAGCTCGAATCTTCATTCCATGTATAAGCCTATTTAACCTTCTCCTTCTATTTGGAGGCACGAATATCGACTCCTCTACTTTTATCAACGACCTTATCCAACTAATATCACTACTTTGAAAGTGGTCATGACTCACCATTTAATCTCTATATATAATAAATGAAAAGAGTTTCGCCAGATGGCGAAATTTTGAACAATGAGTTGACACGTGGCACATTTTCAATAGCTTATTGTCATATGTCATTTTCTTAGCAATTTTGATTCAAAAAGTTTATTTAGATATCATTTCCATAAATTTTTCTATTCTTTTTTGGAAACAAGTCTTTTAAAAAAAGGTAATATTACTTATTTGAGCTTTCTCTTAATTTAAATTTCCTAAATTATAGACGATTTTAAAGTTTAAGCTAAAAGTTATAAGAAAACTAAAATGCAAAAGATTTGAATTTCGAAATTTTAAAATTCAAAATTTCAATATACTAATTAAATTATACTGATTAAAACTCTGACTATGTATTTTATTCTTTTTATTCAAATCTTACATTGTAAAAAATATTTTACGTATTTCAAAATATATTCTTAAGTAAAGTATAATTACATATTTTAGGTAGTCTAATATTCAATGTCTAAATTAATCTCAATCTCAATATATAATAAAAAAATGTTAAGCCACGTGTCAAAATTTTAGATAATACATTGCACATGACATATTTACAATATACGATTGCCACGTGATATTTTATTAGCAAAATAAGATTTATAAAAGTAATCTCATAATCATATTTAAATAGTATTTAATGTCTAATTAAATAACATTCTAAAATTAGATTATAAAATTTAATGAATGAAATGGAAATTTAAAAACTTTAAATTTCAATTTTATTATGCAATTAATTCAAGATTTTATCTAAAAATAACTAATTAATTAGTCAAAAGTTAAAATTTAAAACTAATAATTTGAATATTTAAATTAAACATATGTAGTTCACAAATTTTTGCATTACAATAATAACAATCAATATGAGTATTTTGGGTTAATAATTTTTAATTTTGAAAATCTTCTATATTTTAACAATATCATATAAAATTTACTTGCATTATATAATTTTATATCATTATTTTATTATATGAATACAATAATTTTTTCTATTTACACTTCTTTCACTATCAAAGATATTTGAAAAATATACTATATAACTTCTCTTATGATTAAAGAGTCAATGTATTTTGCATTGAAAACTTCTCTTACTTCTCCATAATTCACACAATCATTATTTTCAACTCATTTCGTATTGCATTCAATTATAATATTACATACACTTTGATTTAAAAGATAAGTTTTTGTCACACCCCAACCTTGACGGCGGAAACGTCGAGGAGTGAGAGTTAAGATCGTTCACAGCCACATAACACTATTATTAATTCCATATATATTATTCATAAGTTTGAAAGGTACATTACAAGCATAAGTCTCAAATAAGAACACAATATAAGAAATATACAAGCTCATTTATTAAGTTAACTAGGTCCATTCCTAGGTGTGAACAACTTCAAAAATGGCGATCAAGCTTGAGTATTTCCTGAAACATGTTAAAAATAAAAGGTCAACATAATGTTGGTGAGATTTCCATAGTTTTCGATACATAAGTATATAAAAGATGACAATTCATGTTGTTAGTTAGAGAACAAGGTAGCTAGGGATGTAAGACAGAATGCACAATCAAACCTCGACAAAGTTTTACAAGTCTCAAACGTTTAAAAGTATATACGATTAGCTAAGTGTACTTGGATCAACCAAGCAGGCTTGTCTGGCCCATAGATCTATGACTTCGCGAGGCTAGCAATAGTTAATGATTGTACATATATTCAACATTACATGGTAGTCATAAAGTTCAACTAACCACAACATACAGATGAAATACCATAAGTTTACAAGAATCAAACGTGTTTACAAGTGCAAAGTTTATAAAGTAACATGTTTCACCCCAAAGTGTAAAAATATAAAAAGGGGTATATAAATACTCACATGGCAAATAAGTATAGAAATGAAGATTAATAAGATTGATAATAAACGTTGTTCCAAGATGAAACGTCACAAGGCACCTATATATATATATATATATATATATATATATATATATATATATATATATATATATATATATATATATATATATATATATATATATAAAATAAGATTTAGGTTAATAATAAGGTTTAACGATTAAACGCGGGGGTTTTTATAAATAAAATGAGTGAACTCTTATTTATATTTTGTTCAATAAGAGAAGTACCATTTATAAAATTTTAAAGGAATTAAATCTTTTATAAATAGCTTGTGTTCTTAAAATATGTTTGAATACAATAATTATTATGATTAATCTCTTATCAAAGAAAAACATAAGATCCAATAATAATTTAGTAAATTAAATTATTACATAAATTTATTTATTTATTTATTTTTATAAATATATTTTAGTTATAACATTTGTAAAAAATGTTAAAATGTCTTACAAGAGTAAATTTACTGAAAAATATTCAGATAATCTTTTTTTTATATTAGGAATTTGTAATAACCATCTTTATATTTATTAAAATTTTCTATAATCAAATTAAGGCTTAAAAAGCCTTTTTAAAAAAATATGAGGTTGCCCGTGTCACACCCCAACCTTGACGGCGGAAACGTCGAGATGTGAGGGTTACGATTGTTCACAGCCACATAACGCTATTTATTAGTCCCAAATATATTATTCATAAGTTTCATTAATAACATTACAAACAAATGTTTCAACAAAGAATACAACATATACAAACGTTACAAATAACATAATCATCCATTTTATTACTAGGTCCAATCCTAGATGCAATAAGCTTCAAAGAGTAGAACATAAACTTGGGGTACACCTGAAACATGTTAAAAATAAAAGGTCAACATAAAAATGTTGGTGAGCATTCCATAGTTTTCAATACATAAGTATATAAAAGATGGCAATTCAAGTCATAAGTTAGTGAATAAAGTGATTAGGGATGTTATGAACAATGCAACAATCAAACCTTGACAATAGTTTTACAAGTCTCAAACGTTAAAAGTATATACGATCAGCTAAGTGTACTTGGATCAACCAAGCAGGCTTGTCTTACCCATAGATCTATGACTTCGCTGGGCTAGCAATAGTTAATGATTGTACATATAACGCCATAACATGGTAACCACAAAAGTTCAACTAACCACAACTTAACATGATGAATTGCCATAAAGTTTACAAGTCTCAAATATGTTTACAATGCAAAGTATAAGTTAACATGTTTCACCCCAAAGTATGAAAATAAGCAAAAGGGGTATGGAAATACTCACATTGATATAAACATTACAAGATGATAAATAAAGATTAAAGGATGATCCAAAGTGATCCCAAGTATTCATTACAAGACACCTAGATATGCATTACAAGGTGAAGATTAATAATATGATTAACGTTCAAATAATGATTAGGGTTTCAATAGTTTTAAGAGGTTTTCAATAAATATTAAATTTTAAAGTAATTATCTTTAATTCCATTAGAGGAATTATATACATTTAAGTATTTTAGAAATGAATTTAAGGTATGATAATGGATAAGGTTAGGATATAAATAAAACTTTTACGATTATCTAAGATTAATTAGTATAACGCATTGATCAATGGCCAATTATTAATCTACACAATTTTGTTAAAGTATATTTTGCAAGAGATAATATAATTTGCAACTATGAAATATATAAACATTTTAATGATTTTTAATTTATTGATTCAAATCCATAATTATATAAATAGTTATTATTTTAAAAGAAACTCATTTAAATATATAAACTTAAATACACATAAAAGAATTATTTAAGTTTTAAAAGAGTACATTTTGACCAATAATAATTTACTATTTATTAAAATCTATTTTAATATAAATAACTCAAAATTAACCTTTGTTTAAAATGTCTTATTAAATAATATTCTTAATTACTTAAATTTAGAAAAATTATAGACAATTATTTGATGCCTTAAAATATTTAAAGGTTATAAAACATTTTTTTATATTTATTAGAAATTTTCTAATATTGTTTTAAGGCTGAAAAACCATTAAAAAAAATTTGGGAGTGGCCGGGTTTCGAACCCGAGACCTGCAGTTTGACATGGAGTAACTTAACCGGTGAACCAAGGCTTCCAGCCGCGGTATCACCTGGTTTTTAAATCATATAAATGCAAACACAGAAGTCTCCCCCAATCCTTAAGAACCCTAGATTCGATTGGGCTCAAATTGAAGCACCAATCGATTCTGTAAACGTTCATAACTATGGGGCTTTTGTTCCCCACACGAAATCGAGTATAAATATGGGTGAAACTTACACGATTGGGTTCGGGTTCGATGAAGACGATGGCATGAACCATCGCGGCCACGAAAATGCAGATTCAGTATGTAAACGTTGACGTTGTTCCAATTAACTTCGTAGATAGATCTTAGGAACGATTTTAAGTAAAAGCCCTCTATTAGTTGTAACCAATTTAGCTCAGAAAGGTCCTTTCGACAGAGTTGCAGGTCACGGTTGAAGGTGTGTCTGATTGCGATGAATTTGTGGTTCTCAGATGAAATTAGGCTGAATATCAGCTTAATACTAGTTAAATGTTCGACTATAACTCATTTACTTTGCTTATTATTATGTATGAATGATTGAACGGCTCGATTGTTGAATGCGGCGGTTACTCGGGTCATTCAAGTCCGTAACCGTGGTTTAAAACACAATTAAAGTCCCTGAACGGTTTCGAGTTGTGCTCACGAGCCGACTGGACCATTTTGGAATGGGAATTCGAAGGGAAAACGGAGTTGCATAGTCGCCGGAGATGTGGCCGGAGTATATGACCGGAGATTGAGGTTCGGCGGGTAGGGGGGGGAAAGTTGGTTTGCGTTTTAAACATAATTACACATATGGTCCCTGTTGTTTTCATTTTGTTATTTCATGCTAAAAAATCTCTTTTGAAGTTTTAGAATGTGCATTATAACCCCCTAGATATTTACATCCAAGTATTATACATTTTTATCTTTTTTTTATTAATTAATGTAAATTATTAATAACAATATTATTATTATTATGATTAGTAGGAGTTATCATTATTATTAATAATATTATTAAGTAATGATAATTATAATATTTATATTATTATTATTTTTATTAGTTATTATCAGTGTCATTATTATAATAACAATAATAGTTATTATTTTACTTAAGATTATTAACACCTTAAATTTTATAATAATAAGCAAACATTATAACACTTATAATGTTATTATTATTATTATATTATTTTGTTAATCACCAAAATAATTATTAAGTATAACAAACCTCAAAGTTTCAAAATGGCTTAAAAGGCCCTTTTAGAATTTAACAAAATTAACTTCCAAGTTAACGAAATTACGAGATGTCACAGCCCGGGTTCGAACCCGGGACCTCTTGATTAAGAGGGGGTAACTTAACCAGTGAACCAGAGCTTTTAGCCTTGATATCTCCCAGTTCTAATTTCCTTTAAACGCAGTTAATGAAGTGCCCCCAAATCCCCAAGAACCCTAGAACAAAATCGGTCAAATTGATGTATCAAACGATGTTGTAAATCAAATTAACCATGGGGCTTTTGTTCCCCAATCTTAAACGAACCTAAATCTATAATTATCTTACCTGATTTGATCGAGAACGATAAGGAAGATGATGCAATAGTCGCGACCCGCATTCGAATTGATTTGGTATGAGAATGGTGATAATAACCAAATTAATTTTGTGTGAAGCTTTGGAGGATGTTGATGATTGAAAGCCCTCTCCCAATTGTAGTTAAAAGAGCTCGGAAAAGGGCCTTCGAATAGGTTGCAGGTTGCGGTGATAGAGAGAATCAAACGAGGTATTCGTGTGTGTTTCAGATAAAATTAAGACTTGTAACAGTTTAGGTATAATTAGATGATCGTTTAAGTTCAATCGATTGGGTTATTATTAGTGTTTAATTGTCGAACGGCTTTATGTTTTAGGACAACGGTTACTCGTTTCAAAGAGGTTCATAACTATGATTTAAAGGCGTTTAAGGCTCATCATAACGTTCGAATCGTGTTCATGAAGCGTTTGGCATGATTTGGTATCAAAAACGGGTGGTTTCGTGAGGATTTGGGGCTCGCCGGAGCTCCGCCGGCGGCGGTTGCCGGAATTACGGGGAAGGGGAAAAAATAAAAGAGAGTTTTGTAATTTTACAGTTTGGTCTCTGTGGTTTTAACAGTTAACATTTTATGTACAAACTTTAATATTAAAGTTTCTAAATTGACATTTAAACCCCCTAAACTTTAATTACTTAAAGTTTTAAAACATTGTTAAGTTTAGTAACAATTACAATTTATTTTTATTATTATTAACGATATTATTTTATTATTATCATTAATATTATTAGTTATTATTTATTACTAATATTACTATTATTATTATCATTATTATATATTATTTAATGTTTAACATTATTAAACTTCAATTTAAAGAATTAAAGACATATTAAGAAATAAGCATAAGTAATCCATAAATTTCATAATGGCCATAAGTAGTCCTTACAAGAACTTAACAAAGTTAACATTTAATTTAACGGAAAATACGAAATGTTACAGTTTCCCCAACTTAAAAGAATTTCGTCCCGAAATTAAAAAAAAATGAAACTTAAACGAACAGGAGACTTATGATGAAAGATAAGTGTACTAACGGACTGTGGTTGGCGTTTGATTACGGGTGAGATGCTTCACTTTTCAATTATGGAATTTTACACGATGCATCCAAATTTGAACTCTTCCAGTGGAATGCGAAAGTGTTCATTGACAAACTAACTCTTTGAGATTTGACACATGAAACGTTGGAAAACAATGATGAGTTCCCGAGGTATATTAGACCTATAAGTCACACTTCTCCCATCATCTGGAATGAAATTGTGTAATAAAGTGACGTCTTGAAACCAATAAGACAAATAATAATATCTCGTAATTGTATGAAAGTTTGACCGTTGGAATTTAAGACTCCCAAGTGTCACTATATAATGACACAAGCTTAACGCATATCTTGTGAATACGTATCGCTCCTCCGGTTAAACCGTCAGGTTAAGAATGATACGATATGCCGAGATTTTGAGCTGGGTTCCCAAAGATGATTAGAGGCATTGCTAATAACAGAAAGTGAATCGATCATCAGAATTAACAATCGATGTTTAACGACACACCACGATAACCGACTATTTGAGATAAGTACGAGTCAATTTCTCGACTCGTTATCTCACATGAGTCAATATGAAATGCGCAAAACTAGCCAATCGGTCAATAATGCACCAAATGACATCAAGAAATACAAGGCAATTTGAACATATACCAAGTTACGTCAACATTCCCTTTATGCCAAACCATGAATACCAATCGCGGAAATTCATGATCCTATTTGTCCACATCGGAATGAATGTAATAGCAAGTCTTGTGAGTCGCAATCAAGATAGAGATTTAGAGATTTTCAAGATTTGGAGTTCAAGGTTATCCAAAATAATGGGAATTGCATTTTTAATTATGGGTAAAGAGTTAAACAAAGACGTCGTTCCTGATCGGATTGGAATTTCAATAATTCAGAATATCGACGATAAAGGCAATGACAAATAGCTTCCCAAGTACGGCTTGACACGCGATTCATCAAACCCATGAACACAATCGTACATTTCTATAACCAGAAAGGCATGACATAAAGTTATAATAAATTTATCTTGTACGAAAGATTGTTTTAGGAGTGTTATCATCGTGCAATTAGTTTTGATGATAACCCAGAATGAAGGTCGATAAAAAGGTTCCATAAAGCTAGATCAAACGTCCAATTGAGACATAAAAGCGTGAGAGAAGAAATCGATTTAAAATTTAAATGTTCCAGGCTTGGAACTAGGGTTACCCTTAAGTAACAACGACCCCTTTTGAGTTCAATATTTATGCTTTAGCTTGACCGGCTGGAACACTATCGTCGATAAATCAGATAACGGTGTTCACCCTTCAAGTTATTACATGTTTCTTGTCAATTGAAGTCTTAAAACCTTGGTAAGTTTAAGATCAAGGAATGGGAATACTCACCAAGATGTGGTTATCACTCATTGTTGAGGATCTACAAGAATAAAATGAGGTAACTTACCATTAATGTAAGGATAATCACTCCTATATCAACAGTGAAGTTTTATAGAAACAAAATATAGCAAAATGAAAAGTTTCATCAAAGAACGGTATTCACTCCTACTTTGATGGGGTCATTTCATTTGAAGAAAATACCATCCATAAAATTTTAAACGGATGAAATTATCATCAAGGTATGGATTTCACGCCTATCTTGATGATTGAATTTCATATTAACAAGAAAACAATCGAGAATTGACCTTTGTCACCAAAGTACGGGATTCAGTCCTATCTTGGTGGGGTCATTTCATTCGTGAAATACGAGTTCCAAAGGAAAATGATTGAAATCTGTACTCAAAATAAGGAAATCACCCCGATTCAGAGGATGAGATTTCATAAAACACACAATACAAAAATTGAAAACCATTATCAAGATACGAAATTTTACTCCTATTTTAAGGAGGTAATTCCATTTGTAAAATACGAATTCATAAAAAAACAAAAAGAAGGAAATCGTCATCAAGGTATGAGGTTCACTTCTGTCTTGACGATAAGATTTCATAAGAACAATGATAGCGAATGGAAAGTCATCACCAAAGTAAGGGAGTCACCCCTGTTTTGATGAGATAGAATCATTTAGGGAATACGAGTGTCTTTAGTCATAAGTTGACTTGCGGACTCTTGTATTGTCTACGATGCGAAACGGTTTGAAGTTTTTATAGAGCTCGACTTAGCAAACGAAGAGAATATCGGCTAGAAATTCAGAAACTTCAAATGATATCAATGTGACATTAACAGGAAAAGAAAATCATGATTGCTAGGATTAAGATTAAAGTTCGGGATAACGGAGTTAATTGTGTTAGGTTCTCAAATCTTGAATGGTTTAAGTCAGGAAAACAAGATCAATGACGGAAATGATTCAACACAATAATGAGATGTAAACGTTCGGTTCAAAATAAAAGGGAAATGCATTGACTTCTCAAAGTGTTACGTCAACCACAACTTTACGGTAGACACGCGTACCTATGAGCGAACACCCATCCCATGAGTTCCAAGTCAGATAAATGGATCCAACGGTCGAATCAAATTTATGTGAATACCTTGCATAGACAAGGTATCCCGGGATGCAGGTATTCAACCTTTCGACATTGCATGATTTCGGTTATGGGATACACTTTAAGGACATTAAAAACCCTAAGTAACAATTTTAAGTTTAAAAGAAGACCATTCGGTTTAGACGACCAATATCTTTGGATGTATTAAAATCCATGTACATGTTGGTCAAGGTATGAAGATAGTTACATAAGGCGCACAACGTATAACGTTGTTTAAACGTAGAAATTGGGGAGTATAACGAGTTCAATATTAACGGGAACATTATGTAAGATAGGAATGAGAAGATATTAGGGTTTCGATGATAAACCAGTCCAAGGAATCAAAGATTTTTGATATTTTAAATATAAACTGGATGGTTCCATTTGGTTACGCTTTACCATTTGGAAACGTTGACACGTCAAGGTAAATTGACCCATTTGCCTTAGAAACTTATGTATGTTGACCATAGTTTATCACTCATCCCAGAAATCCCCAGGTAAGCATAACTAGTACCGAAGGATTTATGCGATATGCTTGCCTTAGCCCGAAGGCCTTTTGCCAGGAAATCCAGAATACATGTGTCTATGTGTCCCACAAATTTCTTAGGTTCATGAAATCAAAACCTTGATGAGATTTTCATAGATAGACATAGAGTCTAAGGAATTAAACCCACGATAATAAGTGTAGATTCTACATGTTGTCGAGAATAAGTTTAGAAAGCTTCATTTGTCGGGGAGAATCAAAGGGTCAAAGATAAGTTTAGGGAGACAAGTAACCAAGTTTATATAATTATAAGGCACACCTATCTAAGGGCATCAAGTTGCACAAAAGGCATCCCTAAATAGATAGCATCATGTGACATGCAACAATAAGTATACACAAGATTATAAGGATTTTTCTATGAGGTTCATGTATAAACTATAGACTAGGTCACCATTTATAATAACCTAATTCCCTATAGTTATGGGCTCTGATACCAATCTGTCACACCCCAACCTTGACGGCGGAAACGTCGAGGAGTGAGAGTTAAGATCGTTTACAGCCACATAACGCTATTATTAATTCCAAATATATTATTCATAAGTTTGAAAGGTACATTACAAGCATAAGTCTCAAATAAGAACACAATATAAGAAATATACAAGCTCATTCATTAAGTTAACTGGTCCATTCCTAGGTGTGAATAACTTCAAAAATGGCGATCAAGCTTGAGTATTTCCTGAAACATGTTAAAAATAAAAGGTCAACATAATATTGGTGAGATTTCCATAGTTTTCGATACATAAGTATATAAAAGATGGCAATTCATGTTGTAAGTTAGAGAACAAGGTAACTAGGGATGTAAGACAGAATGCACAATCAAACCTCGACAAAGTTTTACAAGTCTCAAACGTTTAAAAGTATATACGATTTGCTAAGTGTACTTGGATCAACCAAGCAGGCTTGTCTCACCCATAGATCTATGACTTCGCTAGGCTAGCAATAGTTAATGATTGTACATATATTCGACATTACATGGTAGTCATAAAGTTCAACTAACCACAACATACAGGTGAAATGCCATAAGTTTACAAGAATCAAACGTGTTTACAAGTGTAAAGTTTATAAAGTAACATGTTTCACCCCAAAGTGTAAAAATATAAAAAGGGGTATAGAAATACTCAAATGGCAAATAAGTATAGAAATGAAGATTCATAAGATTGATAATAAACGTTGTTCCAAGATGAAACGTCACAAGACACCTATATATATATATATATATATATATATATATATATATATATATATATATATATATATATATATATATATATAAGATTTAGGTTAATAATAAGGTTTAACGATTAAACGCGAACTAGGGTATTGGAATTTGGGGGTTTTTATAAATAAAATGAGTGAACTCTTATTTATATTTTGTTCAATAAGAGAAGTACCATTTATAAAATTTTAAAGGAATTAAATCTTTTGTAAATAACTTGTGTTCTTAAAATATGTTTGAATATAATAATTATCATGATTAATCTCTTATCAAAGAAAAACATAAGATCCAATAATAATTTAGTAAATTAAATTATTACATAAATTTATTTATTTATTTATTTTTATAAATATATTTTAGTTATAACATTTGTAAAAAAATGTTAAAATGTCTTACAAGAATAAATTTACTGAAAAATATTCAGATAATCTTTTTTTTTTAAATATTAGGAATTTGTAAGAACCATCTTTATATTTATTAAAATTTTCTATAATCAAATTAAGGCTTAAAAAGCCTTTTTAAAAAAATATGAGGTTGCCCGGTGGCACACCCCCGCTAAAAGCGGAAACACGGGGATGTAACGAGATCGGGATCGTCATAACATATGGTAAGTGATAGAGATGCAATATAATAAATGATGACAAGCGTGTCATGACGACACCCGACAACAAGGGGACTTGTGTCGTGTTTAGTCAATATTCACGACAACATAGCCATATGCATAACATGATAATGATTCACATAACCAAATAAAGATGAAATTGTAATGTAAATTCCCACAACCCGGGAACAAGTATCAAAAGATTGTAATTGTTTACACAGACTACACATTGTTCAAAAGAGTTGTTTGCCAAAACATGTTTAGTCCCAAAAATGCATCCTAGGGTCTCCACTAAGGCAGCACACCTAGATCCTCAGTTTGCATGATCACCTGAAAAGATATGCTCAAAACGGTCAACATAATTGTTGGTGAGCTCGCAGGTTTAAGTAATAAACAAGTAAATGATGTTGTATATAGTAAATGATGTGGAATACCGTGAATACAGTTATATAAACAAGTAAAATCACATGACAATGAGCTTTGCAACCAAACCTAGCGACGTACACAAAGATATTGTCGGCATATATTCACCCAAGGCCCGTTCCTGGCCACTGATGGTACCAACTAGTATACCATCAAACAAGGGTGGGGGTGTCAACCCAGTAGTACTACCAATACCTAACCGTCGGTTCCCACACTGGAATTAAATAGTTGCAAAGATAGAACCACACAGCAGACCCAAGCATGTATCAGATAAGTACTTGTAAAACAGTATCACGTTGATTCCTTGTATGTAAAATGTATGTAAGTTGTACAACATAGAAAATGGGTGAGCATACTTTTCCCCCAAGTTGTAAATGATTGAAATATTGTATAAGCGTAAAAAGGGGCCACGAAACTCACTTGTTAAGTGGTAAGTATGTAAGATCAACGTATCCAAATGCTGAATGCAAATGAACGGTCAAACACCTATTGACAGTTATCGTTAAGCATCAATGATATGAAATAAGCGCATAATAATGGTCGGTCGGTTCGGGTTGTATCGGTTGGGTCGCGTGTAACACATACAATCAGACACACGTACTAGATCTTATGTAGATCCAAGTACTAGAAATTGTCGCCATTGCTGATGATATTTGAGTAAAAGTTCCATTGTTATTGAAGAAGTATTAAATAAATATCAGTAGTTATAAGTCAGTTGATAATTGTAAAACGTTAGATTGATTTGATTTTGAATAGTATTTGTGGCCTTTTTAGCGTTGACTTTAATCTTTGTGGCCGAACAATGGCAACTGTGTTAATGTTACCTCAACATCACACGAACTACACACACCACACACAAGAAGGAAATCACACACAACAATTACAGTCGCACGACAGGACCGGACGCACGACTCAACCTCCACACGCACGAATCAACCCTCAATCGTGCGAATCAGCTTCATTCGTACGATTGAGCCTTCATTCGTATGACTGGCATTCAGTCGTACCACACAACCCAATCCCACGACTCAACCTCCATACGCACGAATCAACCTTTAATCGTGCGAATCAGCTACATTCGTACGATTGAACCTTCATTCGTGCGATTGGACTCCAGTCGTGCGAAACACGCACAATCGCATACATTCAGTCGTTCGCATGACTCATCGCACACATACACACACTCGCACGACTCAGTCGCACGACATACCCAGTCGCACAACTCAGTCGCACGATTGACTCAGACGCATGGCTCAGTCGCACACATACACACAGTCGCACGACTCAATCGCATGACAGACCCAGTCGCTTGGACAGCAGAGTCGCGACTGTGGTCGGGCTGAGCAGGCTTCGGCTGCTCCAAACACGAGTTTTACACAACAAGGACTTCCAAAAACACTCTACAAACATGCACAAACAAGAAACACAAGCAGAAAGACCTCACACGCACCCACACGACCTCATGTGTTCGGGTTGAACCCGAACACCCGAAACCCTAGTTTGGACAGCCATGAATAAGGAAGAAAAGGGACAACCAAAGTCGTCTACCTACTAGAATAGAGTAGACTAGGCTGTAGATGGAGTCTAGAAGACGGAAACGAGACCAAGCGGGTCGAATTTGGTGCTAAGATGAAGAAGATGTGAAGAAGAAGGTGAAGAAGATGAAGAATGAGAAATGGTTCTAGGGCTGGAAAAATGGGGCTTTTTATACCCATTCCAAGTTTGCAAAATGTCAAGTTTAGTCCCTGCACTTAACCCCCGAGTTTCCCAAATTTTTTTCGGTTGAAAAACGACTTTGTTAGGGTAATTATATTAATTATAAAAATGCATTTAATGATATTTATAACTTAAAAATGGTTTCATTAGTGACGTTTATTATGTATAAAAATTGTTATAATTGGCGGTTACGATGATGAAAGTTTTAAAAGTTTTTAAAGATAACACATTCACAATGAACGCACAAGCATAACGATGATAAAGCAAGCATGATATCCACATAAAGAGTTAATAAAGATGAGGAATGATCGATCAAGGAATAGTTAACGGGAAACCACGTTAATTGACGGACCTTAAGGTGACGGATGTCACACCCGGGTTCGAACCCGGGACCTCTTGATTGAGAGGGGGTAACTTAACCAGTGAACCATGGCTTTTAGCCTTGGTATCTCCCAGTTCTAATTTCCTTTAAACGCAGTTAATGAAGTGCCCCCAAATCCCCAAGAACCCTAGAACAAAATCGGTCAAATTAATGTATCAAACGATGTTGTAAATCAAATTAAGAATGGGGCTTTTGTTCCCCAATCTTAAACGAACCTAAATCTATAATTATCTTACTTGATTTTGATCGAGAACGATGAGGAAGATGATGCAATAGTTCCGACCCGCACTCGAATTGATTTGGTATGAGAATAGTGATAATAACCAAATTAATTTTGTGTGAAGCTTCGGAGGATGTTGATGATTGAAAGACCTCTCCCAATTTTAGTTAAAAGAGCTCGGAAAAGGGCCTTCGAATAGGTTGCAGTGATAGAGAGAATCAAACGAGGTATTCGTGTGTGTTTCAGATAAAATTAAGACTTGTAACAGTTTAGGTATAGTTAGATGATCGTTTAAGTTCAATCGATTGGGTTAATATTAGTGTTTAATTGTCAAACGGCTTTATGTTTTAGGACAACGGTTACTCGTTTCAAAGAGGTTCATAACTACGATTTAAAGGCGTTTAAGGCTCATCATAACGTTCGAATCGTGTTCACGAAGCGTTTGGAATGATTTGGTATCAAAAACGGGTGGTTTCGTGAGGATTTGGGGCTACCCGGCGCTCGCCGGAGCTCCACCGCTGGCGGTTGCCGGAATTACGGGGAAGGGGAAAAAATAAAAGAGAGTTTTGTAATTTTACAGTTTGGTCCCTGTGGTTTTAACAGTTAACATTTATGTACAAACTTTAATATTAAAGTTTCTAAATTGGCATTTAAACCCCCTAAACTTTAATTACTTAAAGTTTTAAAACATTGTTAAGTTTAGTAACAATTACAATTTATTTTTATTATTATTAACGATATTATTTTATTATTATCATTACTATTATTAGTTATTTATTACTAATATTACTATTATTATTACTATTATTATTATCATTATTATATATTATTTAATGTTTAACATTATTAAACTTCAATTTAAAGAATTAAAGATATATTAAGAAATAAGCATAAGTAATCCATAAATTTCATAATGGCCATAAGTAGTTATTACAAGAACTTGACAAAGTTAACATTTAATTTAACGGAAAATACAAAATGTTACAGTTTTGATAAACCTTAACACTCATAATTTTTGTCCTACGGGCATAACCTTCACTATGTTCATTTTTTATTTATGTATACTGGTTTATACGATATTAATAAACCATCAATTACTTTGGTCAACATGATATCATTAACCTTTTTTAAGGGATCTCAACATATCATGTTGTGATTCGTTTATAGAGGCAGCCAATGTATAATAATACGGTAGAAACTTACTCTATTTAGTTTACTATGATTAAGGAGGATGTATTATTCAACTAATAGAATTGTTATCTTATTCTTTTAATATTTATCTTAAAACATATATGCTATATATCCTTAATTTTTTAGTGAGAATTACATATACCCCCCTATAAAATTCATCAATTACATATATACCCAACTTAAATTTTTAATTACATATATCCCCTTGTAAAATTTAGTTAATTACATATATACCCAAATTAAAACTTTAATTACATATATCCCTTTTTAAAGTGAAGGTCATGGGTTGAAGTTTCACTTGGTGCAATATGCTTCAAGTGGGCTAATGGTTTTATCACAGTGGGCCTTTGGGTGGTGAGTTTCCCTTGGAATGGTGGGCGAGCCGGACCACCAGCGTTGTTTGTGTTCGTAGGCGTGGGTGACCTTTCGCCAATGGGTTTACCCGGATAACCGGGCTTAATATTTATTCATTTTCCGTTCAAAGAAATATATATCCCTTTCTAAAACTTTGTTAATTACATATATACCCAAATTAGAAGTTTAATTACATATATCCCCTTCTAGAATTTAGTTAATTACATATATACTCAAACTAAAAGTTTAATTACATATATTCGTTTTATTAAACATAAATATTACATATTTATTAATTTTACTACTTTAAATAAAAATAACTTATATAATTATTATTTTACTCTTATTTTTATTAACCTATAAAATTATATTTTTCCTTCTTTACTTGCTTTTCGAGTTTTGATTATTTATTAACAAAACGGATCAAATTGCAAATGTAATTAAACTTTTAAATTGGGTATATATGTAATTATTTAAGTTTTACAAGTGGATATATGCAATTAAAATTTTAAGTTGGGTATATATGTAATTGATGAAGTTTACAGTGCGATATATGTAATTCTCCTAATTTTTTACATATTTAATTATAGTATACTACAATGCAATAGATATTCTAAAAAGATGGGTTTTTAAGTTTGGGAAGTTGTTGACTGAATCTTGTCAAACATTTTAATACACATAAGTTTTTAAATATTTATAAACATTATATATTGTTATATATTTATTTAATCATTTCATTTAATTTACTTGTATACATATTAATTTATCAATCTTTATATGCGTGTATATTACTAACTTATTAATAGCCATTGATAATTTATATTTATATTTATTTTAAATTATTTATTTTAATCCGTGTAACACACGGGTGGTTATGCTAGTTACCCTATGTCACACCCCAACCTTGACGGCGGAAACGTCGAGTAGTGAGAGTTAAGATCGTTCACAGCCACATAACGCTATTAATAATCCAAATATAGTTTAAACATAAGTTTCAATTGTCACATTACAAACATAAGTCTCAAAGAAAATAAAAGCATAACATAGAATGTAACAAATCATTCCATTTTATTTATTTATCTAGGTCCATTCCTAGATGTGCAAGCTTCAAAGTGTAGATATCAAACTTGGGCGTTTCCTGAAACATGTTAAAAATAAAAGGTCAACAATAATGTTGGTGAGCATTCCATAGTTTTTAATACATAGATTATATAAAAGATGGCAATACAAGTCATGAGTTAGTGAATAAAGTGATTAGGGATGTTATGAACAATGCAACAATCAAACCTCGACAAAGTTTTACAAGTCTCAAACGTTTAAAAGTATATACGATCAGCTAAGTGTACTTGGATCAACCAAAGCAGGCTTGTCTTGCCCATAGATCTATGACTTCGCTGGGCTAGCAATAGTTAATGATTGCACATATAACGCCATAACATGGTAACCACGAAAGTTCAACTAACCACAACTTAACAAGATAAATTGCCATAGGTTTACAAGTCTCAAATAAGTTTACAAGTGCAAAGTATAAGTTAACATGTTTCACCCCAAAGTGTGAAAGTAAGCAAAAAGAGGTATGGAAATACTCACATGATCAATAAGTATATTATTGATGATTAATAAGAAATATAATAATCGTCGTTCCAACGTAAACCGTCACAATGCACCTAGAATATATATATTTACAAGATTATTACGTTTTATAATAAGTTTAACGGTTAAACGAGAACTAGGGTTTCAATTTGGTGTTTGGGGGTTTTAATAGTTACTCAAATAAGAATGGGATATTTAATTATAACTTAACTCAATGAAATATACTATTTACTCATTCTACTATTAAGAAACAAAAAGAAACTATTTAAATAAAGCTTAAGTATTGTCTATATAAATTTTTATAATTTTTAATCGAACCATCATTTATATAGATATTATTTGAGCAACTAATAACTTGGTGATTTAAGACATTATTTAAAGTCTATTTTATAAAAACATCAACTAAATATATTTTTGTCTAAAATATTTAATGAAAATATTAAAATGTTTTTATAAAATAAATTGCAAAAAAAATAATATGGTGTCTAAAAAAATAACAAGTTCATAAATTGATTTTTTATAAATTTAAAAAAAATAATGAATTAAAATTGAAGGCCAAAAGCCTTGAAACAAAAACATGAGGCTCCCAGGGTTCGAACCCGGGACCTCATGTTTGAGATGCTTGTGCTTAACCAGTGAACCAAGGCCTCAGCCGCGGTTCATATTGGTTTCTAATTATTATAAACCATTTCAAAGAAAGTTCCCCCAAATTGCGAAGAACCCTAGAACAAGATGGATCAAATTGATCATCAAATCGTTATTGTTAATGGAATTAAGCTTAGGGCTTTGGATCCATACATGAAATCGAGTAAGCCACAATGTTTAATTACCTAGATTGCAGTTTGAATCGATATGGATGAACAAGGTCCCAGCCGCGACAGTGGGATGTTGATCCTAGAGGATTTGGTTGATGAAAATCCAATTATTTGTAGGTTTAGCTTCGACAGTGGATGAGAAACGAAAGCCCTTTATCAATTTTGGTTTAAATTGTCTGAAAGGTGGATTTCGACAGAGTTGCAGGTTGCGGTGATAGTGGGTGCTCGGATTTGATGTTGTTGTTTGTTTCAGGTAAAAATTGAGAGTTGTACAGATTAAAGGTAGATAAACGTTCGATTTGGTGGAGTTAATTGCATTATTATTGGTGATTAAGGCTCGAACGTCTCTAGAATTGAAAGCTTCGGTTACCCCTTTCGTTTGGATGGTTTTCAACGTTTAATTCCTAATTATTAGAAACATTAAAGTTCGAATCAACGCACGGAACAATTTGAAACGGTTTAGGGCTTCAAAACCGATTGTTTTTGGCGTTTAAGACTCGCCGGCGCCGCGCCGGACATGGCCGGCCGGCGACCGGGTTTGCGGGGAGAGAGAAAAGGGAAGGGGGGTTGGGTTTCGTAACTTTACACAAATGGTCCCTGCGGTTTTAGAAGTTATCATTTCATGCTTAAACTCACTTTTAAAGTTTCTAAATTGGCACAAACAACCCCTGAACTTAACTAAAACCTTTTTCAAAGATTAGAAATTTTTATAAATTAGAATTGTTATTAGTATTATTACTATTACTTTATTATTACTTCTATTGTTATTATTATTATTATTATTATTATTATTATTATTATTATTATTATTATTATTATTATTATTATTATTATTATTATTACTTGCTATTATTTTTAGTATTATTAATAACATAATTATTACTCTTATAAAAAGTTATTATTGTTATTATTTTTATGATTATTATTATGTTCAATTTTAATAGATAAACTATAATCTTTTTACACTAAAGAATTAAAGACTAACTAATAAATAATCACAAATAGCCCCAAGTTTCATGAAAAGCATAATTTGTCCTTATAAGAATAAACGACGTTAATTTTTAATTAACCAAAATTACAAGATGTCACAGTCTCCCCAACTTAAAAGAATTTCGTCCCGAAATTAAGAATAAAGCTAAGCGAACAAATGCGGGTATCTCTCCTTCATATGATCCTCACGCTCCCAAGTGAACTCAGCTCCACGTTTGTTTTCCCAACGGACTTTGACGATAGGTGTGGTAGTTGTTCGGGTCTTCTTCAGGGTGCAATCCATAATCTCAACAGGCTTCTCAACGAAATGCAATGACTCATCAATTTGAATTTCCTCTAGTGGAACATGCAAATTTTCATCAGCCAGGCACTTCCTCAAGTTTGAGACATGAAAGACAGGATGAACTCCGCTAAGTTCAGAAGGTAACTCCAGTTTGTAAGCCACTTTCCCAATTCTTTTCAGAATCTTGAAAGGTCCTACAAAACGTGGAGCTAACTTACCCTTCTTCCCAAAACGTACAACACCCTTCCATGGAGAGACCTTAAGAAGAACCATGTCGTCGACTTGAAACTCCAACGGTTTGCGTCTTTTATCGGCATAACTCTTTTGGCGACTTCTAGCCACCTCAAGGTTATTTCGGATCTTGGAAACTTTGTCAGTCGTTTCTTGAATAAGTTCCGGACCAGTGATAAGATTTTCCCCAATGTCAGTCCAATAGATCGGAGAACGACATTTACGACCATACAAAGCCTCGAATGGTGCCATCTTGATACTTGAGTGATAACTATTGTTCCGCGAGCGGTAAATGCGTATCCCAATCACCACCAAAATCAAGGACACAAAGTCGCAACAGATCCTCGAGGGTTTGGATTGTTCGTTCGGTTTGACCATCGGTTTGAGGATGGTAAGCCGTACTTAAATCCAATTGAGTACCCAAGAGTTCTTGCATCGAAGACCAAAAGTGTGAAGTGAAACGAGCATCTCGATCGGAAATAATGTGCAACGGCACGCCATGACGACTCACAATTTCATCAACATAGATTCGAGCCAACCTTGAAACCTTGTACGTATCTCGTATGGGTATGAAATGTGCTGTCTTGGTCAAACGATCAACAATGACCCATATGCTATCATGACCCCGAGGTGTAAGAGGTAACTTGGTTATGAAATCCATGGATATATGTTCCCATTTCCGCATAGGGATTTCAGGTTGCTCAAGTAAACCACTTGGTCGTTGATGCTCGGCTTTGACCCTTGCACATGTGAGACACTTAGAAACATAAGACGCGATATCTTTCTTCATTCCAGGCCACCAATATTGACCACGCAGGTCCATGTACATCTTATCGGAGCCAGGATGAATGGAATATCGGATTTGATAAGCTTCGTTCATAATGAAGTGTCGAAGATTATCACGATTTGGGATCCAAAGTCGATTCAAGAAGTACCACATGCCATTCGGTTTTGTCTCCAATTGCGACCGAACGTTAGACATCAAATCTTCATCTTTCCCTTCGTCGGTTAGTGCCGCTTGTTGAGCCTCGCGAATGCATAACTCGAGGTCACTATCGATCCTTATGTTTTGGAGCATGATAGTAGCCTCGTTAACATCCACATGGATCTCGGTATCAAATTCCCCTAGCGTATCAAACCATTGCCTTCGATCTCGAATCTCTTGAAGCGAGACAGTCTTATTGTGAACCTTGCGACTTAGCGCGTTGGCTACAACATTCGCCTTTCCAGGATGGTAGCGAATGTCGCAGTCGTAGTCGCTAATTAACTCGATCCATCGTCTTTGTCTCATGTTGAGATCCTTTTGGTTGAACACGTGTTGGAGACTCTTATGATCGGTGTAGACTATGCATTGTGTCCCATATAAATAGTGTCGCCAAATCTTCAATGCGAAAACCACAGCACCAAGTTCAAGATCGTGAGTCGTGTAGTTCACTTCATGAACCTTCAATTGTCTCGACGCGTATGCTATAACTTTGCCTCGTTACATGAGTACACAACCAAGACCTTGATTAGAAGCATCGCAATATACAGTGAAGTCATCATTTCCATCGGGAAGTGTGAGAATAGGAGCGTTGCACAACTTGCGTTTTAATGTCTCGAAAGCCTCTTCTTGCTCGGGTCCCCATTCAAAGAGTCGATTCTTTTGAGTTAGCGCCGTTAATGGCTTAGCAATCTTCGAGAAATTCGCTATGGACCTACGGTAATATCCCGCTAAACCCAGAAAAGAACGAACCTCGGTTGGGGTTGTGGGAACACACCAATTCTTCACGGCTTCAATTTTAGCAGGATCAACGTGATTCCTTGGCTATTCACCACATTCCCTAAGAATTTAACTTCTTCCAACCAAAATTCACACTTGGAAAACTTAGCGTACAATTGCTCCTTCTTCAAAAGTTCAAGAACTTGTCGCAAGTGTGTCTCGTGATCGACTTTCGTCTTGGAATAGATAAGAATGTCATCAATGAACACGATTACGAACTTATCCAAATACGGTTTACATACTCGATTCATGAGATCCATGAACACGGCAGGTGCATTGGTCAAGCCAAAAGGCATAACCATGAACTCGTAGTGCCCATATCGAGTACGAAAAGCGGTCTTTGGAATGTCATCATCGTGGACACGTAGTTGATGATACCCAGAACGTAGGTCGATCTTTGAGAATTGAGTTGCTCCTTGAAGTTGGTCGAAGAGATCATCGATTCGAGGAAGAGGGTATCGGTTTTTTGATAGTAAGCTTGTTGAGTTCCCGGTAGTCGATGCACATACGAAATGAACCATCCTTCTTCTTCACAAACAGTACAGGTGCACCCCACGGTGATGAGCTAGGGCGAATGAAACCCTTATCGGTCAACTCTTGTAGTTGACTAGCTAGTTCTTGCATTTCAGACGGTGCAAGACGATAAGGTGATTTAGCCACAGGGTTTGCGCCAGGGATTAAGTCAATATTGAACTCAACTTCTCGCACGGGAGGTAACCCTTTAAGATCCTCGGGAAAAACCTCGGGAAAGTCTCGCACAACAGGAATGTCTTTCAACTCCTTACCCTTGGCTTTCGTATTAACTACATATGCCATGAAAGCCATGTAGTTTTACTTAAGCACTTGCGGGCCTTGATGCAAGACATGAGTTTGAGTCTTTGGGATGATTTCTCCCCAAAGACCTTCAAAGTATCACCAGTCGGTAAAGGAATTCGGATACACTTCTCGAAACATAGAATTTCCGCACGATGCTTGGCTAACCAATCCATACCAATGATAACATCAAAGCTTCCCAATTGCATAGGAATAAGGTCGACGAAGAACTCATGTTCGTTAAGGCTTAAAGTGCAGTCACGTATTACGACGTCCACGACAATAGATTTTCCATCGGCGACTTCGACCGTGAAAGATCTTTCTAGATTGACTCGCGGTTTAGAAAGTAGAGACTCGAATTCCAGGGACACGAAACTCCTATCGGCACCCGAATCAAACAATACAGATGCATAACGATTATTTATAAGATACATACCTGTTTGGTAGCAACCTATTATTGGTATGATGAACATAGATAGGAAATTTTACAAGACAAGAAAGGACTAAAAGAAATTCAACGACGTACCATTCACCACGTCGTTGTTGGCTTGTGCTTGGTTAGCGTTGATGTTGAAAGCCCTTCCACGAGCCGGTGGCACAGTTCCTGCATTGCGAGGACATTGCGGATGAATATGGCCAGGCTCGCCACAGTTGTAGCAGGTTCGATTGGTAAGCATGGCAGTGTTGTTTGGCGCACGAAGATAAGTAGCCACCAAATGACCATACTTTCCACACAGCGAGCAGACTCGGCATGGGATGTTGCTTGAATGATGGTACTTGCACGTGTTACACATAGGATGTGGACCAGCTTAAACTTTAGCCATGGGAGCTTGATTCGCAACCACCATTTGTTTTTGAGGAGCATTAGGGGCGGTCACGGCGTAGTTACGTGTCGGGATGAACTTACGCTTCTTGTTTTGAGAAGATGACTCGGCCCTTACCTCCTTTGTTGCCTCGGGTATCACCTTTGCAGTAGACTTGGAACCCTTTGCCGACATAGTACCAGCTCTTATATGATTCTCGGTGAGCTGTGCAGTGATGGTAATTGCTTCCTCCAAAGTTGTGGGCCTACTACGCACCACGGCATCTTGAATTTGAGGTGGCACCCCCTTGATAAATTTCTCAATGTTACGGGGCACGGTGTCCACCATGTGTGGTAGGAGCATACTCAACTCATGATGCCGGGTGGAATAAGCCAAGTGGTTCCCACCATCTTGTTTGAGATTCCAGAATTCCTCCTCTAGCTTTTGTAACTCGCTCCTTGGACAAAACTTTTGAATCATAACCTCCTTGAATTCCTCCCAGGGCAAGGCCAAAGCAATCTCAGTTCCACGGTTTCTCTTTTCACTATTCCACCATGTGAGTGCTCGTTGTTGAAGAACACTTGTGGCATAGCGAACCTTGAACTCGTTGGGACACTCGCTAACAATGAACGTATTCTCCATACTTTCACACCACTCGAGAAGTCCAGTGGCTCCTTCTTTTCCACTAGAGCTAGTGGGTTTGCACGAGTTGAAGTGTTTGAAAGTGCAAGTACGGTTGTTCCCTTGTTGATTGTTCCCATTTTGATTGTTGCTATTGTCTCCATTAGTACCACTATTGTTCCCATTGGTGTTGTTGTTGCTATTAGCCATTAGTGTGCTATTAAGTTCAGCAACCATAGTCGGGAGAACGGCAGCCATTTGTCGGGCAATCATGGCAGCCAGCTTACGGTCGGAACTTCCACGCTTTCCATGGTGACGAGACATGCTGGATATACAAAAATGAGTTAGTTACAGGAGTGAGGATAACAAAGGATAGTAGTTTAACAAAGATAAGCTAAGGGTTATAAGGTACTCGGAATGATTCCATTTGGTAACGTATTACCATTTGGAAACGTTGACACGTCAAGGTGAATTGACCCATTTACCTTTGAAACTTGTGTATTTTGACCATAGTTTATCACTCATCCCAGAAATCCCCAGGTAAGCATAACTAGTCCCGTAGGATTTATGCGATATGCTTGCCTTAGCCCGAGGCCCTTTTGCCAGGAAAACCAGGATACAGGTATCTATGTGTCACACAATATTTCTTAAGTTCATAGAATCAAAACCTTGATGAGATTTATATAGATTAGACATAACGTCTAAGGATCCAAGTCATAGCATAAGATTCCACGTGTCGACGAGAATAAGGTTAAGAGAGTTCATGTTCGGGGAGAGTCAAAGAGTCAAAGTTAAGTTTAGGGAGACAAGTAACAATGTTTAGGCAATCCTATGCTAAGGCATCAAATTGCACATAAGAGGCATAGCATTATGTAGCATGAAAAGTATATAATTTACAAGATAGAAATATAATTCCATAAGGTTCATGCATACTATACCCTAGGTCACCATTTCTAATAACCTAGATCCCTATAGTTATGGGCTCTGATACCAATCTGTCACACCCCAACCTTGACGGCGGAAACGTCGAGGAGTGAGAGTTAAGATCGTTCACAGCCACATAACGCTATTAATAATCCAAATATAGTTTAAACATAAGTTTCAATTGTCACATTACAAACATAAGTCTCAAAGAAAATAAAAGCATAACATAGAATGTAACAAATCATTCCATTTTATTTATTTATCTAGGTCCATTCCTAGATGTGCAAGCTTCAAAGTGTAGATATCAAACTTGGGCGTTTCCTGAAACATGTTAAAAATAAAAGGTCAACAATAATGTTGGTGAGCATTCCATAGTTTTTAATACATAGATTATATAAAAGATGGCAATTCAAGTCATGAGTTAGTGAATAAAGTGATTAGGGATGTTATGAACAATGCAACAATCAAACCTCGACAAAGTTTTACAAGTCTCAAACGTTTAAAAGTATATACGATCAGCTAAGTGTACTTGGATCAACCAAAGCAGGCTTGTCTTGCCCATAGATCTATGACTTCGCTGGGCTAGCAATAGTTAATGATTGCACATATAACACCATAACATGGTAACCACGAAAGTTCAACTAACCACAACTTAACAAGATAAATTGCCATAGGTTTACAAGTCTCAAATAAGTTTACAAGTGCAAAGTATAAGTTAACATGTTTCACCCCAAAGTGTGAAAGTAAGCAAAAAGGGGTATGGAAATACTCACATGATCAATAAGTATATTATTGATGATTAATAAGAAATATAATAATCGTCGTTCCAACGTAAACCGTCACAATGCACCTAGAATATATATATTTACAAGATTATTACGTTTTATAATAAGTTTAACGGTTAAACGAGAACTAGGGTTTCAATTTAGTGTTGGGGGTTTTAATAGTTACTCAAATAAGAATGGGATATTTAATTATAACTTAACTCAATGAAATATACTATTTACTCATTCTACTATTAAGAAACAAAAAGAAACTATTTAAATAAAGTTTAAGTATTGTCTATATAAATTTTTATAATTTTTAATCGAACCATCATTTATATAGATATTATTTGAGCAACTAATAACTTGGTGATTTAAGACATTATTTAAAGTCTATTTTATAAAAACATAAACTAAATATATTTTTGTCTAAAATATTTAATGAAAATATTAAAATGTTTTTATAAAATAAATTGCAAAAAAAATAATATGGTGTCTAAAAAATAACAAGTTCATAAATTGATTTTTTATAAATTTTAAAAAAAATAATGAATTAAAATTGAAGGCCAAAAGCCTTGAAACAAAAACATGAGGCTCCCAGGGTTCGAACCTGGGACCTCATGTTTGAGATGCTTGTGCTTAACCAGTGAACCAAGGCCTCAGCCGCGGTTCATATTGGTTTCTAATTATTATAAACCATTTCAAAGAAAGTTCCCCCAAATTGCGAAGAACCCTAGAACAAGATGGATCAAATTGATCATCAAATCGTTATTGTTAATGGAATTAAGCTTAGGGCTTTGGATCCATACATGAAATCGAGTAAGCCACAATGTTTAATTACCTAGATTGCAGTTTGAATCGATGTGGATGAAAAAGGTCCCAGCCGCGACAGTGGGATGTTGATCCTAGAGGATTTGGTTGATGAAAATCCAATTATTTGTAGGTTTAGCTTCGACAGTGGATGAGAAACGAAAGCCCTTTATCAATTTTGGTTTAAATTGTCCGAAAGGTGGATTTCGACAGAGTTGCAGGTTGCGGTGATAGTGGGTGCTCGGATTTGATGTTGTTGTTTGTTTCAGGTAAAAATTGAGAGTTGTACAGATTAGAGGTAGATAAACGTTCGATTTGGTGGAGTTAATTGCATTATTATTGGTGATTAAGGCTCGAACGTGTAACACCCGGAAATTTATTATTTTGAAGCCGGCGAAGAAAGAAAAGAAATAAAGTCCAAAGTCGAGGGACCAAACTCGCCAACGAAGAAAAGTCGGGTAATGTGGTGATATGCGTAGGGAGAGGGCAGTCCACTCTCCCCACACTTCACACATTTCAGCCACCTTAGAGAAGAGAAGAGAGAAAGAGGAGAAAAAAGGAGAAAAAGTGGTGTTTCGGGTGATTCGAGTGTCCAAATCCGTCGAGTAGCAAGCCAAATCGAAGCTCTTGACTTTGTGCTCGATTGTGTGAGTTCTAGGACCCCACTTTTACTCGTTTTCAACTGATTTTGGGGCTGGAAAGTGTTCAAAACCCGTTTTTATGTGTGTGTGTTTGACCCATTTGGGTGTGATGTGTACGATGTGTTTAGAGTATGTTTTCGGGCTTGGGTGTGCTTGTATGGTGTTAAGGTATGCATTCCTAAGGTCCAGGAGGGTTGATTTAGGCTTAGAATGGGTTTGGATGAGCTTGGAGGCCGAAAATGGCAGATTGGGTTCGGGATGAACTCCATTTTGCATCAGCTAGGGCTAGGCGACCGAATGAAGGCCATACGGCCGAATGAGGGCGATTGAAGGTCATTCGCACGATTGGGGTTCAGTCGCACGACTGGGAGTCCAGTCGCATGAGGGATGTGCGACTGAGGGTTCAGTCGCATAGATGCTTAGTCGCATGAGTCCATTCGCATGAGGTTAGTCGCATAGGTGCCCATTCGCAGTAATCCCATTCGCACAAGGTCCATACGCACGATTGGGTGTTCATTCGCATAGATGACCATCCGCATGGGTCCAGTCGCATGATGTTCAGTCGCATGGAGGCCATGCGACTGAAAGGTGTCCATACGCCCGAATAGGGCTGTTGCACTCGAATGAACGTGTAGTTTGACTTCTGGTCTTCAGGGAAAGGTGCAAATGTAAGTTCGGATGTAAGGAAAAACCGTAAGAGCATGTAAGAGTATGGTTATGGCCTTAGAGTGCATGTAGGGCATGATGATGAGGATGTTGCATGTTTATGCATATTTTGAATGTATGATGTTGCCCTGTATGATGATGATGAATGTGTATGATATGTTCCTTATTATGAATGTATGATTATCCTTCTTATGGCTTTACGTATTATGATGAATGAAATAAAGTATTATGTAACGTAAAGTGGAAAGAGATGACACGTCTTGCATGCATCGGATAACGGGTCCTTCTTTGTGATTGACCATTATGTGGAACCTCTACCGCTTACCCTTAGTACTGCGGCATACGTTTAGCTGTTCATTTATTGACTTCGGCCCAGTGGCTATGACCGTCGGTTATCATTAGTACTGTGGCATACGTTTAGCTGTTCATTTATTGACTTCGGCCCAGTAGCTAAGACTGATTGGTTAACCCCAGTACCGCGGCATACGTTTAGCTGTTCATTTATTGACTTCGGCCCGGTAGCTGAGACTAATTGGGGTGTAGCATATGGTATTGGTATGGATGATGTCCGATGCGCAAGTAAGTTAAAAGGAACGAATGAATGAATGGATGAAGAAGATAATAATGATTTTATCTATGCGTACGTATGATGTGTGATCACGTTAAAGTAATGAATGGTTTTATATGAAAGTAAAGTATGTTTTATTATTAAAACTAGAACTCACTCAGCAACGCTGACTTTTATTGCGTTTTCCAGTTGGCAGGTAAATGTTTGCTGAGGATGGCACGGCAAGGCTACTCGGCTCTTTTGGGATGGCATCCAATTATATAGCTTTTGTGATGTAATGCAAACATGAATTTTGTAACCGGTTAATGATGTATTATTTGGCAAAAGTAATTATAATGAAACGTGATGTCATTTTTGAATGTTTCCGCTGCAATGATTTCTTAATGTAATGTAAATTTTATATTTTATGTGCGATGAATGACCAACTGTAAGCGTCCCGGGAACGGGGCCTTACAAGTTGGTATCAGAGCCAAAGTTTAAGTGAAGTGGGTAAATTTTCAAAATAAACCTTAACTTAAACTGAAAATGGGACAAAAGGGAATGGGATGCCAAACTGAGTAGCTGCGTGCCATCAGGTATTTTCTTAAAGTTAACCGGTTTTATGTGCGCATGGTATATGTTACGTGTTGTATGTAGATTTGAATACTGATGTAGTCAGGACAGGTAATACTTGGGGCATGAAGAGTACAGTAAGTGGCTAATCACAACTGGCCACTGTAATTAGGGACTTACTATACTTGACATAAGCTGAGTTGTTTCCTTGAATGACCGTGTTGGTGTTTGAATCTTTCAGTGTGTTAGAGAATGGCTGGTGGTAGATCTTCTAGAGCTTCTAGGGGTGGAGGCCGTGACGGCCCTGTTGCTGAACCACGCCCTAAAAGAGGAAGGCCTAGAGCTGAGAAAGAGGTTCCTGCAGAACCTGAGACCCCTCATCCAGAAGCTGGGGATGAGAGTGCGAATCTGAGGGCCTCGGTAAAGGAGGCTGTTGTTGAGGAAGTACATCAGGTCATGCAGACAATCTTACCGTCTGTGGTGACCGAAGTCATCAAGGCTGTGAAGGAAGGGGAAAGGAAGGAGAGAAACCGGGCCTCGGGGGAGCAACCGGAGCCTGAAACGATTTTCTCCGATAATGAGGAGGAAGAGGAAGAGGAGCCTGTGCGGGAGGTGGCACGAGGCTGTAACTACGGGGTGTTTATGAGATGCAAGCCCCCTACTTTTGATGGTAATGGCAATGCTGCGCTGCTCACCGATGGGTGAGAGAAATGGAGGCTGTTCTCGACATCAGCGAGTGCCGAGAAGATCAGAAAGTCAAGTTTGCCACCCACTCCTTCGTGGACTCGGCACTATGCTGGTGGGACAACATTGTCCAAGCGGAGGGTAATCGGGCATCGGGAGAATGAGGTGGCCCGAACTGAAGAAGATGGTAATTGAGGAGTTTCTGTCCTCACAGGGAAATGGATAAGATTGAGAGGGAGTTCCTGCAGCTGGAGGCGGGATCCATGACACACCAGCAATATACTACCAAGTTCAACGAGATGGCACGGTTGGTGCCGGATCAGGTGACGCCTCTTTCTCGGAAGATCAAGAGGTACATTCAGGGTTTACCGGTGGATGTCCGCCGGCATATGATCGCCGCCCGGCCAAGTACGTTTAGGTCGGCGGTCGATTTGGCCGGAAGACTTTATGATGAGAGGGAGTGGTGGTGGTTGAAGCGAATAGGAAGGGTGGTGGTGATCGAAGCTGGCGGGAAGAGGTTTGGTCGGGGTGAGGCCTCGACGGGTAATAAAAAGACACGGTGGATGACCGCCGCGTGGCCACACCGGGAGCAGGGTCGAGGAGATGTGGAAAGTGTGGAAAGGAGCATGCGGGAGAATGCAGGCTGGGTTTGAACGTGTGCTTCAAGTGTGGGAAGACTGGGCATATGGCGAAGGATTGCCTGACGGGCAAATGTTTTAACTGTGGGGAAATTGGTCATATGAGCAGGGATTGCAAGAAGCCGAGGGCTGAGAGTTCAGGGGCGAAGAGGACGGGAGGTGATGGACCGAGGGCGAGCGCCAGGGCATTCACCATGACACAGGAGGAAGCTAGAACGGACCCTGATGTCGTGTCCGGTACGTTTCTGGTGAACCAAACTTTAGCTTCTGTGTTATTTGATTCGGGTGCTAGTAAGAGTTTTATTTCTGCTGCTTTCTGTGCTAAGCTGCCTGTTAGTAGTAGATGTGTTGATGCGCCCTTCGATGTAGAAACTGCCATAGGTAAGTCTACCAGGATTTCTGAGATGATAGAGAATTGTGATGTGGAGCTCGAGGGTCATAAGTTTCCTGTTAGACCGTTTGTGATGACCTTAGGTGGTTTTGACTTGGTTCTTGGATGGATTGGTTAGCGGACTTCGAGGCGAACATTGTGTGTCGCAAGAAGATGATTCGGTTGTTGGCGCCTGACGGTAGTTCAGTGACAGTGTATGGTGATCGGGTTACTACGATTCCGAAAGTGATCTCGATGGCGGTGGCGGGAAAGTGTATGAGGCGTGGATGTAGTGCCTACTTGGCCTATGTAAAGGATGTGGATACGCCAACACCACAACTAGCCGATGTACCGGTTGTGTGTGACTTTCCAGATGTGTTCCCAGAAGACTTATCAGGAGTGCCACCTGACAGAGAGATTGAGTTTCAGATTGATCTGATACCGGGTGCCCAACCTGCGCCAAGGCACCGTATCGGTTGGCTCCGACCGAGATGAAAGTTGATGGAGCAGTTGCAAGTTTGCTTATAAGGGGTTCATTAGACCGAGTATCTCTCCTTGGGGTGCTCCGGTCCTGTTTGTAAAGAAGAGGACGGTAGTATGAGGATGTGCATCGACTACCGCGAGCTGAACAAGTTGACAGTAAAGAACCGATACCCCTTACCGAGGATAGATGATTTGTTGATCAGCTTCAGGGTGCCAGTTGGTTTTCAAGGATAGATCTTCGATCTGGTTACCATCAGTTGAAGGTGAAGGAGCAGGATATTCCTAAAACAGCTTTCCGTACGCGCTATGGTCACTACGAGTTTCTTGTCATGTCCTTTGGCTTGACCAACGCGCCAGCTGCTTTTATGGATTTGATGAACCGTGTGTGTCGGCCTATGTTGGATAAATCAGTGATTGTGTTTATTGATGATATCCTGATTTACTCGAGGAGCGAAGCAGAGCACGCCGGTCACATTCGGAAGTTCTTGAGACGTTGAGAGGGAGAAGTTGTATGCTAAATTCTCCAAGTGCGCGTTCTGGTTGCGCGAAGTTCAGTTCTTGGGTCATGTGGTGAATCCTGACGGGATTATGGTGGACCCGGCGAAAGTGGAGGCGGTTATGCAATGGAAGTCACCAAGGACGCCATCCGAGATTCGCAGTTTCTTGGGTTTGGCGGGCTACTACAGAAGATTTATTCAAGACTTCTCCAAGATTGCTTCTCCACTGACTAAGTTGACCCGAAAAGATGTGAAGTTCGTATGGGGTCAAGCTCAAGAGAAGGCGTTTGAAGAATTGAAGGCGAGATTGACTCAAGCTCCTGTTCTGTCGTACCTTACCCGATGGAAGTGAAGATCTGGTGGTTTATTCCGATGCTTCTTACTCGGGGTTGGGGTGTGTGTTAATGCAGAGAGGAAAGGTTATAGCCTATGCATCCCGACAGTTGAAGGTTCATGAGGTCAATTATCCTACTCATGACTTGGAGCTGGCAGCCGTGGTCTTTGCATTAAAGATTTGGAGGCACTACCTCTACGGGACGAAGTGCACCATATTCACTGACCACAAGAGTCTGAAGTACTTCTTTGAGCAGAAGGATTTGAACATGAGGCAGAGGCGGTGGTTGGAACTTATAAAGGATTATGATTGTGAGATCCACTACCATCCGGGCAAGGCCAATGTGGTGGCTGATGCCCTTAGCCGGAAGGAGAGGCCCGAGCCGATTCGGGTGAAAGCCTATCAGTTGATCATGACCTCTGATGTAATGAAGCAGGTTAAAGAGTTTTCAAGATGAGGCACTGAAAGAAGATCATCTTAACTCTGAAAGGATGAGAGGTCTGGTTGGGGAATTGGGTGAAAACACGCTCGGTGTTAGAACCCGATTTGATCGTGTGTGGATTCCTCGTTTTGGGGATCTACGGGGGAAGATAATGGATGAAGCTCACAAGACTCGGTACTCCATTCATCCTGGTGCCACGAAGATGTACCATGATATGAAGAAAGATTATTGGTGGCCGGGTATGAAGCGCGACGTGGTGGAGTATGTGAGTAAGTGCCTTACTTGCTTACAGGTGAAGGCTGAGCATCAAAAGCCGTATGGGAAGATACAACCTTTGGATATACCGGAATGGAAGTGGGAGCACATCACCATGGATTTCATTACCAAGCTGCCGCGTACTCCGAAAGGGTACGATGCCATATGGGTGATAGTTGATCGTTTGACGAAGAGTGCTCACTTCCTACCGATCCGCGAGACATATTCATCTGAGAGGTTGGCTGATCTGTTCATCAAGGAGATTGTGACTCGTCATGGTGTGCCGGTGTCTATCGTGTCGGATCGCGACACCCGGTTTACATCTAAATTCTGGAAGAAGTTCCACGACGCTATGGGGACGAGGTTACATATCAGCACGGCTTATCATCCCCAGACTGATGGTCAGTCAGAAAGGACCATTCAGACACTGGAAGACATGCTTCGGGCATGTGTGATTGATTTTGGTGGAAGTTGGGATGACCACCTACCGTTAGCGAATTCTCATACAACAACAGTTATCACGCCAGCATTGGCATGCCTCCATATGAGATGCTATACGGTAGGAGATGCAGAACACCCGTTTGTTGGGGTGATATTGGTCAGAAGGAATTGGGGAGCGTCGAGGTAATCGAGGCTACGACTGAGAAGCTTGAGAAGATCAAAGCCTTCATGAAGGCAGCCAAAGACAGACAGAAGTCGTATGCTGATAAACGCGCAGGCCGATTGAGTTCCAGGTGGGTGACCGGGTTATGTTGGAAGGTCTCACCTTGGAAGGGTTCCGTATCATTCGCTTCCGAAAGCGGGGCAAGTTGAGCCCAAGGTATATAGGCCCTTTCCGAATCATTGCTCGAGTAGGAGAGGTGGCCTATAGACTGGAGTTGCCAGATGAGTTAAGTGGAATTCACCCGACATTCCATGTATCTCATCTAAGGAAGTGCTTAGCAGATGAAGATATGATTGTCCCATTGGAAGATATCGAAGTAGATGAACGGCTCAATTATGTGGAGCAACCAGTGGCAATCATCGACCGAAAGGAGAAAAGGCTAAGGAATAAAGTGGTTCCTCTTGTGCGTGTACAGTGGAAGCACAGGAAGGGATCCGAGTCAACGTGGGAGACTGAGGAAGAAATGAGACAACATTATCCACGTTTGTTCGAGGAATAACAGGTTTCGGGGACGAAACCTATTTAAGGGGGGTGGACTTGTAACACCCGGAAATTTATTATTTTGAAGCCGGCGAAGAAAGAAAAGAAATAAAGTCCAAAGTCGAGGGACCAAACTCGCCAACGAAGAAAAGTCGGGTAATGTGGTGATATGTGTAGGGAGAGGGCAGCCCACTCTCCCCACACTTCACACATTTCAGCCACCAAGAGAAGAGAAGAGAGAAAGAGGAGAAAAAGGAGAAAAGTGGTGTTTCGGGTGATTCGGGTGTCCAAATCCGTCGAGTAGCAAGCCAAATCGAAGCTCTTGTCTTTGTGCTCGATTGTGTGAGTTCTAGGACCCCACTTTTACTTGTTTTCAACTGATTTTGGGGCTGGAAGTGTTCAAAAACCCGTTTTTATGTGTGTGTGTTTGACCCATTTGGGTGTGATGTGTATGATGTGTTTAGAGTATGATTTCGGGCTTGGTGTGCTTGTATGGTGTTAAGGTATGCATTCCTAAGGTCCAGGAGGGTTGATTTAGGCTTAGAATGGGTTTGGATGAGCTTGGAGGCCGAAAATGGCAGATTGGGTTCGGGATGAACTCCATTCTGCATCAGCTAGGGCTAGGCGACCGAATGAAGGCCATACGGCCGAATGAGGGCGATTGAAGGTCATTCGCACGATTGGGGTTCAGTCGCACGACTGGGAGTCCAGTCGCATGAGGGATGTGCGACTGAGGGTTCAGTCGCATAGATGCTTAGTCGCATGAGTCCATTCGCATGAGGTTAGTCGCATAGGTGCCCATTCGCAGTAATCCCATTCGCACAAGGTCCATACGCACGATTGGATGTTCATTCGCATAGATGACCATCCGCATGGGTCCAGTCGCATGATGTTCAGTCGCATGGAGGCCATGCGACTGAAGGGTGTCCATACGCCCGAATAGGGCTGTTGCACTCGAATGAATGTGTAGTTTGACTTCTGGCCTTCGGGGAAAGGTGCAGATGTAAGTTTGGACGTAAGGTAAACCGTAAGAGCATGTAAGAGTATGGTTATGGCCTTAGAGTGCATGTAGGGCATGATGATGATGATGTTGCATGTTTATGCATATTATGAATGTATGATGTTGCCCTGTATGATGATGATGAATGTGTATGATATGTTCCTTATTATGATGTATGATTATCTTTCTTATGGCTTTACGTATTATGATGAATGAAATAAAGTATTATGTAACGTAAAGTGGAAAGAGATGACACGTCTTGCATGCATCGGATAACGGGTCCTTCTTTGTGATTGACCATTATGTGGAACCTCTACCGCTTACCCTTAGTACTGTGGCATACGTTTAGCTGTTCATTTATTGACTTCGGCCCAGTGGCTATGACCGTCGGTTATCATTAGTACTGTGGCATACGTTTAGCTGTTCATTTATTGACTTCGGCCCAGTAGCTAAGACTGATTGGTTAACCCCAGTACCGTGGCATACGTTTAGCTGTTCATTTATTGACTTCGGCCCGGTAGCTGAGACTAATTGGGGTGTAGCATATGGTATTGGTATGGATGATGTCCGATGCGCAAGTAAGTTAAAAGGAACGAATGAATGAATGGATGAAGAAGATAATAATGATATTATCTATGCGTACGTATGATGTGTGATCACGTAAAGTAACGAATGGTTTTATATGAAAGTAAAGTATGTTTTATTATTAAAACTAGAACTCACTCAGCAACGCTGACTTTTATTGCTTTTCCAGTTGGCAGGTAAATGATTGCTGAGGATGGCACGGCAAGGCTACTCGGCTCTTTTGGATGGCATCCAATTATATAGCTTTTGTGATGTAATGCAAACATGAATTTTGTAACCGGATAATGATGTATTATTTGGCAAAAGTAATTATAATGAACGTGATGTCATTTTTGAATGTTTCCGCTGCAATGATTTCTTAATGTAATGTAAATTTTATATTTTATGTGCGATGAATGACCAACTGTAAGCGTCCCGGGAACGGGGCCTTACAGAACGTCTCTAGAAGAAGCTTCGGTTACCCCTTTCGTTTGATGGTTTTCAACGTTTAATAATTCCTAAGTATTAGAAACATTAAAGTTCGAATCAACGCACTAAACAATTTGAAACGGTTTTAGGGCTTCAAACCGATTGTTTTTGGCGTTTAAGACTCGCCGACGCGCCGCGCCGGACATGGCCGCCGGCGACCGGGTTTGCGGGGAGAGAGAAAAGGGAGGGGGTTTGGGTTTCGTAACTTTACAAAAATGGTCCCTGCGGTTTTAGAATTATCATTTCATGCTTAAACTCACTTTTAAAAAAGTTTCTAAATTGGCACAACAACCCCTGAACAACTAAACCTTTTTCAAAGATTAAAATTTTATAAATTAGAATTGTTATCAGTATTATGTATTACTTTATTATTACTTCTATTGTTTATAATTATTATTATTATGTTATTATTATTATTATTACTTGCTATTATTTTTAGTATTATTAATAACATAATTATTACTCTTATAAAAAGTTATTATTGTTATTATTTTTATTATTATTATTATGTTCAATTTTAATAGATAAACTATAATCTTTTTACACTAAAGAATTAAAGACTACTAATAAATAATCACAAATAGCCCCAAGTTTCATGAAAAGCATAATTTGTCCTTATAAGAATAAACGACGTTAATTTTTAATTAAACAAAATTACAAGATGTCACACCCTATATATTTGAAAATCAATTGAAGAAATAGAAGAGTATATATTGTTTTGATATTGACCACAAAAGTTTACATTGTGTGCATTTTGCCCCTTTTGTGCTTGGTTTACTTTTATGGGTTCCGACAGAGAGTGTGTGAAAGGGGGTTGAGGGTTACCGTCCAGGGAGACAGTAGCCTCGCCGGCTTGCACGACTTCCGCCGTTAGAGGCGTTAGCCTTTCCAGCAAGACCGATGTCTTTAGCGTTAACCATTCTGGCATGACCGATGTCTTCAGTCGATGTGGAGGCTGAGAACGTCATGTCGAGGCTTTAGCTTTCCTACACGACCGAAGAAATAGTGTTGGTGAAGAATAAGGACACATGATTTGCAAAATTTCCGGGAAATTGCGGTGGTCGTTGATGATGTTAGTGCAAATTTTACGACTAAAATTTAGTTTGTAAATGAGTCGGGGTAATTGTAGTCAATACTTCACCTCACATGTTTTTTTATGTATGTTTTGAGTTGGTTTACGTTTCAACGTAAATTTTGTTTACAGTCGTGTCAAATATAATACATTTTCATTTGACGACAAAAATTCGAATTACTTCAACGTTTTGATGTAAATTCAGTTTAGTAACGAGACTGGTCGATTGTAGTCTTTGGTTTATCACGCTGTGTACGCCGCCGCCGCAACGCGCGGCCGGTATAAAAACTAGTTATATTTATATTATATTAATTACCAACCTTTCTATACATAATTGTGTTGTACCTTATGCATAGGGGATTTTTTCAAAAAAAATTGACCTTTCACTTTTAACCCAAAGGTTTTCATATTTTGCAAAGTGACCTTCCAAAATTTGATTATTTTTACTTTAAACCCAAAACTATTTATCTTTTGCAATTTAATCTCACAAAATTTTATACTTTCAACTTTGATCCCCTATACTTTTTATATTTTGTAAATTTTCGTCTTACGTTCGTTGTAGGTTTTGCAAGTTAACACGACAGAAACATGCATGTGCAATTCATCAATTTTACGTTTAGTTTTAAATTATGTGAGTTGACACAACACAACGTGCGTGCGTGGTGTAGCGTTTTTACATCTTTCCCCCCTTAACAGGTTTATCGCAACGCGTGTCTTAAATCAACTTAGTTATATTTTTATATGTTTTACGCTTTGGTCTTATTTCTTCGTATTAACACACCGTAATTTCATTGTTGATGATCATTAATGCTGGCGAGGCATTGGTGTTATTTTGCATGGTTTTACGCCCCCGCAACGCAGGAGTTTAATTCTAGTATATTACTGATTATCAACTTTTTATGCGTCATATGTTGTACCTAAACTTTAGTAAGTTGTACTCACTTTTGTTTTTTGTTTTCTTTATTTTTTTAACTTTAACTCACAATACTTTTATATTTTTACAACTTAACTCATACAAACTTTAATTTCAACTTGGGTTTCCTATACTTTTCAACTTTTATATTTTTTCATTTTATGTTTCTGTTTAAATTTTACTAGTTAACATGCCACAACGTGCTCGTGTAATTCAACGTTTTTATGCATATTTTTCCTATGTTTATCCGGATATGACACAACATGCAGGTCTTTGATCGACTTAGTTTTTGTTTTTAATTACGTTTCACATGCGATGTTCAATTTTTTACGTCTAATTTTTGTTCAGCTTTACTTTTTCCATTTTATTTATCTTTTAATACGACTTTTTCATTGTTAATGATCACTAATGATGGTGTAAAGTTAATGCGACTTGATATGATTTTACAATACTCATCACACCGTGTAAGAGTTAATATTGTTTATGTACTAAACACAGGACAAAAGACATATGATTTAATAGTATTAACAATAACAATTTAAAAATAGAATAAAATAATTTTTAATAAATAAGTAAAGAATGTGAAAAAAAACCAAAAACACCCCTAAAAGTACAGTTAACACGTGGAGTTTGACTTTAACGATAAACCACACATCCAAAGTTCGAGACATTTCCCCGTGTTTCCCTTTACCGCCCTCCGGTCCTCTCTTCCGGCACACACACACACACACAACACACTTTCATCTCATGGATCACCTATGGCGGATTTCACCTCTCATGATCATCATCATCTTCTTCATCTTCATCATCTCTTCACCTCTTCCCGCCATTTCAACCTCATCAACCTCTGATCTCTTCCAACAATGGTGTCACCACCACGGGAAATCATATCCCACAGAGGAAGAACACATCTACAGGTTCAACGTCTTCCAGGACAACTACGATTACATTCTCCGTCACAACGCCAATTCTACTTCTCCTTATTCGCTCTCTCTCAACGCCTTCGCCGATCTCACTCACCATGAGTTCAAACTCGCTCGTTTGCAAGGCCTCTCCGCGTCTTCTCCCATCCGGTGATCTCATCAGACTCAATCGCGCTGGTTCGGTGATTCAATCGTCAGCAAATCTACCTCAATCTGTCGATTGGAGAGACAAAGGAGCAGTTACTAATGTCAAAGATCAAGGAAGCTGTGGTATGTGTTAATGATTGTGTTTATATTGTTATATTAGGGTTCATAATACGTTGTTCGGAATAATATAACTTTAGATCAGTCAATGCTAATGAATGTTGTTACTTGTTCTTTGTGAAACCCTAGATTTTGACTCAATAACTAGTGAACGGTTGTTTGAGCTTATAGGATGATTCTATGATTAATACTAGCTCCGTTGTGAAATGAGTTGGGGAAAATGATCATATTTGTTGAACAGGTGCGTGCTGGTCGTTCTCAGCTACGGGAGCGATGGAGGGCATTAATCAGATAGTAACTGGATCTCTTATCAGTCTTTCTGAACAGGAGTTGGTTGATTGTGATAGAAGCGTCAACAGTGGGTGTGAGGGTGGACTTATGGATTACGCGTATGAGTTTGTGATAAAGAATAAGGGGATTGATACAGAAGAGGATTATCCGTATCAAGGCAGGGAAACTACTTGCAATAAAAACAAAGTAATGAATCAGTGTTAAGTGTTAACGTTTCCACGTTTATCATAATTCAAATTCTCTAATTGTGAATTTAACTGCAGCTGAAAGCACGTGTTGTCACTATTGATGGTTACAAAGATGTTCCTGAAAACAATGAAGATCAGCTACTTCGAGCTGTTGCAACTCAACCTGTGAGTGTAGGTATATGTGGCAGTGAGAGAGCTTTTCAGTTGTACTCAAAGGTTAGCGATTTTGAAATCTAATAACCCTGATAGCACCCCTTAATGAAATGCAGTTATGGATTTATTGAATTTGTAATCAGGGAATATTCAATGGTCCATGTTCGACTGCTTTAGACCATGCGGTGCTGATAGTTGGATATGGTTCCAAAGATGGAGTTGATTACTGGATTATAAAGAATTCATGGGGAAAATCATGGGGAATGGATGGTTACATGTATATGGCACGTAACATAGGGGATTCACGTGGATTATGTGGGATTAACATGTTAGCATCTTATCCAATAAAGACTAGCCCTAATCCACCACCGTCGCCTGCTCCAAAACCAGTTAAATGCAACTTATTTTCATGGTGTGGCGAAGGTGAAACCTGTTGTTGTGCTAAAAGTTTTTTTGGGTTATGCTTGAATTGGATGTGTTGCGAGTTGAATGCATCTGTATGTTGCAAGGACCATCGTCACTGCTGCCCTTCTGATTATCCAATTTGTGATTCTCAAAGGAACCTGTGCCTCAAGGTTAGGTTATTGATATTTGTTTAATTAAATTGTTCTTGATAAAGCACACAACTTTTACCACACTTACCTGAAAAGATTATTTGATCCATTTCACCTGTTTGAGATAAAGCACAACCCGGATTGTATTTCTTTTACCTTTGCTTCAAGTCAAGTCAAGACACCTGCGTAGAGTATATCCTGTTCATGATTTCTAACACTCCATATGAACATGATTGCAGAAAACAGGCAATGGTACTCTAGCAATACAGCCCAAGAAGAACAGCAGTTTTAAGAGATCAGGTGGCCAGGGTTCCCTTCATCAACAATACATCTGAAGGTGATTATTTTTTTGATATATTTCACTTAGAAGCATATTTATAAGCCACTGGCAGCTATTTAAGCACGTCTTCATAAACATGTGCGAGTTTAGCTCAGAAGTATTCAAGTTTGATGTAGAATCCAATATATAAAACATGGATGGATGGTATTCTGTTTTTGTGATAAATTCTTTATAGATATAAGAAGCAAGTACATATATGTTCTAAATATCATTTTTATACCATAAGAAACCTAAGCATCACAAGTGTCCAGGTTGTTCAATGCAAACTTTTTAAGAACCTATAAACACTTGTACATGTACATTAGCGTTTAGAACCAAATAAGCACCTGCACATGATCATTAAGAACCACATAAACACTTCTGTAGAACTAGAAACAACTATATTAACGCCTGTAAGAACTATTAACAACCGTATAAACATCTGTACAGGCATCAACTTCTGCATCATGATAACTGATAACTTGAACACAGAGATTGTAGATAATTTCACTAGTGCGTATCAGAATCTTTACAAATAAAGGGACTATATAAGAAACCCAGAAATCCAAAATCAAAACCAACATATAAAAAACTAATTGAAACACTATAAAAATCACAAACTTTTCAATTCATGATCAAGAAGACGAGGATGGAAACACATCTTTAACTGCAGAAGCAGCAGACAAGTAATTAAGCGTATTCCTCAACGTCTCCTTCTCCCTCTTCAATCTCACCATAGTATCCTCCAACTCCAGCAACGCCTGCTGCTCTCTAGGCGCCCCTTCAAACGTACTCCCGACGAAGAACGAAAACGGCGTCGGAAAAAGATTCCGGCGAAGATCTCCGGCCTCCTTCTCCGGCTTCCCATTCAACCGATTCGATAACCTAATCACATCCTTCATGTGACTCTCAACCTCATTCGCCAACCCTTCTAGATCCTCCTCACCGTTCCCCGACGGCCGGTCCTCCAGCCACACCACCTCCGCCACCAGATAGGGTTTCGTCCGTACAATCTTCGTAACCCTAAACCGCTCCTGACCTTTGCAGATGATAAAGAACCGGTCGTCGACGAGGCGTTCGTGCTTCACGACCTCACCGACGCACCCTACGTCCGCCGTGCCGGTGGTGGCATCGGTGTAAATAACGCCGAATCGGAGGTCGGTTTGGAGGAGAGTGTGCATCATAATCCGGTAACGGTATTCGAAGATCTGCAGCGGGAGGATTGCGCCGGGGAAGAGGACGAGCGGGAGGGGGAACAGAGGTAGTTCCACGACGTCGTTGGAATTGGGGGAGATGTTGTTTTCGTGTTTCTCGACGGAGCATCGGACGGTGGGTGTGAGTCTCCGGTGGCGACGACGGTGGTGGTGGTGGGGGACGGTGATTGAATTGAGATTACATGGTGAAAATGAAAGGGTTTGTAGGTTTAAGGTAGGGTTTTTGTGGTGGGTGAGGTAGGAGGAAGAAGGGGAAGGGAGAAGCTGAGGGAACGCCATTAGTGTGTGATTTTGAAAAAAATGCACACAGTGAGCATTGGGGGGAAGATGAAGATGAAGAAGAAGAAGAAGATGGAGTTTCTCTCTCTAGAAGTTTTAGAGAGAGAAAGCAAAGGTTCTGGTGGAATCGGAGACACCATATGATGTGGATAAGAGTTTTTGTTTCCGATTTTTTGTATTTTCTTAAGTGGTTATTAATTTCACACGTGGAATTTTGTTATTCATTTTACAATAAACGAGCAATAATTGTGATCACTCTATCGTAATTTTGACTTTAATAGTAAGTTGCTTCGATTTATCATTTTGTTGTGACTTATATTCAAAAGGAATAAACTTTATCTTATTATGGTATTTTTTTTGAGGTTAGAAAGCTTTCTCTAGCCATTTAGAAACCTATGTGTTTCCGATTTCTTTTACTTTTGTGTTGTTAACCTTACAGGATTAGCTACAGTGTGATGTTAGATATTGATGTTTATGTGCTATTTTTCGTTAAACACAAATAGAAAAGCCTTGCGTTTTTCTTACTTTATAAGCATCTAATAATATTTATTGGATTTGTGGCTATTTTAGTTTACGAGTAAAAGAATAAAGAAACATGACTATGAAGATTGACATAATTTCATGTGCTTTGTTATCAAATTAGCAAAGATATAACTAGTTTGTTGAATGTTAATTGTAATAACTAGTGCAGTAGTACTTTATTATTTATGGTTTATAGATTTGTTAGAACACTCACAGTAGGTACTCCATATTAGTGTGAGTGTGTATCATATATTATAAAAAATTGTTGTGAATAAATGAGATAAAAAATGTTACTATTCATTTGTATATTGAAGAAAACACTGTTCGACGCTATAAATTTTATAATATTTTTGTAAATACTTGTGAGTGGAGGAGAAAGAAGAGTTAATATAAATGTATAAAGAATATTATTCAATTAAAAATAAAAGTGAAAAAATAATGATTTTTAATGTAATTATAATAATAAGGATGAGTAACCTGATACAAATGCTCTTATAGGCTTTCATAGAGTTTTGTTCTTATATAAATTAAGGGTTCCTCTTGCCATTTTATTTAGTAACTATGTTCATCTTCAAGTGATAGAGAGTTATAGTCCTATAATACATACATATTGATGTAGATATAGGAGTGTATTTAGATATCGACAGAAATATAAGTAAATTCAAATTCGTTTCATTCACCTTCACATTGTACTAGAGTAAGCTCTAGTACAAAACCCAACTTGTCACTTCCACACTTGAATTCTATCCTTGTTTGCACATTCCTGTTACGTGCTCATGTACATGTTTTAGATTCCACCTATGTGCTCATGTTCTAGTTTCTCGTTACTCGCCTCCATTACTATTCTTGTTTCAGATACGAGAATCCTCATGTAATTTTTTCTAGGATATCTTTGCACCTCACACCACCACCACCATCATCGTACTCATACACCATTGATTAGGGCACCCAAGAAGTTTGTCACCAAACAACCATTAGATGTGTCATCACATGTGATTACCCCTCTCGCTACTATTGCACACGTGTTGAAGCGTGAGGGCGTATGGACGAGTCTTTCTTTGCTATATTTTGATTGTGACATCCACTGCAACTTTTCCGATCCATACCATCATAATTGTCGTACAAAGTCGCCGATCATCGACTATTGTTGCCACTGACAAGAATCTTGTGGAAAATCTTCCCGCCTACCACCAATGGTTGTCGAAAACCTAATAGAAACCCTGAAGTTGTTCGTTGTTTCTTTTCAAACCAGCTGTCACTCCCATTCCAATTTGATTCTTAATTTTGCTTATGCTTGAGATCTAGTTCAAATTCATTTCCGATCCTTGTTTCCAACTTTATTCACGTCTAGTCTTTGATGATAGCCTACCTTCACAATATTTCGGTTGTGTTCTCCTTTTTAGGTTCTTAAGGGCCGACCCAAATGACTAGTGGGGGTAAAGGAAGGGCTTGAGGCCCCCACAAACATAGGGCCCCTATTTTCTGATTTCTTTTATATATTTTATTGGGCCTGTTGTATGAAATTGGAGTGCTATTGCCGGTGTTAAACTTCTGAGTCTCTTTCACAACATGGGGCAAATCTACAAACTCAAGAATGAGAGAAGGGAGATCAAACGTTTGTGCTTGCTTCGATATCAATTACAAATTTCCAATGAACTGTTAGGACTTTATCCTTCCCAATTCTTTCTCAAAATTCGGTGTCTGCTTCTATTTGATTGTTTCATTTTCAACCCGAAATTGTTTACCGTGAGCAAGCGGTTTTTGATTTACGAGTGTACCACCATATTTTAAGTTATCTATTTTAACTTAGAATCGTCCACCAGGTTTGTATCTTTTCACGTTGCTTTTAGCTTGATGGTTCTCCAATCTTGTTCTGTTTTTTGCGATTTGTTTATGTCAATCTTAGTTGTTTGAAAACAAAGTTAACTAGTGAGCTTTAAGTGTGATTAGTTGAAACTTGGATGACCATGGATGTGATAGTGGTAGACCAAGGATAATCAATTTGATTAATGAAGTTAAAATTTGTTTAAATTATGAGCCATTTAATTTCAAATTCAAAGTTTACTTTGTTTATTTAGTTGCTAAAGAATTCAATCAAATGAAAATCAAGATGTAAATAATTTATTTGATAGATTATTTGTTTGACTTGTATTCATGTTCTAAAATACAAATTTTTGCATTTTTTCCATTTATTTAGGAGATTATCTGTCTAGAATCTTGCAAATTATTACACTTTTTCAATACATTTTCAGGAAATGAGTTGTTCAGAACAAACGTTAAATCAGTGATAAGCATATCGGGTTAAAATAATGATTTAAGGGCCTCATTTTTAAAGTTCGCTTTAGACCTCCAAAAAGATTGAGCCGGCCCTGAGGTTCTTGCTCTAGTTATTTATTTTAGTTCGTGTCTCACACCTTGTCTTGTGTTACAATCCTTGGTTCAAGGTCTGGGATTCCATTATAGTTTATTATTGGGTAGAATATCCTATCGAAAGAAAAAGGTAGAACCATAAATAATATCCGAAATTGTGGAGGGCGCTTGATAATATTCCATTCCTTGAAAGGCGGTGAATACTAGAGCCAGTGAAACAGTAGCTACTAAAGCGTAAACTGCTCGTTTTTCCTTCCTCGCGAGTCTATCTAAAAAAAATATGGTCTAGCTAGTTATCACTTCTCCCCCTATAGTTATAGCAGTACTGGAGAATTCCTCTATCTTCTTTGAATGAGGAGAGAGAGTACTCATTCCTCTCCCTCTGGTCGAGTGGCTTCGCTCCTATAAGCTAGTTCTCACTTCCGAGCTTTAACTCCTTACTTTCTTTCCCACCGTAGAACTCCAATCGAAAGGGAATCTCCCCTTTTGTAGCCGTAAGTCAAGATGCAACATGATCAATGATGTTTTAGTTTTAGGAGATGACCCATCACTTTATACACATACCCAAAATATTGCGTTGGGATGGAACGAGACATGATGAATGTAAACAGACAAATAGTCTTTAACTATATTGAAAGTATTCCATTTCATAAAAGGCTTTTAGCCTATTTCGTATATGGGCTATATCTCAAAGAAAGCATTTGGCCCATTTATCACGTAACCATAAACATTTAAGCTTTTAGCTTCTTCAAAATGGCCCAAACCCACTAAATAAGAATTTCAAAGTTTCAAGCTACAAAGTTCAAACCTCATTATAATTTTTTTTTCTTTACAAATCTAGCTAATCTTATCAAACTCGTTGTTTATTCCGTTTTACAGAATTAATCCATGGGTTATATAATCAAATCATGCACATAATGGCATAACAAAGATATTATAAATATTATTAAAATGCATTAAAATGTATATCCACTTGTTTCTTGTCATAGCATCTTTAAATTTACTTTCCCCACACAAGCTGCGATTACTTAGGGGCTGTTTGACAGCCTCTTAATGATTCAGATGTTTGAATGGTTCAACACTTAATGGTTCAGACTATTTGTTTCGCGAGCAAATTGCTGAATGGTTCAGACATTTGCCTCTGAATGGTTAAACATTAAGAGGTCTAATGCTGAATGGTTAACACCTCTTATCTGAATTGGTCAAACATTTGCATTTGAATAGTTAAATGATATACTAGCTCTTAATGGTTCATACCTCTTAATGGTTCAGCACTTAATGGTTCAGAACTCTTATTGATTCAGCACTTAATCATTCAGAAGTTGCAAAACAGCCTATTAATCCTATGTTAGCGGGATATTGACGGTTTCTATGAGTTTACAGGTAACGAGTTTCTAAAAAGAAAAAGAACCTTGTTCTTTGTATACACATGTAAGTTATTTGAGGAAGAAAAGACATGATGATTCATGATAATAGTAGCAACGGAATCATATATAAAACCCATTTGTGATTTTAACATATAAATTTTGAGAATAAATGTTGTGTCATATGCACTGGCGTATCCAGAAAATTTTTTCATGGGGGGCGGAAATTTTTTAAAGGTCGGTTGACTAACGCGGTAACGCTATATAATTATTTTTTTCGAACCATTTCGGGTCCATGACGGGTTGGATCGGGTCGGTTCATTTTGAATAAAAGACAATCAAACTAAATTTTATAAAACCAACAAAATCACGTCAAATGTCATTACAAAAACAGAATAAAGGTACAATATACCTAAAGTTGTTCTCTACGAGGTTTCATTTTTTGAAATCTTTCCATAACAACATCTATGGAGACATTCCTAAGTAAAACTTTCTCCATAAAGCAGATACAACTATCGCTTAATTTTCATCACCCATCCGATTACGCAAATCGGACTTCACGTACTTCATTGCCGAAAAACATCTTTCAACAGATTACAATACACAATATAAATATATAATCCTATGTTAATTTTCAAACCCTAGTTTGTAATCAAAATTTAAGAAACCAAAAAATTAAGAAATATACACAGTTACCTGGCCAAAGTTGAAGGTCAGAGTCTCGAGCAGCGAAGCAGGTCGGCCGGGGTGCAGCAGCCAGCAGGTCGGTGGTTCGCCCGGTGCAGCAGCCAGCAGCCAGCAGATTCGCATCAGCAGCAGGTCGGTCGTCGGTGGACAACAGGGGCGGATTATCTTTTGCGGGCTTGCGGTCGCTGGAGACAAACAAGCAGGGGCGCCTGGGCGGGCGGAAACGGCTGCAGTCGCCGGAGACGGGAGACAGCAGGGGCGATTTTGGGGAAAGCGGGAAGTGTCTTTGGTGGCCGGTGGGTGTGAGGGTGTGGTTTGTGGGCTGTGGGTTTTTGGGTTTTAAAAAGTGGGTTGGGTTTGAGTTAATTTTTAAAATTTGGGTTTAAAGAGATTGGGTTTAAAGAAATTGGGTTTAGAGATTGGGCTTATACTACAAAAACTTGTTTTCAAAGGAGAGCGATTGTAAAATTTTACAGGGGGCGGTTAAAAATTGAATGTATATATAACGTAAATTTTTTTTAAGGTGGGCGGCCGCCCCCTCCGCTGGGGGTAGGTCCGCCCCTGATCATATGGTAAGAGGGTAGTTCATGATGGTTACATGAACATGAGCTAATCTAATAGAAACCTGAAAGACAAAACACACTTGTTTATTATGAAGAAAGAAGTATCCATCATCGCCGTTCAAAAAAAGAACACCAATAGTGATTATTCATCGTGAAACATCACAAAAACATTACACATGTAAGTTTGATGATTCATTATGTTCTTCTTGATCCTCAATTATGTTGTTGTGTTTGTTGGTGCAAATAACAATAAAAAAGTATAACTTTAAAAATCCCACCAATAAATGTTTTATGTTAATTACTCACGTCGTTGCAAACGAACCGAATAAACACGAACATGGTCCCGTTCGTGTTCGTTCATTAAGGAAATGAACTTGTTCATGAACTGTTCATAAACACTTACCGAACAAAATTCTATGTTCGTGTTCATTCATTAAACAGAAGAACATGTTCATGAACATAAACTAACATAAACAAAAGTTCATGAACACAAATTAATACAAATAATCATATATGTATTTTATAATAAAATCTACATTTTCATTCACAAACGTTACACAAAATCCATCAAAATAAAATAGGTACTTAACATAAATATCCGAAAATACTTGACATAATTATCATACGTATAACTACACAAAAACTAAGAACATAAACGAACGTTCATAAACGGACATTAACAAACACATTATTGAACGTTCATGAACATAGATGAACGAACGCGATTTGTATTCATGTTCGTTCGTTTAACTAAAGAACATAATTTCTTGTTCGTGTTTGTTCATTTATTAAACTAATGAACATGAACGAATTTTCCGGCGAAC